>OY813002.1:44470363-44880363 GCA_963681545.1 Germaria angustata | reverse complement strand
TAATACTACCTCATGGTCGCTGTCATAGTCTAACGATTTTAGTGAAATTACGGTGTTATTTTTAGTTTTTACATGTAGTCTACAAATGTCCAAATAAGAACTTGTACGTAGGTAGGATGGAGAACTTGTACCTTATAGTTTGCATCTAAAATTTATTTCATTCAATAGATTACCATTATAGCTGTTATTGGAATTGCCCCACATTGTGTATTTGCAGTTAAGGTATCCCGCCAAAATGTAATAATTATTAAGATTTCCTTTTTAAAGTGAACATCATTATTACCAGAAGGAGAATATACTGAAATAATATACAGTATTTTATTTGCAGGCAAATAAACTCGAATTCTGCATGCTTCTGGAATTTGGAAGCAATTTTTGACACTGTTGGTGTAATGAGAATTCTTTGTTATTTTTAATTAATAAGGTTGTTCCACCACCTTTTCTTGAACCTTTTCTATCACTTCTAATTACATTATAATTCTTAAATTCGATTTGATGTTTGTAATTCAGTTTTGTTCAATCATGAAAAGTATTGTATCTATTCTTGATACTTGTACATTTAGTTGCTTTTGAAAGTTTGTTATTTGAGCATTTAATCGGAATATAAATGAAATAAAGATTTTATTTTCCATTTTTGCCAGACTGAATACAATCATTAACGGCCAATGGGCGTTTAATCGTATGGGTGTTGCAAGAGAAAAAAATAGACTCACGTTGAGTATAATTGTTTGCTGTGTTGTTTGTATAAAATCTTTCTAAGCCCACTCTGATTATGTATTTTATTATGATTCATATACAATATTGAATTCTCATATTGTATTTGATTCGTGTTGCATAAAAATCCGATGTTGAATTTTTTTTAAATTGCCTTAAGTTTACTGACGATTTGGTTTAGCGACCAATGAAATGTCGGCATATGAAGAGCTAAAGCCATAAGGAACAATGCATTTTGCAAAAGCTCTAATTGTTTTAACGATTAGTTGGGGAGAATATTCCGAATAATAACTTTCAATATTAAGTAAAAAATTTAGTTTTAGTTTTTTTAAAGCATGCTTTTACTTTTAGAAAATCTTGGATGGTGTTCACGTATAAAGACTTTTTATTTCTATGTTCTTTTATAGTAAATTCATTAATCTTTAAATCGTTTTTGATAAATACTGCTAATTGTTTTGTATCAATATCGATAATGTTTATTGGCGGTATATTTTTGCCTTTACATTTTTCTAGGTTAACTACTTTATTATCAGTAATTACTCTTGATGCGTTATTCTGGTTTTCACTTGTTGAATGGGATTTTTTGGGTTTTTGTTATGTTTATCAGTAACTGATTTTCATATCTTTTTAGTTAATCTTAATTACATTGATCGTCTGTTTCGCAGTCAAGCACTGAATAGTAGTTACCCATTTTTAAATGCTTTGTAGCGTTGTTGGTATTCATATTTTGATTTGTTCTTTTTCTGCCGTTATCAATATTGACATTATTGTTTATTAATTTTGCATAGTCTTTAGAGCTCAGATTGTTATTGTTTTTATACCACTACGCTCACTCATTTCAGGTTTTGTTTCTGCACTATATTTATTTGTTTTTTTTTATCTCAGCCTTGTTGTTTATTTTCTTTTACAAATAAATTGAAAATAAATTTGTAAAAAAATTTTCCAACAACTTTCAAAATTATTTATAATTTAATTTTCAAGATCCAGTTGTTAATGTTATTGTATACATTTGTGAGCAGTTGGACCAGCGAGAGTTTTTTTGGCTATTCAAAAGCAGTTATTATGGTAAATTTTGATATTTTGAGGAAAAAGTTAAGAGTAGTCGGAGTAACTGGAATGGCATTGGAAGTTTTTACTAAGTATTTCGGAAATAGGAAACAGTTCACTAAAGTTGGTGAATGTAGAAACTCGATGTCAGCAGTTGTATGTGGTGTTCTCCAAGGTAGTGTCCTTGTTCTATTGTTATTTAAAATATATGTGAACAATGTCAGAAATATAAATACATACATTCTTATTTGGCGTACTATCCGCTTATACGCTGTTGTAGAATTAATAATAATATTACATCTCTTCAATCTTCTAAAAATAAAGCACTTCAAATAGTTTTCAATCTGCTAATAAGACATTTAATGTTAAATTTGTTTAAATTCTATGCAACAAATATTTTGCTGTCCGCTGGTTATATAAACTGCAGACCTTGGTGTATACTTTTAAAATAATAAGAGGGAATTTACTTAACGGAATACAATTTCTATTAAATAGAAATATTACATCGCGACTAACCACGCAAACTTCGAATTCAAGTTTAGTCAGATGCCGTATATAATTGGAAAAGCAGAAAATTGCATACGGTGGGTCATTACAATATAACACACTGCCGTCAAATTGGCGCAATATTGAATTAATTTCTGCTTTTAAAACCCATATTAAAGACTATTTGCTACGACATCTAGAAACACTTCTGATATAAATTAATTTTTATCGATTTCAAAATCTGTATTAATGTACATATTTTTGTATAATATAGCTTTTATTTTTAGTGGTATAACTTCTTGCCTTTAGCCTCTTTAAAGCCTTTAAGGCGCTTAGATGTAAATAAAATAATTTTGTAAATTACTTATGTAATAAAAAAATTTATATGTGTACATATATGCGTATATATCATGTGTATATGTGCATATAATTACCCTGAAGGAAATGTCACTAGTGATTCACTATTGACAAAGTCACCAGTACTAGTGACAAATTATACCCCAGCCAATGCTTTTTTCTGTTGACACTTAACATGCACTTGTCATTGAAAATCCACTACTGACGTTGGAACTACTGACGAACTAGTTCCAATGGGACCATATGACGACCGTAGAACTAGTGCTTCCCTGTAGACATTGTCACCAGTATTATTGACATACTCTACACAATACTTCTTTCTATTGAAATTTAAGATGGACTTATCATTGAAAACTCACTACTGAAGAGGTCGTTCTAATGGGTCCATGTAAACAATTTTTGATATAAGTATGTACATATATCGCTACAGTTTTATAGCCAGTTTCTAGATAAGAAGTAACTAAAATTGCTTGTTCAATTGAGCACAAATTCATGTTTTTCGTTTTTATTAAACAAATGTCAAATTTTATTGAGTGAAAACGTAATTGCTGTTTTTTTTTGTGGTTTCTACATTGCAGTTTCAATTGTCTAAACTGTCAAAAGAAGACAAGCAGAAAAAAGTGATTGTATGCATGGCAAAATAATATTTTGTTAAATTTTTCCCAAAAAAAGAAATTACTTTTCAAAAAATAATTCAAAAACCACACCAAATATACATTATACCACATATGAATATGGATTTAAAGAATAAAAAGCTGTAAATGTGCATATACACATGTATGTATATGCATATGTATATGTATTTATGTATAAATTTTGATTTATAAATAAAAAAACAGCTGCTTTTGTATTCGGTCTAGAGTTGCCATTGAGTAATAAAAAAATTGGTTTTTGTATGGAAAAAAGTAAACGAAATACTAAAATTTTGCTACGGCAATCCTGCAATTGAATAAAACGTAAAGTGCTAGGTAACAGTACGTAGGTTAGACAAGTGGGTTATAAAAACTCATTTTGTTACGTACTTGTCTGGGTAGTACTTGCTTGTTTGTTTGCTTACTTGTTATGTAGAAACATGCCATTAGTTAAAATAAATGATTAAAGGTTCACCATAGACAAATAAACGCAATTAAAAAATGAAGAGGCATAAAGGTGAATTCACCCATTCGTTCTGAACGTTCCGAACGATTTTTTTTATATGTAGTTTGACGTCTCAATTTTGAGAAAGAGAGTAAATTTAATGCAGAAAAACAACAAAAATTTCGTTCAGAACGAATGGGTGAATTCACCTTAAGCGTGGTCTCAGAAATTTCTCTGCTCATCAAACAAAAACGTGTTGACAACTCCGTTGACGATGTCTACATATGAGTCACCAAAATAGTCGACAAAACTGGTGACTTGGGTACACTTGTCCCCATGTTTCCTTCAGGGTATATACATCTGCATATTTGCATATGTGTATATGTATATGTAACTGAAGTTGGAGAGATTATAAAGATTTGAAGGAGAGATTAAAAAGATTTGTGAGACCGTATACAAGGTAATCTTATTGAAATCAACTAGTCTGGTTCGAGTTTGACTACTGAATTTGTCGTTTCATATTAAAGAATTTTTCAAATAATTTTTATTAATGGGAAAGTAAAAATAAGAAGAATTGTAAATTAAATGGGACAGACATTTGTTAGGACTTATTTGAAGTGGCAGGGGAGTGGAAAAACCGAAAATACCGTAGGAGGGTACAAGAAACATGATGGTATTTTTCAAGATAAAGAAGACTGTGTAGAAAAGAAAATTAAACGGTTATTAGTTTAAGTTATGACTGTTTATGATTTAGAGTGCGATGTTTATCCCAATTGACTAAGATACGTTAGGCTTTACCACAAACTGTATACCTTTGAGTTAAGCATCGAACTCTATATTACAGGTACTACATATTTTCCGATCAGCAACGCCGCCAAAACACTTGTTCCCTGAGTGTCATTAACCAACAAATGCAGAACGCATCTGGAAATCAACAATGCAAAGATGATTCATCATCTTATAAACCACATGTAACGCAAAGCCAGCAACAAACAAAAAATAAAGGAGCTGCACCTCTAAATTTAAACAAATCTGCTAATTCTGCTAATAACTCTAGGGAATCACCAAATCACAAAGAAGAAGAAGATTTGAAAGGTATAAAGCAGGAGGGCCAAAAACCCACTATGGAAACTCAAGGTCCTCCTCCACCACCGACATCACAATATTTCTTGCATCCATCATATATAGCTGCAACACCCTATGGATTCGATTCAAATCATCATGTGTACAGAAACGTGTTAATGCCTACTGCATCCCATTTTAATACGCCATCATATCACTTGCCAATGCCACGTTATCACGTTTCGGAAGATGTTTCTAGAAATAACGGAACAAAAGCATTGGATGCACTTCATCACGCGTCTAATCAATACTATACAACTCATAAAATTCACGAGCTGAGCGAAAGGGCGCTGAAATCTCCTAATAGCTCGATTTCCACTAATATGTCGGATACAACCAAAATAACTGGCTCCAGTACAAACATTGGTACTACTATTCATTCAAATATTATTGGGCATCACACAATCAATCGGTCTTCAAATGTTACTCAGCTATCACACAGCTTAGCGTCACAAACTATCGAAATCGCAAACAAACAAGATATTACAGCTCAAAAAGTACTAGGAAGTGGCCCTGGAGTTATAGGTACTACGCCTATCGAAATACGAAAATCAGAATCAATTGTTGACTCTTCTGCTGCCACTAATTCTAGCAGTGGAAATGGCGGTAACATCTCAGATTCACGAAGCCCTCCGCCTCAAAGACATGTACACACACATCATCATACTCACGTTGGTCTTGGATATCCCATGTACACTGCGCCTTACGGTGGTAAGTATAATTTAAGTATATCTTATTTAATTTAATTTAATAATTTTGCTAAATTTATTCCAAGCATTATCTAAACTGGTAGTAGGTAAAATTGATACTCACAAACGATGAGACACGTAAGCTCAATTTGAGTCGTCGAATCCAGTTTTAAAATATTAGGTCAAAATTGATGTATGTTGCATTTTTAATTTTGCCTTGTATTTCAAGATTCAAATTTTTGAAAATGCGCTTAAGCCTATACAGAAGTGATAATTTTGTGTCACAAATAAAGCATGAAATCGTTAAAATCAAAAGAGAAATAAACTGGCTTAAGACTTAAAATGAAAAATACCAAATCCATTATTTTTACAAATGTTTTTTGCTACTAGCTGATCTTTCCCTCGTCTTCACCAGCATAAATCAAACATCTGCAATGAACACGGTTCTCTTTCGTGGATAGCTATAACTGCGACAATAATTGCTAAAAAATTTTCGTTGAAATTATTTCGAATCTAATACTTCAAATTTGGTTGTTATTGTCTTCGTGTGGGATTACGTTTTGAAATATCTATATTTTTGTGCCACTAGAATCAATCCCGTTTTCCTCAAACCAAGGTTTTCAGTCCTTTAGCAATAGTTTTTTTTTTGCCAAGAAAATATTTTTTAATTATGTTTTCTTCTTTACATAAGTAGCGTGAATAATCCCACTTCTGATCTTTAGTGCTAAGCAATCGTACAACGAGTGAATCTTTAAATTTCTGGTTAATAGTTAACAAGATTTTTCTTAAAGGAATATACATATTTGAATTTGTGGCTTGAAGCTTCCTACGTCCGACAAAAATTTCTGGGTATTGTAAATACATTATCAATTTTGGCTTCTGAAAATAATCTCAGAGCTCAATATATTGTCGAATGGTGGCATATTTATTCTATCCATTATATCTACATATGTATATAGTTCCTTCAAATTCAACAAACTACACATTATGAAATTCATATTCGTCTTTCAATCGTATAATATTCTCATTTTGGAATATTGATATTGAACATAAAAATAAAAGTTTTCAATACAAAAACAGCCCCATATGATTTGGAAATACATAGAATAGGCAACCCTCGCATGGGTTAAACTACGTCATCTAGTAATCTGATTTTGGGAAGAAAATGTAAAATGGTTAGCGGAACACGTTTTGGAGGAAAGTCAAGAAAGCAGAGGAACAGCACTGTTGCAAATTGAAAAGATAAACATTTTTCTCCGTTTTCTAAGCGATCCAGGTTTTCAAATGGGAGTTGGCAAAGAAGAAGGCATACACCGCACAACAGTTTGCAAAACAGTAACACTAGTAAAAATGGGCTAAGGGTTGTTCGAGATAACTTCCAGACGGTTGTCTCTACTGAATCCGAACCACCAATATACCTGATCAAGACACAGGACGGATATCGACCAGAAAAAAAACTAGATTTTTTTTCTTTTTTTTATATTATTAGCAAACGTTATAATTGAGTTTTATGATTTTTGTTAGCAAACAATTTAAATCAATACGTATATAAAAAATGGTTTACAAAAAAGATGTCGATGGCGCAAAAATCTATACAGCAATGAATACAGAAAAATTATAAAAAGATAATTAAGAAATTAAAAACTAATAACTGCAGCGCCCCTTAGTGGTTAAAATTTCCAATCAAAATTTGGCACCACCCACTGTAAGACGGAGATTAGCAACATTCCGGCCGCCTTGCAGTACTGCAATCTTCATCCAGACCATCAGTTCAGCTAGTACTTAAAGGGAGAAAAAAGAAAAAAAAAAGAAAAGAGGAAAACAAGATTTAAATCAATGGGATTAACACCTAGAAATTCACAAATTGGAGATCCCATTCGATTAACTGATTTTTATTCAATGCGTTTAATTACAACAGAAAAAGAATTCAAACTTAAAAAATACCAATTTGATGGAGTTCCACACTAGCCATCCATATTCCAAACCACAGGGTAACAATCAAAAGGTAAAAAACAATATATGTTTAAGGGGTATAGGATCCTGATATTATATATCCAAATATGGAAAATTGTGTCAATGACCTTCCTCTCGTACCACCAGATACCCCATTCCTTATAACTTTAGTGTACACTTCACACCCCAATTTATTTTAAATTGGAGCCGATATATGAAATTGCGGATCTGCCAGTTGAAAGCCTGGAAAGTCATTAGCAACTCTCCCATCGATTGACCTGGAAGGAGTCACTATCCGAAACTTCCTCTGCATCGTGGCATACGTCTTCACAGTCTCACTATTTCCGTGTTTGCCTCTAAGTACCAGCAAACACTTTTCCGTACGCCCCACGTGCACTTTTTTCACACCAAGCCTACGGACTACGTCATCAGATACAACAGAATGTTCTGAACCAGGGTCGATCAGTGCCCTTTCAAAAACGTAACGGTCGTTGCTGACAATTTTTATAATTGCAGTAGGCTTCAACAAAACTTTCTCTGTAATTTGGTACCTAGGCAACGCAATACTAGTTCGATTTCCATTTCGGCAACGTTTCTTGTAATGCGCCAGTCGCTTACGGTTCCCCGACTTAGCAGGAACCAGGGCTTGAGACGAACTAGGTCTCACATCCTCTAGACCATCGGACGAATTAGGTCCCCTGGCTGAGTGTTGGAACGAACGAGGTCCTCTACTCTTAGGGCGGGTAGACGTACTAGGTCCCCGTTGACAGCGCTTAACCCTTTTATCTTTCCTTGAGCTATACGAACGAGGTTTTTTGCCCGGTTTATGAAGAAGCGTGTGATGCATATCACCGCAGCGCTTGCACCTCCCTGTACTCTCGCAAGTACGCCAGGTATGGTCATGGCTCAAGCAACTCGCACAATATTTGTAAATGGACACAAGCTGCATCCTCTCTTGAAAGTCAACTTCGAGGAACGTGTTACAGAAACGTAAAGGGTGACTTTTCAAGCAAACTCGACAAACCATGTTGTTACCAGAGTCGCGACCTTCGGCATATTTTCTTCGTGAGACCATGATTCTAGAAATGTATACTTATAAGTAGGAAATAAAAAATTAAAAAATAAATAAATAAAAATAAAAGGAAGATATAAAGGCTAATACTTCGGAAGAAGTACTAATTTCACAACTGGTCGAGTAATGAAGCCACGTGCTGTTTTCAACTCGACAACTCTGACGTGGCCTTCTTTACCTAAATGGATCCTCTCAATACGACCCATACGCCATTCATTTGTAGGTAAATTCTCCTCACGAATCACGGCCAAATCACCTACTTCTATATCCTTTTTCATAAACTTCCATTTATGACGTTTATGGAGATCTTTCAAGTAGTCGTCTTTCCATCTCGCACATAAACGTTGATTTAGAGCTTTAACTCGCTGCCATCTATTGGTAATAGACAGCGGAGTGCCCACAATTTCTACCTCAGGTGGAGCTGAAATTGGTCCACCAACAAGAAAATGGCCAGGTGTTAAGACATCTAAACTATCGACATTTTCCGTTAAAGGGCATAGTGGTCTAGAGTTGAGGCATGATTCAGTACGCGCCAACAGTGTTGCAAATTCCTCGAATGTATATTTCAGGTCTCCAGCGATTTTTCTGAAATGATGCTTAAAGCTTTTAACCCCTGCTTCCCACAAACCTCCCATATGAGGTGCACCAGGGGGGTTGAAATGCCATTGAAGACCTTGGTGTCCATAACTTTCGTTGATTGTAGAACATGAGATACGAAGAAATGCACGAAATTCTGACCGTATAATTTTTGAAGCACCTACAAAATTCGTGCCATTTTCAGAATGCATATTACTGGGATATCCTCATCGTGAAACAAATCTTTCAAATGCCGCCAAAAACGCTGGAGTCGATAAGCTACTAACTGCTTCCAAATGAATAGCTTTTGTAACAAAACAGACAAATAAACAAACATATCCTTTCGTAACTAAGCAAGCCCGACCCTTAAAATTCCGAATGTCAAAGGGTCCGGTAAAGTCCACGCCAGTAGTGGTGAAGGGACGAGACAACACTGTTCTAGAAGTGGGTAGAGCTGCCATAATTTGACTTTGAGTCGCTTTTTTTGCAAAGTACAACTCTTGCAGCGCCCAATTATCTTCTTTATTAAGTTTTTAGCTTGCGGGATAAAAAACTCAGTACGCAGAACTCGTAACATAAGTTGGTTGCCGCCATGCAATGTAAGTTTGTGAACAAATTCAACAAACAAATATGCAAATCTACAATTCGGATGCAACACTATGGGAAATTTCTCGGTATATTTCAGATATGTAGCATTTGCCAATCGACCCCCAACACGCATTATACTGTTTTTATCCAGAAAAGGCGACAAATTTAGCAGGTTTCCATCCACGATTGGTTGATCGTTCGCCAACTTGTAGTATTCGGTCCCATAAAAAGCCTTTTGAGATGCGATTATAAGTTTTTTTCTAATGGACCGAATCTCTTCAGGAGTAATCTCGGGACTTGTAAAGTGTGCGTCTTGTTTCAAAATAAGTTTCCACGCTCTAACTACTAAAGCCAAAACACGCAACGCTCGAGGGTAAGATGAAAACCGTTCCAATAAATCATCAAACGACTGAAAATACGTAAAATACACTTGATGCGCACGCTCTTCTTCTTTTGTTCCAAATTCGGGAGTATTTAAACTCTCCCACTGATCGGATGCCAAAGATAGCCATGATGGACCATGCCACCAAAGTACATTTTCTACTAGATCTTGTGGTCGAGTACCTCTACTAATTAAATCGGCAGGATTTTCCGTCGATGAAACGTGTCTCCAACTATTTTTATCAATTTTTTCTACAATTTTCGAAACCCTATTTGCGACAAA
The DNA here is from genome assembly GCA_963681545.1 of Germaria angustata. NCBI lineage: Eukaryota > Metazoa > Arthropoda > Insecta > Diptera > Tachinidae > Germaria > Germaria angustata. The sequence continues at coordinate 44,870,018 of OY813002.1, read as the reverse complement.
AGTTTTCCAATTACTCGGTGGTTTTTGAAACCAAGCCAAAACGATCATCGAATCAGTCCATGTATACACCTTTATCCGGCCTTCGTCTTGCAGACGCACATAAATACACGCGCCATAGGCCTTTTCAGAGGCATCAGAGAATCCATGAATTTGTACACAACATGTCGGTGTAAATCCTACCCAACGTGGTATAGTTATATCATTAATAAATTTATATTCAGATACAAACTGATTCCACTTTTCTAAACTTTTTTTTGATAAAACTTCATCCCACCTAGTTTTCTCGATCCAAATTTGTTGCATCAAAATTTTTGCCACTACAACTATCGGACCCAACCAACCTGCGGGATCAAACAACTTAGCGATTAGAGATAAAACCTTCCGCTTCGTAATAGTTTCTTTTGCAGGGAGGGGAGATGTTATGAAATAAAATTTATCGACCCGAGAATTCCATCTAATGCCAAGCATTTTCGCCCAACTGTCACTCTCGATTTCCAAAAAATTTTATTTTAAAATAAAATCTGCTGGCAAATCTTTTAAAATGCGGTCATCATTTGCAGTCCATTTTCTCATTGAGAATCCAGCCGACGACAAAGCCAATAACAGCTGATCCCGAGCTGCAATCGCCAGATGAATATCGTGAGCTCCAGCTAGCGCATCATCTACATACATCATTTGACGTAAAATTTTCGAGGCCAAAGGCCACTCTCCCTGAACGTCGCTTGCCAATTGATGTAACGTTCTAATTGCCAAATACGGAGCACAATTTACACCAAACGTGACGGTTTTCAATTCAAAATCTTCTAAATCGTCCGTGGGATTGCGGCGAAACACAATACGCTGAAACGTAGAGTGATTAGGTTCACGAGAATTTGTCGGTACATTTTTTCTATATCGCCGTTAAAAACATATCGATAAAACCGCCATCTAAGAATTAACAAAGTCAAATCGTTTTGCAAAACCGGTCCAGTGTACAAAACATCATTAAGGCTCAGGCCTGAACATGACCGACTCGATGCATTAAACACCACTCTAACCTTCGTAGTGGTACTGTCAGGTTTAAAAACCGCATGGTGGGGCAAGTAGAAAGTTTTCGAACTTTTTAAATTATTTCTTGCAACTAAATCCATATGACCCAAAACCTTATATTCGGATAAAACATCATCATAAGTGGCTTTAAGTACCGGTTTCTTTAACAGCGACATCTCATTTCTAAAAAACTGACGCTGCGCCTTTTCACGAGAGGGTCCAAGTTCACTGTTATTCAAATATTGGGGCTTGAAAGGTAGCGAAACTATATAACGACCTTCACTGGTCCTTCTTGTGGTGCTTATGTAAAGGTCTTTACAATATTTATCCTCAGGTGTAGATTTTGTTATCCTTGGTGGCTCTTCTAATTGCCAAAACTTTTCCAACTTCTCGTCTAAACCTACTTCTGTGTAAAATGAACTAGAATTCATTACGGCTCGTTGCCCAACATCAGAAAATGATCCAGTTAGAATCCATCCAAAAACCGTTTCTTGAGCCATCAAACTTCCAATAATGTTTCGCTTAACACCATCTTTCATAATTTTCGAATAGATGTCAGCACCAATGAGTATGTCAATTTTACTACTTTTTGCAAAATATTGATCTGCCAATTTTAGGCCAGATAATGAAGAGCATTTTGACATATTAATGGATTCAGTGGGCAAGTTCCCAGTTAACCTAGGCAACACCAACCCGTCCACATTGATTTTCAACTGGCTATCCACAGGCGAGGCTAAATAAAAGTTGCAGAGTTTCTGAACAGCTCCTGCCATAGCATCATTCAAACCAGAAACTTGAGCTCGTATCTTTTTAACTGGTAAATTTAATTTTTGATGTAAGCTTTCGGAAATAAATGTTGCCTGAGACCCCGAATCAATTAGAGCTCTTGCACAAAATACTTCATTGCGACATAATATGTTGACTAAAGCTGTGCTTAAAAGAATTTGATGAGAGGTAGATGCGAACCCGTTCTGAATTGTCAGTTCTTCCAATGCCGACTGGCTCGTACAGGGTTCCTCAATTTGCTTCTCTTCCACCGCCTCTCTATGCAACATCGTGTGATGCTTTGATCTACAAACTGTGCATCGAAAATTGCTGTGGCAAGCGTTCAATTTGTGTCCTTCGCCAAGACAATTGATACACAGATTGTACCGTTTCACAACTATAAATCGTTCTTCTGGACTCAACTCTCCGAATTTAGGGCAAGTTCTCAACAAATGGTACATCGAGCAACTATAACATGACCTTTTCACTACCTTAGCCTGATACGCTCTAACTTTCTTATTGGAAAATGAACTTTTTGATTTTTCAGGGCGCTGATCACCTCCCCCCGAAAAGTCCTTTAAATAATTTGGTTTTTCAATTAGCTTGATAGGATTGGCTCTAATACCAGAAACGGTTTCTAAGGCCTGAAAACGAGAAGTCAAAAATCTGTCCATCTCCTCCCAACTTGGGATTTCTGTTTTGTCTTTTATTGAATGTTCCCAGGCCGACAAGGTTAAATCAGGCAACTTGATAGAGCAGAGGAAAATGAAAATCGATTATCAATTGCTAATGTTAACTTCATGCAAATGTGGAGCTGCTATGCAGTTATTAATATCTCGCTGTAAACGCTTTATTTCTGCAGCTGACTCTGACTGGACTTCGACCAAGTTAAACAAAGTCTTTAACTGTATATTAACTAAAATCCTTTTATTCTCATATCGGTCTTTTAAATTTTTCCACGCAGTGTCAAAGCCTTCAATTGTTAGTGGCGATTTCTTGACGATCTCTAAAGCTTCATCCCGAGTGTTTTGCCTAAGATAGAATAACCTCTCGACGGCACTTAATGAGGTACCGTTAATATACACAGCCACAAACATATCTCTAAACGCAGGCCATGACTCATAATCGCCAGAAAAAGATTCAGTGGTACATGGTGGTAACCTAACATGATGGCTTACTGAAGCACTTGCCTCATTCGAAGGTGTAACACAATGGGTGGAAGAGAGCGTCGGTCTATTTAATAACGATTGTGATAATTCACCCATCAACGCGGCGCAGGTTATATATGCCATTTTGCACTCTTTGAAAAGAGTTTTAGCTGCTTCCCAGTCCTCTTCGGATGTCGAATCCCCACTCGCGGTTGCAAAGGTTTCATAAGCTATCCTAACTCTTTCCCATAAGGCCTTAAATTCTTCCTTTTCGAGTTCAATTGTGAACGCTGTTTGGTTGGCGCGATGAGTTGCATTAAAATCATTTTCAAATTCGAGAAAAAGTAAGGCATATTTCTCAAATTTCTGCAAGTTATCCGATTTTACCATATTGATTGCTCAAACTACTATCCCAATATAACCGAAAGTAAGATCCCTGATATTCAAATCAATTACGACTATCAAATGATTTATTTCCAAGTAAATAAATCGGTAAATTCTAGACTATAGTAGAAAATTATCCACATAAACTTGTACGGTCAAAGTTTTCAAGAACTGTTTGTTGGAGGTATACTTCGATAACAAAATAATTGGAATGTCAGGTTTCGTTATTGAATGATTTTAATACACACTCCAAAAAAAATTATAATCCAAAGATTAGGAATTTTACTTTCTCAGTAAAAGTGTTTCGCAATTTGAAGAGGTATTTTACATTCAAAGGAATCTATATGGTAAAGCTTTGATTTCCCTTAATTAAAAAATTGATAAAAGTGTGAAATTTTAAAAGCCGGTTGTTAAGCAACTGCTAACAATAGTATTTTTATTTGTAAAGAAATCGGCAAGTCACAAGATCCTCTAGTAATATTATAGGAAACGAATATATATTATTTAGGCCTTAATATGCGTTTTAATGTAACGCATAAATTCAGTATTAATTTCCCACGAATTAATTCTGAACTGTACCTTACTGTACTTCAAGAGTTGAATTAATGTATTTTTAAACTATTTGTTTTTCCAATTAAATTCACATTCCTTCTGACTAAGGAATGTTAGTGAATTAAAGTACAGATATATTTCAACCCCTGAAACTTGAATGAAGTACTGGACATACAAAATATCCTACACTTTATTTCCGATGAATTGTTCGTTGGGAAAGCACAATATAGTAGAAAAAAATATGATTTTTCTCACCTAATTTTTTCAATACATCACCAAGTTTATATCGCCACAGGTTTAACTCACCAGGTTTTTATTATTTTGATTCAAAATAGATATGGATTATTTTGATTTGCTCGTTTTCTTCTTCTGTCGCTCACAAGATGTTATTTTCCCTTACTTTTATATATGCAAAGCTTGTAAATATTTTTCCCAGTATTAATCATGCTCTTTATAAGGCGATCATATACATATGTAAAAAATTACTTTGAATGTTTTAATTAGGTACTTGTAAAATATAGACACTTGAAAGCAAAAAAATTTTTAATTGTTAAATTTTCGAACAACTTAAATATCACTACAATGTGAAGTTGATATTGACAGCTGTGATATCAGCAGGTCGAGGTTACAAGGAATTACACAACAAAGACAGAGTTGAAAACAGCAGTTTTACACAATTGCATTAATACAGTATTCAGTTTGTGGCTTTGCTAAATCAATTGCAATTATAACTTCACCTTTGCAACTAAAATTGGGTTCCCAATAATTCCAGAGATCCGGTTCGATTGGACCAATAAAAATGCGCTAAGGGTTGTTCGAGATAACTTCCAGACGGTTGTCTCTACTGAATTGGAACCACCAATATACCTGATCACAGGACGGATATCGACCAGAAAAAAAAACTAGATTTTTTTTTCTTTTTTTTTATATTATTAGCAAACGTTATAATTGAGTTTTATGATTTTTGTTAGCAAACAATTTAAATCAATACGTATATAAAAAATGGTTTACAAAAAAGATGGCGAAAAAATCTATACAGCAATTAATACAGAAAAATTATAAAAAGATAATTAAGAAATTAAAAACTAATACTGCAGCGCCCCTTAGTGGTTAAAATTTCCAATCAAAATTTGGCACCACCCACTGTAAGACGGAGATTAGCAACCACTTCTGTTCAGACATAAACACTAGTTTTAAAGAAGGTTATGAATATAGCTCATCTGTGGATTAAATTTCCGGCGAAGAAGAAACTAAACTTGCTCAAGAGCAGTGGTTATTGTGATATCACTTTCCTTGCTATGGAAGCAATCAATTACACGCATGTTGCAATACAATAGCCACCAAATCATGGGGATGAATACATTAACCGCAAGGGTTTTTGTACCATAAATGTGAAAGAATATAATTATCTAGTATCAAAAAAACACAGAGGTATACGTTGGTTTTATTATCAAACTTTTAAGAAACAATAACAAAATGACATTATACGACGTTGCCACCATGTTTTTTTACTTTACCTCGTAAATACGATTTGTGAGTATGTATTTGGGTATTTATGAAATGGATTTAAATATAGCATTAAACGAGGACTGAATGCGTATTCGAAAAATTTTTATACTAAAAACAGTTGAAAATAGCATATTTATTTTGCAGTTTATGCAAATAATTCCATGTTTTCAAGAATTGGCGCAGAAAATATCAACTTTGATCAAAATAAAAATCAAAATTAATTGCAATATATATATATATATATATATATATATATATATATATATATATATATATATATATATATATATATATATATATATATATATATATAGTATATATATATATATATATATATATATATATATATATATATATATATATATATATATATATATATATAGTATATATATGTAGTATATATATAGTATATATATATATATATATATATATATATATATATAGTATATATATATATATATATATATATATATATATATATATATAGTATATATATATATATATATATATATATATATATATATATATATATAGTATATATATATATATATATATATATATATATATATATATATAGTATATATATATATATATATATATATATATATATATATATATATAGTATATATATGTAGTATATATATAGTATATATATATATATATATATATATATATATATATATATATATATATATATATAGTAGTATATATATATATATATATATATATATATATATATATATATATATATATATAGTATATATATATAGTATATATATATATATATATATATATATATATATATATATATATAGTATATATATATAGTATATATATATATATATATATATATATATATATATATATATATATATATATATATATATATATATATATATATATATATATATATATATGTATTATTATTAGTATTTATTAGTATTTATAATACTTTAAAAATCTCAACTTATATACTTTAAAAATTTCAACTATTGTTTAAAAAATTTACACATTTTCTTTTAAATACAATATAATTTTGCTCTGTTTTGATATCATTTGTAAGTGTGTTAAATAATTGAAGTCCTTTATAAAATAGTGATTTCTGCATTGCTGTTGTTGTTGCTTTCCTTAGCCTGAAGTTTTCCGCATTTCGTAGTTGATATGGTTGTATTTCACTGACATATTTGATTTGGTGGCATAGATATTCTGGAGCATTACCATGTTTAATTTTATGTATAAAACTAAGAGTATTTAATTTAAGTCGTTGTTCGATATTTAGCCACTTAAGTGTATCGAGCATAGTTCGTATTGATGTATATCTGTTGCATTTTAAAATAGTCCGCATTGCTTTATTTTGTAACTTTTGTAATCTTTTCAATTGTGATTCATTGCTGCATGTATAAATTATTGTTGACCCGAATTCAAAGTGAGGTTTTATTATCGTATTGTATATATTTATTGCTGTCATTATTGATACTTTTGTAAGCTCTTTTTAAATAAAATGCGATGTTACTCGTTGGAAATTATCTTTATTACTGTCTCATCATTATACAAAAAGTAGCTTAGGAACTAGGAAAAATATAACTTAACAATTATGTAGCATTATGTTCTTGTGTTGGTGCATTAAGTACGCATGTTGGAAACAGCCCAAACACCCCTATAGGGTGTACGCGATTGCTGGAAACCCTCAACATCCTCGAGCAAATATCGATCATTCCTCAAAACTCTCGATATCCGATAAGGACTCTTAAATTTCGGAATTAACTTTCGGCATACACCAGCCGTCGGGTCGAAATTCCTCACCATCACATAGTCTCCATCCCTATACAATGTAGGAGCCTTTCTACCTTTGTCCACATATCTCTCATTATAATCCTGTAATTTCTTTTGTCTCCTAGCTGCCTCAAGTCTCGTTGCAACAAGGTCCTGTCTTTTCACACCACTAACTTCCGCAAGACATTCCCTTAATGGATCGTTTGTCCTACCACGTTGGCCGACACCAAACAACATCACGCTCGGGTGCTGGCCAATAGACTTCTGTACTGTGTTGTTCAAGGTATACTCAACCTTCTCAAGCACCCTATCCCAAAAAATTCCCTTTTCCGGATCCACTAGTTTTGCAAGCATGGGCCCTAAGGACCTGTTCGTGTTTCGTGTCGTGTTTCGTCAAAAAATCCTTAAAGTCATTCGAGGTGAAACACGTCCAGCGGTCACTAATGATACACCTGGGTCGGCTGTAAGCCCTAAAGTAATCCGTCAATGCCGATATAGCCTCCCTCGTGCCAGTCGTATGTGCTGGATATAGTCTTACAAATTTAGAACAGGCATCTACTACCACCAATACGTGTTTCATCGTCCCGCCCTTGTCTACCGGTCCAAAGTGATCTATGTGAACCGTGTCGAAAGGATTTTCCGGTTTGGGTATGCTATGCAAAAATCCCTCACTCTTACCACTCTTTGAGGAATACGCTATGCAATCAATGCAATTGTCCACATGCCTACCAGCCTTCGCCCTAACCTTAGGAAACCAATAACTTTTAAGAATGAGGTCAGACATTTTGTCCATTCCCCCGTGCCCCATTTCATCATGATACTTGTACAAAATGTGGCCCTCCATTTCCTCAGGGACATAAAATTGCAAGCCTCCCTCAGGACCCTTCCGATACAACACTCCATTCCGCATTTCATACAAGCAATGCTCCGACCCCTGCAGTTTTTGTTTCAAATCCTTTAACTTCTGATCCCTATTCTGGCAAATGATCAGGTTCTCCTCGAACGTGTTAGACCCAACTACCAACACATTAGTACATCTGCTAAGGGCATCCACATGTTGCATCCGGCTGTTAGGTCGATGTTCCAATTCATAGTCGAAATTTTGAAATTCCAAAGCCCATCTTGCAATCCTTGGATTTATTTCCTTTTTGTTCAGCGTCAAAGTCAAAGAATTACAATCAGTCACAATCCTAAATTTCTTGCCCTGAAGGTAAATTCTAAAACGCCTCAGTGCGTATTCTATTGCCAACATCTCGAGTTCAAAGCTGTGATACTTTGACTCTGTATCTGTAGTCCTTTTCGAAAAGTAAAAATGGGGTGAAATTTGCCGTCGTGTTTTCTCTGCAATAAAACAGCTCCGAAGCCAATGGAGCTCGCGTCACAGTGGAGCTCGGTCTCATCCCTTGGGTCGTAAAGTGCAAGCACTGGTGATTCGATAAGCTTCCTCTTAAGCAATTCGAAAGATCCTAGCTCAGCTTCCCCAAAAACAAACTTTCTATCCTTCTTAGTCAAATCATAGAGAGGTTTCGCCAACATTGAAAAATCCTTTACAAATCTCCTAAAATAGGAGCCTAATCCAAGAAAGCTTTGCACTGAGTGCGCTCTATCTGGCACGCTCTATCTGGCACCAAGTTATTACGGGACAATCGAATGAAAACTTCCCTTAAAATTTCAAAATGCTCTTCTATACTAATCGTCGCGATCATAATATCATCCAAATATATAATCACTTTGTCATCCCTAACCATATCAGCAAAAATTTTACCAACAAACCTCTGAAAAACAGACGGTGCATTTTTTAAGCCAAAAGGCATCCTCAAAAAATCAAACTGCCCAACAGGCGTAACAAACGATGTAAATTTTACCGAATCAAGGTGAACAAATACGTGGAAAAATCCATTTTTCAAGTCCAATTTCGTAAAGTACTTTTTCCCGAAAGCCTGTCCAAAAGGTCATCTATCAATGGAATCGGAAAGTTGTCTTTCAGTGTCACCTTATTCAATGTCCTGTAATCTACACACATCCTTAGGTCCCCTGTCTTTTTTCTCACCAAAACTATGGGTGAGGCATACTCCGACTCGCTCGGCCTTATGTAGCCCTTTTCCAAATATTCATCCAACAGCCTTGTTAGTTCCGTCCTTTCCGAGTACGACAACCTTCTAGGTCTACAATTAAAGCATCGATCATCGCTCAAATTCAATCTAATCTCGCCATACACCTCCGGCTTCAAGGGGCGTTCAGGTTTCAAATAATAATTACTATACATGCAATTGAGCCTTGATACATCATCACAATACCTTCCCCAATAACAAACCCATTCGTAACTCCTAGGTCGATTGACAAAATCGCCTTATCGAAATCCTCTATACAACTCATATCGCCCCCCTGGTCACAATCCCCATCCCTTTCCCTATCACGTGACATTAGCATAAAGCAAGCCCTACTCAAGAAATCCCTTCCCAGAACACACTCGTACGACGTTGTTTCATCAGAGACGACGAGCATTTCCAAATCCGCAACCCTATCCCCAATATCAACAAAATATTTCAATTTACCGTGAATATCTAGTCGAGATCTATTTATTCCAAAATACATATCATTGTTACAATGCAAAAGATTATTCAAATCAACATGTCCCAAAATATTTGTCTTCCTTACAAAACTAATTGCGCTGCCGGAATCCATTAAGCATTCTAAAGAAAATTTATATTTTAAACTCATACTTAAAGAAAACTTATAATACCTTACATATGCATTATCTTCAAGAAGTTGTACAGTTGTCTTCCTTTCCGGGCAATTAGAAACTCGATGTTCCATGCTTCCGCATCCATAGCATGCTCCCATAGGCCTTTTTGGCTTCTGGCAATCCGCGGCGAAATGCCCAAGCGAATTACAGTTGAAGCATCGAAACGAGTTGACCTTCTCTGGGTTTACTTGCTCACCTCTCACCTGCAGGCGACCATTTTTTTCAGCTCGATTTTTGAGAATGCTTGAAGGAGCTTTGTTTTATCGGTGTAACATTGAAAGCTGGCTTGTACCCGAAGTTGAGTGTCAGGAATACCTTCGATAATATGCTCTATGAGTTCTTCCTCTTCGATGCCAAGTTTCTTTGACAAAAGTATTTTTTCACTGTAATATTCAAAAAATGTCTCGCCATATTTCCATTTGCGGGCTTCGAAGTTTTTGCGCATCGTTAGTTTATTTTCTTTTCTCTGGAAAACATCCTCCATCTCATCTAGAATGTTTGCAGTTATCATGTCTAAAAAATTTGGATTGGAATGTAGCCACATCTGCGCTTTGCCTTTTAATTTGCACATCAACAGTGTTTTCATTGTTTCTTCATCAAACATTTTTTTAAATTGTCTTGTCCATACCTCTGGAAGGTATATTTTTTTCTGCCAAACCACGCTTTTTCTCGGAATCAGCTATCATTCTTAGCAAATCGTTCTCTCGTCGCAGTAATTCCTTTTCCCGACTTATTATTTCCAGCTCTCTTTTCAACACGTTCACAAAATCATGGCCGATCATTTTCTTCGTTACACCCCTGTTTCTATCTGCACACTCACCTGGCTGTAGCTCTCTATCATTTTGTTGGTTGCACTCATTATCTTCTTCCACAGACCGATCGTTATTATTATCTGTAATTTCTCCCTCATTTTCAGCTTCTTCCGCATCATTCAGAATAACTACGTTGGACGACTCACTTGTTGGTGGGCAATCACCTCTTACATCGGCTGGTACATCGTTTAAACGTTCCAGTAATACACCTTTTGTACCCGTTGACGACAGCCCTAGCTTCTGTAGCCAAAGACGTAGCTGCGCATATGTATAAACTGTACCGCACACGCTGTTATTTTCCATTTTCACTTTTTCTTTTCTTCAGTTTATTAAAAAAAATTTTTTTTCTTTTAAATTTTCCTTATTTTCTTTTATTATTTCCTTTTCTGGCTTCAAATTTCATTTATATTCGTTCATATAAGTATAAAAAAAATTTCTGTACTCGATCCCACTTCTGAGATTGTAAGCTCCTTTTAAATAAAATGCGATGTTACTCCTTGGAAATTATCTTTATTACTGTCTCATCATTATACAAAAAGTAGCTTAGGAACTAGGAAAAATATAACTTAAGGTGAATTCACCGGTTCGTTCTGCAGGAAATTTTCGTTGAGAGACAATTTTAGTTTACTGAGAGTTTGCTCAAAGAAGATTCACCGGAGTCGAACAAATATTCTTTAGAAACAAAGCTACCATATGCAACAACTCTGTAAATGTTGTGTGTTACTTTTACAAGCATGCAGCACAGTGTCAGCTGATTGTAATTAGCTGTGTTCTAAATTAAAAAAAATGTATAAAATAAAAATATACAAATGAATAAAAGTCGAGTGCATATTCTAATTGCTATTTTGTTAAATAAATGTAAAAAATTTACAAATATACTCTGTACATTATTATACATACATATGTACATATAATATTTCAATTTTGCATAAAAAATGCATATATCTGGCAGCACAGTTCAATTCGTTCGGGACGATAATTAAAATTAAACCAATTCAAGCAAAAATTGTTCCGCATTAAATTTACTCTCTTTCTCTCACTCTCTCAAAAATTGAGACGTCAAACTACATATTAAAAAAAATCGTTCAGAACGTTCAGAACGAACCGGTGAATTCAACTTTAACAATTATGTAGCATTAATTTATTCTTGTGTTGGTGCATTAAGTACGCCATCTAATGTTAAACAACATGAAAGAAAAGGACAAACACAAAGCATTTACTTTATGATCCCATACAAATGAAGAAACTACAGAATGGCATACATAAGCACACATACTTCTTGTACATTAGCTTCAAAGAATACACAATACACGTACCTCACAGTCATATACACACGATTACTACAGAATAGCGTATACAAGCACACGTACTTGTACATTAGCTTCAAAGAACACACAATACATGTACCTCACAGTCATATACATATATGTGTATTACTACAGAATAGCGTAAACAAGCACACATACTTGTACATTAGCTTCAAAGAATATATAATAAATGTATAAACAGGGAATTCACCGAATTACGTATTCAAACACAAATACTTAACAATTAGCTTTAAATAATATAAGTATGTATATGTATGTATTCAAACAATGGAGACGCGTGCAACGCTAGAAGACAAACATTAAGGCGGTTCATCCCTGACCATTATCTACCCTACACTTTATTTCTAATTCTTTTGAAAAACCCAATTTTTTTACCGATCTTTTTGCATACGTATTCTATATGATCTTTAAATTTCATTTCTTGATCTATTACAAATCCAAGATATTTTATATTTTTAACTTTCTCTATAACTTCTTCGTTTATTTTGAATGTTGTTTCACTATTCATATGTATTTATTTCTATGATTTTTGTCTTATTTTCATTTAATTTTAATTTGTTCATTTTTAACCATTTGTTAACATTATTTACATATGTCATTTGTCATATTTTCTCGACATTCTTCACCTGTGGACCCTTCTGTGTATATGAGTGTATAGTCTGCATATAATACAACTTCACATTTATTTAGTATATTTGGCATATCATTAATATATGTATATGATAAACAGTAAGGCACCCAATATTGACCCTTGTGGGACACCGAAATCATTAATAATTATATCAGATTTTATTCCATTAACTTTAGTCATTTGTTTTCTATTTTTCATGTACATATGATTCAAACCATTTAAGCTCTTTGCCTTGAATGCCATACATACATATATAGTTTCTGAATTAATATTTTTCTGTCTATAGTTTCAAATGCTCTCTTAAAATCTAAAAATATCGCCATGATTTTCCTACTCTTTTCAATGTTTTTCCACCGATTTATAACAAAATTTACAGCCGTTTCACATGAGAATTTTTTTCTAAATACCCGATTGATATTTTGAAAATAAATTATTATCTTCCATATATTTTTCCAACTGTAGTTTTACTATTTTTTCTAATATTTTTTCACATGTCTTTAATGTATTTATGGGACGATATTCTTCGCATTTTTTTGTCTTTGCCACTTTCTCAACTGGGGTTATCATAGTTACTTTCCAATTCTCTGGGATCTGTCCTGTTTCCAATGATTTATTCACAAATTCGAGTAAAGTTTTTCCTATCATATGCCAATTATCAAGAATAATTTTTGTAGAAATTTTACAGTAATCCGGTTTGTTTTTTAATTTCTTTACTACATATATTTTTAAGGTCTGAAATTGTTATTGCACAAAATTTGAATCTTTGGGTAATCATACTCATTTGATTAGTATATTGCACATCTTCAATTGAGTCCGTTATTAACTTAATACTATCTACAAAATATTTGTTGAAATTATTAGCTATTTCAATGTTTTCCTTACACTCCACGTTGTTAAATATCATAGATTTAATCACACTTTGGTTTTTCTTTATCACTAAGTCTTTAATTTCTCTCCACATTTGTTTTTGGTCCTTTGCATTGTTTATTTGATTGTCAATGTATTTGCATTTTTCACTTTCAATTCTAACCTTGTACAAATTTCTAACTTTTTTGTAATTTGCCCACGCTTCGGTAGTGTTTTCAAATTTAGCAATTTGGTATTTTGTTATTTTTTCTGTTTTTATACGACGCAGTTCATCATTAAACCATTTATTAACTTTATTTTGATTATTAATTGTTTTTTTTTAAGTAAACTTTTGTACTATCCCCTCTAGGCATTCATCAAACAATAGTACATTTTGATTAATGTTCATATTTTCTTGAAAGCATATTTTTCCATTTAGTTCCCTTGTAAATTGATTTTTGTTGTATTTAAAAATAATATATATATATATATATATATATATATATATATATATATATATATATATATATATATATATATATATATATACATATATGTATATATCTTCTATATATATAAAATTGGATGTGTGTATGTATGTATGTATGTATGTATATAACGTAATGGCTCCAAAACGGTTGAGCCGATTTTGACGAAATTTTCAGGGAACCTTCAGAATACTCGGGCGGGTGACACTATGAAGTCCGATTTTTTATTTTCGGTCTGTGGGCGGAGGGGCGTGGCAAAATGCAATTTTCATATTGCACCACCAATGACATATACATATATTTATTTTTTGTGCTTTTTTTTATTTTATTTTACATTTTTTGGAAAGCCGTTGTAATGTTCTTCTAAACGAGATATCAAACTCTTAAATCGGTTACGTAGTTCCGAAGATATTTTGAGTGTTAGCTATATGTACATAAAAATTACGTGTATGTTCGTGATCGCCAAACTCAAAAACTACTGGACCGATTTTGATATGCATGCTCTATGGGCCGTGAGGAGTGTTTCTGTGTAGTTTGAAGTTCGTCCAACAGATGGCGCAATACTTAGTTTTGTGTGTGTGTTTTTGCACCGTAACTCAAGAACTACTGCACCGATTTTGACTAAACTTTATATACATGTTCTATGGGACGTGAGGAGTGTTTCTGTGTAGTTTAAAGTTCGTCCGACAGATGGCGCAATACTTAGTTTTGTGTGTGTGTTTTTGCACCGTAACTCAAGAACTACTGCACCGATTTTGACCAAACTTTATATACATGTTCTATGGGACGTGAGGAGTGTTTCTGTGTAGTTTGAAGTTCGTCCGACAGATGGCGCAATACTTAGTTTTGTGTGTGTGTTTTTGCACCGTAACTCAAGAACTACTGCACCGATTTTGACCAAACTTTATATACATGTTCTATGGGACGTGAGGAGTGTTTCTGTGTAGTTTGAAGTTCGTCCGACAGATGGCGCAATACTTAGTTTTGTGTGTGTGTTTTTGCACCGTAACTCAAGAACTACTGCACCGATTTTGACCAAACTTTATATACATGTTCTATGGGACGTGAGGAGTGTTTCTGTGTAGTTTGAAGTTCGTCCAACAGATGGCGCAATACTTAGTTTTGTGTGTGTGTTTTTGCACCGTAACTCAAGAACTACTGCACCGATTTTGACCAAACTTTATATACATGTTCTATGGGACGTGAGGAGTGTTTCTGTGTAGTTTGAAGTTCGTCCAACAGATGGCGCAATACTTAGTTTTGTGTGTGTGTTTTTGCACCGTAACTCAAGAACTACTGCACCGATTTTGACCAAACTTTATATACATGTTCTATGGGACGTGAGGAGTGTTTCTGTGTAGTTTGAAGATCGTCCGACAGATGGCCCAATATTTTGTTTTTTGTGTTTTGCCCAATAGAGATTAGCGCGGTAAGCCTATGCTGCGTTTTGCTGAAGGCGTTGGGTCCTTAACCAGCGTGTAGTGGGGTTAATTAGCCCGAACAATAATTGCTATGTCGATTTAGTGCAAATTTGAAGGCAAACCAAGGTTTGCCTGGGTCAGCTAGTATATACATACATACATATATATATATATATATATATATATATATATATATATATATATATATATATATATATATATATATATATATATATATATATATATATAGTATATATATATATATATATATATATATATATATATATATATATATATGTATATATATATATACATCCTCTCCTTTCATGACTTCTCCAAAAAGTGTTCCGCTAACCATTTTACATTTTCTTCCCGAAATCTGTATAAATTGCAATAGTCGGATGGATGAGAATGTGTTCTTATGCGGTATTCTTTCCTTTGGCGAACATGCATAATAGCAGGTATATTTATATTGAATGAAATTATATGTATGAAAACAACACTTTTTTAATATAAAGCAGAAAAACACACACTTCCAGCACCTCAATCAGATGCTTATAAAAATCAAAGCATAAACTAGTTATATTTAGCATTCGCTGGTTTTTATTCACACCTTTTTTAAGCCAGCGCTGTTAAAAGTAGCTTTTACTAGTTTATATAATTTTTTATTCAGCTCAATACTAGTTAAAACTACGAAATTTCCAGCATAAGCTATAGCTCATTTCTTATTCACACGGCCCAATGGCCCAATTGAGAGGTGGGTTCAGTGAAAAGTTTATGTTGTTTGTGACCGGTCAATTAGCCGCCCAGAATTATTTGTATAGTGGTGGAACTCACAATATATTTAATTAGTACTATTCCACCTTTTTTTATATAAATATTTATTTATTTTCTTTTTAAAATATATTTTTTATATTTTTTTAAAATTTTTTAATGTTACTAATTTCAATGTTTTATATCAATTAAAAAATTCTGACTGACAAAAATAATTATGTTTTCCTAAAATTTTCAATAAATACTTATATATGTATATGTAAAGTAGATTTATCAAATAATATAATAAAATGTACATATTTATGTATGTATATATGCTAATATATATAACTCCCCCACCCTTTGACAAGACATTACTCCTGGAATGTAGCATATATAAATACATAAAAAATAATTCATTACAAAAATATTAACAAAGTAACAAAGTTTTAAGTATACATTATATTTGAACATTTTTTAATTTTATAAATATATTAATATAAATGTTTTTTTTTAGTTTTACCATATTGTTTTTTTTTGTATTTATTATTTTAAATATATACATATATATAAGTAGATAAATGGTAATAATATCAATGAACATATTTTATTTGAAAAAAAAAATTTATCAAATTTATTTATTTCTTGGAATAGTTTCTTCCAGTTATTTTTCTATCAAAATGAATATTTGGTATTTCATTTTGATATTTAAAAGTTCTTTTGACAATCTGTCTATCTCCTTTACAATCATTTTCATCTAAAAAATGTGTATTATTTTTATTTTTTACTTGTTTTATTATATATTTTGGTTTTTGTTTTAAATTATTAAATCCAAGATTTTTAACAAATTCTCTTTCTCTATATTCGTGACAATCTTTTCTATTTTTATTCATTTTATTAATCCGTTTAACTTTTTTATCATGAATAACGTTATGTAATTTTTTCCAAATTGATTTATCAAATTTATTATGTAATAAATCATTAGGTTTTACACATGTTATACTGTGTATAGTATCATTATAAAGTTCAATGCATTTATATACTATAGCTTTATCGTTTAAGTCTTGATCTTTTTCTTGTAGTTTAAATAATCTGATGTGTTCATTAAGTGTGAGATGGAATCGTTCAATGTCTGCATTTCCCGTGTGTGTATTTGGTGATGTGAAATGTTAATCTACTTCTTCTGATCGTAAAAATTCTTTAATCAAAGCTGTATTAAATTCATTATCAGCTATAATTTTGTTTGGTTTTCCTAAAATTGCAAATCTTTCTCTAATTTTTTCAACAATACTTATTGAATTTTTATCACTTAAATAATGTATAGATACATGTTTTGTTAATTTATCTATACATGTTAGGAATGTTGTATTTTTATTTAAAAACCATATATCCATGTGAACTATTTCGTTTGATTGTAGAGGTGTTTCAGTTACACAAAATTTTGTTTTAATTGGATTTCTATCGTATTTGCACATATTACATAAAGTGCAGTTATTAATAAATTTATGAATTTCAGTTTTCAAATTTGGATAATAAATATTATTTTTTAACTCTAAGAAAGTTTCCTCAATACCTCTGTGATTTTTATCGTTATGAAATTTTTCTAAAATAGTTAAGAGATTTTCTCTATCTATTATATCTTTTAAAAATTTAGTACAGCGTACAAATTTCATATTCGGTAAGTTTGAAAAATATCGAATTAATGTTTGTTGTAAATTCTTGTAAATATCTAAATTATCGCAAAAAATTCCTATTGTTCCTTTTATTGGAAAGATTTTCTTTAAAAAATTTAATATCTTTTCTTCGAAATAATTTTTTATTGTAATTGTGTGCCTTGTATTTTTATTGAATAATATTTGTTTCTCATATTTAAAAGAATTTTTTAAAGAAATTATTATTTGATTTTTATATAAGTTGATTGGTTTTTCAGATATAAATATATGATCATTTAAATTTTCAACTCCGCTATGTATTGTAGCTAAAGTAGAACTTGGATTTTGAATATCTTGTTCTAAAATATTCACATCTAAACGACTGAGATAATCTGCTACTTTATTAGTTTTGCCTTTAATATATTCTATTTCAAAATTATATTCATTTAATTGAATTTTCCACCTTTCTAGTTTCATATTTGGTTCTTTTAAACCGTTTAGCCATATTAAAGGTCGATGATCGGTTTGGATTTTAAATTTTCTGCCGTATAAATATGGTCTAAAATATTTAATTGACCAAACAATTGCCAATAGTTCCTTTTCAATTGCACTATAATTTTGTTCATGTTTGCTTAAAGTTCGAGATGTATAAGAAATAGGATGACCATTTTGTGAAAGAACTGCTCTTAAGGCTCCGTTACTAGCATCTGTTGTTAAAACAAATAGTTTATCAAAATTGGGATATGCTAATACAGGATTAGTGCATAAAATTGTTTTTAATTTATTAAAAGAATTAATATAGTTTTGATTTTCAAGATCAATTCTTGAATTCTTTTTTAAATAGGAAATCATTGGAAGAGCTATTCTACTGTAATCTTTTATGAATTTACGGTAGAAACCCGTTTAACCTAAAAATGATTTGATTTAGATTTTTGTGATATTCTTCCGACGGGGTTTGTTTGATTTGATTTCCTTTACTGTTTTCGGTAATGGTATCTTTTTAATGATTTTAATTTTTTCTGGATTTGGTTTTATTCCGTCTATTGTAATAATATGTCCTAAATATTCAGATTCACGTTTACAAAAATTACATTTATCAATTTGGACTTTCAGATTATATTCTGATAATCTCTTAAATATTTTCTTTAATGAATTGATATGTTGTATATCATCAGGATATACAACACAAATATTATTTATATAGTCATGTAATATTTCGTTCATCATTCTTTGGAAAGATGCAGGTGCATTCTTTAATCCGAAAGGCATACGTGTGAACTCATAATGTCCTGTTGGAGTGGAAAAGGCTGTTTTGTGCCTATCTTCCGGAGAAATTAAAATTTGGTGGAATCCTTTTGCTAAATCAAGTGTACTAAAATATTGTGAGTTTCCTAATTTTGAAAATAAGTGTTCCATATTAGCAATGGGAAATTTATCTTCAATTGTTACGTTATTTAATTTTCGGTAATCTACCACAACTCTCCATTTCTGTTTACCAGAATTATCTTTTTTGGAACAATCCAAATTGGAGCATTGTATGGACTACATGATTTAGTTATAATGCCTGATTTAAGCATTTCATTCATTTGTTTTTCCACTTCTTCTCTATGAATTTCTGGAAAACGATACGCTCTACTATATACTGGAATATCATTTATAGTACGTATTTTGTGTTTATATTTACTGACAGACGATAGATTTTCATCTTCAATATAAAATACAGAATTAAATTCTTTAATCAATTTTGTTAATTCAGTTATTTCTTCATTATTCAAATTATCTGTTTGTAATTTGTTTATAATGCATTCGATTCGCGGTTCATTAAAATTAATATCAATAGTTATGCTATTAAAATATGATATATCATTTTCATTATAATGCTCAACAGTTTCATTAAAAATTAGTGGTATTTTTGCATTATCAGTTATTAAAATGTTTTCTTTTAAATTAATTTTCGCACCTAATGGATTCAAAATATTACATCCTAATATACCATCAAAATCATTTAATATTTCTGTTTCTATCATTTCAAGTTTACAATTCGGTAAATTGAATTCTTTAAAGAATGGTATAGTAATTTTGGTCTTAGCAATAGTTTTAGAACAAATAGTGTTTAAAATTATAGGACGTTCTAGTTTTGTTTGAAATGACGAGTGAAATAAATCTTTTTTTATTAGAGAAGTACCTGAACCTGTATCTATAAGAAGTTTTAATGGAATTGATTGCGTTTTCACTACTATGCAGGGTAAATTTTTTCGGCTGTTAACTGAAAATTTGCTGTTTGAATATTATCAATATCCATTTGAACGGTTCTATTTGAAGAATTTTGAGTAGATCTACTATTATTATCACTAATTATATTTCTGTTTCCTATATTATTATTGTTACTATTATTGTAATTATTATTATTGTTGTTATCATAATTATTATAGTTACTACTATTATAATTATTAGTGTTGTTATAATTTTGTCCTGTGTTAAAGTGTCTATTGTTATTAAAATTTCTGTAATTATTAAAATTTCGGTTAGAAGATTCATAGCTGTAGTTTCTGTTATAATCTTCAGCATTATTAAAATTTCTTTTCGTAAAATTTTGGTTTCTATAACGTCGTTCTGAAAAATTGTCCATTTCTTTAAAATTTCTATGTTCGTTTTTATTAAAATTATTTCTATTTATGTTTCTAGAGGAAGATTGTTCTGAATATTGAGAATTATTTTTGTTTAAGGAAAAATTTATTTTTGGATGAGAAGGGTTGTAAATTGTCTGGTATATTACTATAAAAATAATCAGTATCAATAAGAATCTCTTTTGCTTGTAACATTGAAAAGGGATTCCTAGATTTTAAAATTAATTTAGGTTCATTTGGAAGTTTGTTAATAAAAATCTTTAAAATCATTTGCTCATTGTTTTTACAATTATACCACTGTGTATTATCAATACTAGTTTTTAAATTTAATTTTGTTTTGAGTGACTCTATATAATTAAAAAATTGACTTATACTATTTCTACATTCAGCTGTCTTAATTTTGTTAATTAAACTCTCTACACTGTCTGGTATATTAAAGTTAATTCTTAATATTACCTTGACTTCTTCCCATTTTGTTGGACTGTTGTTGTTGATTAATGAAATGTTGGCTGCACCCACAATTTTGTTACGTATTCTAAGATCAAAAAGTTCAATAGATGTAGCATCAACATGTTGACGAAGACCTTCAATATTTTTTATAAAAATTTCTAGCTCTTCTGGTTGTCCATCAAACTTTGGAATATCTCCCAGTAATTGGAAAGGGATTATTGTAATTGTTGTAGTCATATTTTAATCAATTTTTTATTTAAATTTGTATCTTTTTATATGGTTCCTGAAATTGATAATTCGGTTCTTGTTCCGCTTTGTTTGTTGGTTGGTTCGTTGGTTTTGCTGCCCTCTTTATTTGAAAAATTTAAAAAATTGAATATTTTCTTCCTGTTTTTCTGGATTCGTTTCTTGAATAAAAAGCAGGTTCAAAGTCCGACTGCGCCAATTATTTGTATAGTGGTGGAACTCACAATATATTTAATTAGTACTATTTCACCTTTTTTTTTATATAAATATTTATTTATTTTCTTTTTAAAATATATTTTTTATATTTTTTTAAAATTTTTTAATGTTACTAATTTCAATGTTTTATATCAATTAAAAAATTCTGACTGACAAAAATAATTATGTTTTCTTAAAATTTTCAATAAATACTTATATATATATATGTAAAGTAGATTTATCAAATAATATAATAAAATGTACATAATGCATTGAAAAAATGTTTGTTGTGGCTTTAGCTCTTCATATGCCGACATTTCATTGGTTGCTAAAACCAAATCGTCAGTGAAGTTTAAGCAGTTTGATAACATTCAACCTCGTATGTTTATGCCACATAAAACAAATACAATATGAGAATTTCAATATTGCATATGAATTACAACAAATACATAATCATAGTAGGCTTAGAATGTTTTTATACAAACAAACACAACAAACAATTATACTCAACGTGAGTCTATTTTATTTTTTCTCTCAACACCCATACAATTAAACGCCCGTTGGTCGTTAATGATTGTATTCAGCTAGGCAAAATGAAAAATAAAATCTTTATTGTAAATACTTAATATTGAAATTTATTATTCGGGAGAATATCCCGACCAATCGTTAGAAACAATTAGTTTTTTTGCAAAATGCATTGAAAAAATGTTTGTTGTGGCTTTAGCTCATCATATGCCGACATTTCATTGGCTGCTAAAACCAAATCGTCAGTGAAGTTTAAGCAGTTTGATAACATTCAACCTCGTATGTTTATGCCACATAAAACAAATACAATATGAGAATTTCAATATTGCATATGAATTACAACAAATACATAATCATAGTCGGGATATTCTCCCGAATAATAAATTTCAATATTAAGTATTTACAATAAAGATTTTATTTTTCATTTTGCCTAACTGAATACAATCATTAACGACCAACGGGCGTTTAATTGTATGGGTGTTGAGAGAAAAAATAAAATAGACTCACGTTGAGTATAATTGTTTGTTGTGTTTGTTTGTATAAAAACATTCTAAGCCTACTATGATTATGTATTTGTTGTAATTCATATGCAATATTGAAATTCTCATATTGTATTTGTTTTGTGTGGCATAAACATACGAGGTTGAATGTTATCAAACTGCTTAAACTTCACTGACGATTTGGTTTTAGCAACCAATGAAATGTCGGCATATGAAGAGCTAAAGCCACAACAAACATTTTTTCAATGCATTTTGCAAAAAAAACTAATTGTTTCTAACGATTGGTCGGGATATTCTCCCGAATAATAAATTTCAATATTAAGTATTTACAATAAAGATTTTATTTTTCATTTTGCCTAACTGAATACAATCATTAACGACCAACGGGCGTTTAATTGTATGGGTGTTGAGAGAAAAAATAAAATAGACTCACGTTGAGTATAATTGTTTGTTGTGTTTGTTTGTATAAAAACATTCTAAGCCTACTATGATTATGTATTTGTTGTAATTCATATGCAATATTGAAATTCTCATATTGTATTTGTTTTATGTGGCATAAACATACGAGGTTGAATGTTATCAAACTGCTTAAACTTCACTGACGATTTGGTTTTAGCAACCAATGAAATGTCGGCATATGAAGAGCTAAAGCCACAACAAACATTTTTTAAATGCATTTTGCAAAAAAACTAATTGTTTCTAACGATTGGTCGGGATATTCTCCCGAATAATAAATTTCAATATTAAGTATTTACAATAAAGATTTTATTTTTCATTTTGCCTAACTGAATACAATCATTAACGACCAACGGGCGTTTAATTGTATGGGTGTTGAGAGAAAAAATAAAATAGACTCACGTTGAGTATAATTGTTTGTTGTGTTTGTTTGTATAAAAACATTCTAAGCCTACTATGATTATGTATTTGTTGTAATTCATATGCAATATTGAAATTCTCATATTGTATTTGTTTTATGTGGCATAAACATACGAGGTTGAATGTTATCAAACTGCTTAAACTTCACTGACGATTTGGTTTTAGCAACCAATGAAATGTCGGCATATGAAGAGCTAAGGCCACAACAAACATTTTTTCAATGCATTTTGCAAAAAAACTAATTGTTTCTAACGATTGGTCGGGATATTCTCCCGAATAATAAATTTCAATATTAAGTATAAAATGTACATATTTATGTATGTATATATGCTAATATATATAACTCCAGGTTTTGTGACTTAACGCTTTTAGAATATTTTTTGAGGGGCTATGTTAAGGCTCAGGTCTATAACAGTGTTGCCAAGTTTAGGGGAAAATCCCTACATGGGTTTTAAAAAGGCCCTTTTCAGATTAGGCAACTTACTTGCTCAAGTCTTGTGTTTGTATGTGTTAGAGGAAAGGTCGGATTGAAGGGGAAAGAATTGCCGAGATTTGAGTACAGACTTGCTTGTACTTAGCTATTCTGTTTCTGCTGTCATTCTTGTCTTGGGATATTTATTTGTTTTTGACATTATCTTTTATTTCTTCTTCGGTATGTTGCCTATTTTTGTGAAAATTTTATATTTGTTAATAAGGCCCCTGTGAATAAAAAGTTAAAAAATTATGAGAAAATGGAAGCGAAATGAAACGGAACAACTAATCAATTTAGTTGAACAAAATGAATGCATTTTTAATGTTCGTTCATTTTCATATTTATATTATATTATGTTATTATATAGATATATTACTTGTATCAGAGACACATTTTACCAGCAGAACTTTTTTTAAGATAAGAAATTATGATATAATAAATGCTAATCAACCAAATGATAATGCCCATGCTGGATCTGCAATTCTTATTAAATCTTCAATAAAGTATGAAGTCTCCAAAATAATAAGTCAACCCTTTCTTCAAGCTGTCTGTATTAAGATATTTTGTAATCTGACTCCCATATCAATATGTTCTATTTATTTTCCACCTCGTTTTAATGTAAAATGCCAAGATTTTCAAGATTTCTTTAATCTCTTGGGACCAAGATTTATAGTGGGTGGCGATTTTAATGCTAAACACCAATGGTGGGGGTCAAGAATCCAAAAGGCATAGAGCTACGCAACTGCATTATCAACAAAAACTATTCAGTTTTATCAACTGGAAGACCAACCTATTGGCCCACAGATCCAAGAAGAAATCCTGACCTTTTGGATTTTTTTGTGTATTCTGGTATTTCGAGACAGTTCCTAAACATATCTAATGAACTTTGTGATGAACTTAGCTCTGACCACTCGCCAATTTTATTAAACTTTAATAATTTTTTGCACAATAACTTGAAAAAGTATCAAATTATAAACCGAAGGACTGATTTTAACTCATTTAAAGTTTGGATTGAAAGAAATTTAAACCTTAATATACCAATTAAATCTCCACAAGAATTGGATGATGCTGTTGAAAATTTTAACAACTTGATACATGAGGCAGGTTACTTATCTACACCTAGAGATGAAAGTTTTAATTATCAAGACAGAATGGTTATAAGCAATGAAATAAGAAATCTTATAAGAAATAAAAGAACATTAAGAAGAATTTGGCAATCCAGTAGAAATCTCATAGACAAGCGACGGTTCAATAAGGCATCAAAGGATTTAAAAAAACGCCTTCATGAACAAAAGACAGAACAACTCAACTATTTTCTAAGAAATCTGGGTGCTTCAAAAGCTGATGAATTTAATTTATGGAAAGCTACAAAGTATTTAAAACGACCCGTAAAAAGAAATACTCCGATAAAGGATGAAAATGGAGATTGGTGCAAAACAGATAAAAGCAAAGCTGAAGCTTTTGCCTTACATCTTCGAAACACTTTTCAGCCACATCACCTCTGCAATAACAACGTTAATGAAATAATTAACTTTTTAGATAGCGCTTGCCCAACGGATTTGCCCATTAAACATGTATCGCCATATGAAGTACAGGTAGAAATTAACAAGTTAAATAATAACAAAACGCCAGGATATGATGGTATCAATGGAAAGATCGCTAAATATCTTCCTAAAAAAGCAATTATATTTTTAACGTTGATTTTTAACTCTATGCTGCGACTTAGTCACTTTCCATCTCAATGGAAATGTGCTCAAATAATAATGGTAAACAAACCTAATAAACCGGAAAATACTGTCACATCTTATAGACCTATTAGTTTGTTGGTAACATTTTCCAAAATATTTGAAAGAATATTTATGAGTAGATTGTTACCTATCCTAAATAAATTCGATATTATTCCTGAACACCAGTTTGGCTTCAGGCATAAACATGGCACTCCTGAACAGTGTCATCGTATCGTGGCTTTCATTAGAAATACTTTGGAGTAAAAAGTTTTGTTCTGGCATCTTCTTGGATATCCAGAAAGCATTTGACAAAGTCTGGCATATTGGTTTACTCTTCAAACTTAAGATATTATTACCAACACCTTATTATTTATTGCTGAAGTCGTATTTAAGCGAACGAAACTTTTATGTTAAAGTAAACGACGATTTTTCCGGAATCTATGATATTGAAGCAGGTGTTCCACAAGGCAGTGTTCTAGGACCAACTCTCTACACGATATTTACTTCTGACATGCCTTTAACAGATAACGTTTTAGTTGCAACTTACGCAGATGATACTGCAATTTTAGCTTCCAGTTCCTGTCCAACAATTGCTTCAAATCTTATTCAAAACGAACTCAACCAGTTAGAGGTTTGGCTATCTAAATGGAATATTAAAATAAATACATAAAAATCTGCACATGTTGTGTTTACCTTACGAAGGGGAGATTGTCCAGAATTATTTATTAATGGTATTGAAATTCCAAAAAAAGACAGCGTTAAATATCTTGGCCTTCATATTGACAAAAGGCTCACATGGAAGACTCATGTAAAGGCAAAAAACGAGCATCTTAAAATCAAAACCAAACGTCTTTATTGGCTTCTACACCCCAGGTCTCAAGTAAGCATTGAAACAAAATTAATAATATATAAAACTATACTTAAACCAGTGTGGACTTACGGCATTCAATTGTGGGGAACTGCCAGTAACTCTAATGTTGAAATTCTTCAGCGCTATCAAAATAAAACATTAAGACTTATTGTTAATGCTCCAAAGTTTGTTTCAAATCAAACTATACACTATGACCTGAACGTACCAAAATTCAAAGACGAAATAAAGAATTATAGCGGAAACTATCTCAATAGATTAAGTAACCACTGTAACCCACTAGCGATATCCCTACTTGATGATACTGAAGAAGTGAAAAGACTGAAGAGATACCATATACTTGACTTACCATTTATTTAACATATACTATTAAAATATTTATTGATATGTAAGATTATTTTAGTATAATATCTAAATTTTAAAATAATTGAGAAAAAGGAAATGTATTGAATGAATGTTGTTGTTTTCACTGGAGAGCAACAATAACTTGAAATATTATTATATCTAATTTGCTTATTATCCTCAATAATAGGATAGATTGTAAATAAATATTATTAAAAAAAAATATATATATATTGTGTTATTTTTTATTTATATTATTATATTTAGATATTATTTTTTTCTTCAACTTCCATTGTATACATCAAATTTCAAATCACTTTTACAATTACAATGAATACAGAAATGAAACAAAACGTCAACAAATTAAGAAAATTGGAGCATAAAAAAATTAAACTTGCTCAACCAAGTTGCTGAATGTGAACATAAAAGCCAGTTCAAAAGAAAATAAGTGAAAATGAAAATTATACTTGCGCAATTAAAGTTGCCCAATCTGAAAGGGGCCAAAACCAAATTAGTTACAGTGTCTTAATCACAGACTATGTTATATTTGTGGTCTTAATACTAGCAATATCGCCGGCAGAATTACGTCATCAAATTGCTTACCTTCAACATTGTTGTGTTGCTGGCGAACATGTAAATGTCTTAGAACATAAATTTGCAGATTTTGGTAAAGAAGGTTGTACGTGTTTTATATTTTTTTACTGTTTTAAAAATGAGTTACCACAATGAGTACTTTAAACACGTTCACCTGTGACCACTCCATTTCTTTTTTTAATGAACTGAAAAATGTAAATAACAGTTTAATTTTTTTTTTTGATATATTCACCTTTTTATAATTATTTACACTTTTCTTGTAAAAATTTTTAAGTTTATAGCGTAGTTTTTAATTATTTTTCCTTCGAAATATCGGTTTGTATATAAACGTTAATTATGCCAACTGAATTTGACAGATTGTGTTCAGAGATAATTGCTCAGCAATATCTTCAAGCAATTATTGCCAAACATGTGTTTAAACACATATTAGTGCGGTCCACACGCAAATATCTTGTGTCGGCAATCGATTTTGGCAGTTGCCACGGCAATAATTGCCAATCAATTAATTGCTCGTGTGGTCGGGTAGTTAGCGTAGGGAAAAGAGACAGATTTTGTTTTTGACCACAATGAAATATTAAAATTTGCCTACACGTTTTTTTAGTTTAAAATGCGATGATATGGTAATATTAGCTATTCTTAGACGTTTCTTTAATTCATTGCAAAAAGTTTATAACCCTTTTTTTATAAAAGTTTTCTTACATATACATATATTGGCTAACTGAATAACAACTTCAGCAGGTATAAAACAAAATTTGATAAGTGGTTATGTATATTAATAAAGTATAGCATCTTTTTTATATAAATTTAGAGAGATGCCTGATTCAAGTACAAGGAGTTTCAAGATGATAAATTTAGATGTAAGTAGATGCTTGTGGAAAAGTTATAAATTGCGGGAAATCAGAGCTTAAGAAACATGCATTAACAAAATTGCATCAAACCAATGCTGCGGCAATGAACATAACAAAACCTGTTAACTCTTTCTTCAACAAACAAAATAAAGATGAAAAACTTATTGAAACTTTTGAAATCAAAATCTGTGCATTTTTTGGCGGAATATAATTAATTATATTAATTAATTATAATTAAAAATATATTGGCTGAAGAGGAGAAATTTAACTTGGTTAAAAAATTATAACAAACTAAGTTTTCTGTTCTTATAGATGAAAGTACAGACATTGGTTGTAATAAAACTATATATGTGTGTGCTAGTAAGATTTTTCGATTTTGAGCAGGAACAAATATTCAACTTTTGGATCTTTTGCCTGTTGGATCTGACTGTGGTGCAGATAGTCTTTATACATCATTCAAAAAATGTATTTAAAATAGCTCAATTCCTTTCTCAAATACTATTGGAATTAGCTGTGATGGAGCTAACGTTATGGTTGGTCAACACAACTCATTTTCCTCCCGTCTGATGAAGAGAATCCAGAAGCTGTAACAATAAAATGCATCTGTCATTCATCCGCGATTATTGCCAATAAATCCTGTCTTTTTTTAGCAAGATCTCCACAAGATCTTATACGACAAATTGGAACTTACTTATCTGGAAGCTCTAAAAGATTCGAACAATTTCAGATTATGCTTAATGATGAGAAAAGAAAAATTTTGAGAACATCAACAACTGGATGGTTATCGCGCGAGTTTTATCAAATTGGGAACCACTTCTAGAATATTTTAAATTTTCTTCTACACGCCATAAGTTAAAATCAGCAGAATTAATTTACAATGACTTAAGCGATGAGCGTAACAAGGCTTATTTGCTGTTTCTAAAATATGTTTTAAATTATTTTAATTCAGTAAATGCTTTATTTCAAGCGAAAAGACCTTTAATACATTTTTTTTTTTTTTTCAATAAAAATATTTCTAAAATTGGGACAAAAATGCATTAAAAAATAAACTGAAAACAAATTATGCATTACGATCGCCACATACATACATATTTATGTATTTCAGTGCCCATTGAAAAAGTGTTTGTGGGTTTAGAACAGGGATCCGCAAAACAAGGGCGCCGCGCCAACGCTTACGCTCTTTTATCGTGTACATGGCACACGTAGTGCAGAGAAATAAAAAACATAGGCCCAATTTATACCATGATGTAAAAATCGTGGATGTTTTTCATTTACTTTTGAAAACATCTTCTGAAATCTTCTTGCATTTATACCATGATTTTTGCGTCCCGGTTTTTTTTTCTTACAGGGTTGGTTTTTAATCGGTAAATTCTTTTCAATTGTTCATTCGCATTTTTATGTCAGTGATTTGTATACCACAAAATATAAACAAAATTTATATGTTCTATTTTTTTGACCGTTTTTGTTGAATTAATAAACTTTATTTTATTTTTTATTAAGCTTAAGGTCTTAAATTTTTATTTTAAATTATTATCGATATTTCGGTACTCATCAAGTACCATCTTCAGGATATTTATTATTTGTTTGTTTTATATAAATTGAAAAATTTTTACATTTGAAAAAATAATAATAAAAAATTTTTTGTCATTTTTGAAATACTAATCACAATTCACGAAATATTTAAAGTAATTATAATATACATTTGTACATTAAATAACAACATTAAAAAACTCATTTACATATGTATGTAACAAAACATACTATATGTATAGAAATACTGGCCCTTCATTTCACTGTTTAAACACTTTGACAATAGAAGAAAATAACAGACAATAACGAAAATAAATGTAAAAGGAATTATAAAAAACATCATGGAAAACAGAAATCGTGATGTTTTTACTACCCCGTTCGTCTACCAAAAAAAATCGCGATGTTTACTCATGATTTTAAATCATCGTCTAAATTGCGTGATAAATCAGCAGGGGGCAAATCACGGCATTCGATATCGATCGAAATTTCAATACAATTTTGTTTGAAATTTCGATCGATATCGAATGCCGTGATTTGCCCCCAGTCTTACTCGAGCACTAAAACACGATGGACGTGTTACGCTTGTTGTTAGAAATTAGCGTTGCCATATGCAAAAAGTTAGATCCCCAGCAATTCATATGAAATTAACCTGAGGAAACACTAGTTCGGGGGAACAAAATTTTTATGAGGGAATGGAGATTTATGATTTCAAATTCTGGTATGACATGAAAATGTCAGATCTGGCCACACTGATTCTTTATGTGTGTATGTGAGCGCAAACAATATGTTTATATGTATGTATTTTTGCCGATCCTTGGTTTAGAATATATACTACGTTTATACGCACGTCTTATTTGCAAATAAAAAGAAGAATGTTGCCGTATAACTTTTTTATTGTAACTTATTAACTCACTTAACAAGTCGTGAATAACGACATTATTTGCAAATAAAAAGTAAGACGTTGCCACTTCATGAACGTTTTTTGTGTTTTACTTACCAAACAATCATATTTTCGTCACATGGCATCACTAACAATAACACAAGTTCTGTATGCAATTTCCCGTATAAACAGTGAATTAGTTATTTGCAAATAGTTCTATTTGCAAATAAGACGTGCGTATAAACGTAGTATGTATTGGATAAGATAATATTTCCCAGCAAACACAAAACTAAGCATTACAAATGTAATGAATTTTACTTTTAAAAGCAAAATGGAAATGAATTTTAAAAAAGTTAATAAAATTAAATACAAAATATGCCTCAGTTTTTAAAAATTTTTTTTCACACATATTTGATTGGTCGAGTTTAATTTACAATTAAAACTTAAAAAATTAAGTGTATTTAGGCATTATAAATTAAGTTTTCTAAATTTAAGATTTTGTAAAAATTTCTTATTAACAAAATATGTTTTAAATTTGAAGAACTCAATTAATTTCTCTGCTTGGAACAAATAAATTTTAAGTCAGAAAAAATTTGTTCGCAGCAATATGTGGAAGGAAAAAGGGATAACAGTTTCAAAGCATTTCTTTTTAACTCTGGAAAATCGAAATCATTTAGATTTTTCCAGAATTCTATTCCCATTTTTTCTGATTGTATATCGAACTCATATTGAGTAACATCACAGTTATAAGTGTTATTAGATAAATCCAACTGCAGTTGTATACTCTTAAAATCTGCAAACCTGTCTTCAAAATTGTTGAGCAGTGTATCAAAGATCTCAACTCGCTTGGTTTTCGCAGCATCGCATAGCGATTCGCGCAATAGAGGTGTTTTTTTAAAACTGGAAAAGTCATCTGACTTAATTTGGCAAAGTATAAGAAAAAGTTTTGTTTTAAAATTAAATAAAATTTTACAAATATCAGATATATTCTTACCTTTTCCTTGAAGCTCCAAGTTGAAATCATTAAACAAAGAAGTTGTATCAGCTAGAAAAGCTAGATCTGATATGAATTGTGTATCTTTTAAAAAAAAAAAATTTGCCGACTCATCGATATTTTCTTTTTCTAAAAACTCTAAGACTTCCTCTTTTAAATCAAATAGCCGGTTAAGACTGTCGCCACGACTGAGCCAACGTACCTCAGTGAACATTTTAAGATCATTGAAAGCTGTGTTTTTAGATATTAAAAATTTTACAAATTTTCGATGAGTGAGGGCATTGTGTCCTCCTCTTATTTTATTTATAATGCGCTCTGCGGTTTTCATAGTGGAGTTTTGAGGCTTGATGGATAATGCATTGAAAGTTTTGCATTACCATTTCACTTTTTTTAATATAACCTATAAAACCTGTGTTTTTTCCTACTATTACATTTGCCCCGTCTGTGCAGACACCGACAATATTGTTTACATCAACAATAGAAAATAGTTTATCACTTACAACTTCTATCAAAAGCTTTCCAGTTACATGTCCATAAAAGGTTTCCAATGTCAACATTGATTCAAAAACATTAAAATGCTCATCAATGCATCTTACACAGACAACCAGTTGACATTTGAAATTTGACAGTTGAAATTTACAATTTATCAAATTTTCTTTAATAAAAGACTCCACCGAATTTCCTATTTGGGCAATACGCCTAGCCACAGTTTGGGGTGACAAGGGAATTGACTTAATGAAATCTGTTCTATAATTTTACGATTCAAAAGTTTTTTGTAAAATATTTTTTTCTAGCATTCCATCTATAAATGGTCTGCCTTCCCGAGCGATTTCCAAGCTTATTTGGCTTGAAATCTCCAGAACCCATTCTTTAATTTTATGAATATAAAGGTCTTTTTTGCTCAAGAAAAAACATTTTCCTTTTTTGCTCTTTTAATTTATTTATTTCTTTGTGAAAAAGGTCAAAATGCCTTTTAATTGAAAATGCTTTCTTTGTTTTAAATGTTTGGTAACATAAAATGCATTGCATGTTACCAAAAGCATTTTTAATGACAAAACAAAAATTTCTGTCTTCCATTATACTATTTTGTTTGCTGGTTTATTTTGAAATTAAATCAAAGCTAAAAAAAACAATAAAGCTGAAAAAAAGCAGTAAGCATCCGCACATGTGCACTCGTTAACACTGAATCCATAAACTACCTAGACCCGACAACTTTGAAAACGTGCATAAAGTTTGTGTAAAAGAGATAGCAAAGCTATTTGTTTTTATATAGATATCTCTTCACACAAACTTTATG
Source organism: Germaria angustata (assembly GCA_963681545.1). NCBI lineage: Eukaryota > Metazoa > Arthropoda > Insecta > Diptera > Tachinidae > Germaria > Germaria angustata. The sequence continues at coordinate 44,837,210 of OY813002.1, read as the reverse complement.
CACGTTATACAAAGTTTATGCAAAATATGATTCGGACCCTTTTTATACGTCAAAGTTGGGTATTCTGTGTATATTCTGTGACTGAATCATAAACCACAGAATATTATACAGAATACCCAACTTTGACGTTTAAAAAGGGTCCAAATCAGACTTTTAACAGTCAAGAAAGAGTGAGATAGGAAATAAAATTAATAAGGGTGATGCAATGTACTAAAGGCAACAGATATACATCACAATTGCGAACATATGCTTGAAAAATTTGAGGAATTTGTTTTGTTTTTTGTGGGGTGGAAATTTATAAAATTACATTAAAAATGTAATTAAATAAATAATATAAAATATAAGTGCAAAAAAATTTATGTGCAAAGTGGTGCAAATATGTTTCCAACTATAGCAATAGTGTACAATGTTAATGCAATAGTTGGAAACAATAAATTCAGGAATATCTGTTTGCGTAAAACAATAGGCAGTGAAAAACTGCAATAGTGAAAATGAAAATGTTTCCAACTATAGCAATAGTGTACAATGTTAATGCAATAGTTGGAAACAATAAATTCGGGAATATCTGTATGCGTAAAACAATAGGCAGTGAAAAAGTGCAAAAGTGAAAATGAAAATGTTTCCTACTATAGCAATAGTGTACAATGTTAATGCAATAGTTGGAAACAATAAATTCGGGAATATCTGTTTGCGTGAAACAATAGGCAGTGAAAAACTGCAATAGTGAAAATGAAAATGTTTCCAACTTATAGCAATAGTGTACAACGTTAATGCAATAGTTGGAAACAATGAATTTAGCAATATCTGTTTGCGTATCATTTATTATTTATTCCATATCAAATAAAAGTCTTAAGAGAAATTTATGTTAATGCATTTATTTAAAATAATTAGTGTATAGTGTATAATACAAAAATATTGTTTATCTTTATTAAAGACTAATTGAATTTTATTTTTAAATTTTCATTTCCATATCAAATAAATCTTAAAGAATGCTTTTATTTTAGTGTATAATACAAAAATATTGTTTATTTTTATTAATTTTGTTAATTTATATATTATCTATACATTGAAAAGGTAAAAAGAAAATATGAAAAATTAAAATTAACTTGCAATGTGTTTGTAATTTATTGGAAAAATATAGTTATAATATACTGTTTTATTAGATTGCTACCAGTTGTTGTTGTTTTACATGGATGAATTAATTAGCTAGTTTGTGGTAGTCTGTAAAGGACGAAAAACAAAACCTGTAAGGAAAGAATTATATTTATATTATTACATATTTTATGTATGTAAGCTGCAGTACAATACGAACAAACATATAAAATGTAATACGAACAAACATGTAAAACAATAGGGGAAAAATTTTACAATGCAACTTACTTCCGTGAAATTAGGCACAACAGTATAGGAAACTGAAATTTAATAAAAATGCTTATGTAAGTACTTTATTTTTTTTCGACCTTATCTGGTCTAGATCCATCATGTTTTGCTATAAACAGCATTACCTCTTGTAGGATGTGACTATTAGTCACGCATGATGGTCTTGAGTAAGGAGAAGCTATTAATGCATTTATATTTTATTTTCGCTGCACTTACTCCTGGATTATGATAGAATTTTTATCATTGCTTCAATCCTCGATGCCGTCCCAGGAAACAAAAAGCGGCAAAAGTGCTATTTAAACAAAATACAATTTAAATATTAATTCAATTCAATATTATTTCTATAATCTTTTTGTTTGCTGGGTTTAGTTACATAAGGAAGTAACACATTTGTACATTGGATAACAATACAACTAAGTATATCCAATGTGCAATGTATATTCCTCCAGCAAAGATTTATTACATTGGATAGCAATACAATTCTTTCCAATGTACAAAGTCTTCTGGCTTGTACCACGGATCACAACTAAACTCACACACGACACTTATTTTGACTAAAAACTTACCTGGTAGGATTCCTCGGGAAAATGTGGAGTCTCGCTCCTGCTGGACATCCCATAACACAACGTCGGCTCCTAAAAAACAATAATACATTATGTAATTCTACCTGAAAGGCAGGATTCTTTCAATACTTACATTTGTTCCTCCGCTTATTTTTCCCCTCGTACACCTAAATAAGTATGGATGTGTTGACAGTTCAAACGAGTTGTCATGTCTGCTTAGTTTATGTCATAAACTAAGTAGACATGACAACTCTTTTGAGGTTAACACTTTGTCGAGTAAGGGATAGCTAATATAAAATAATGGCCACACTGTTGTAAGTTAGTGAGGTGGAATTTGGGCTTTCCATTACAAAAAAAGTTTTCACAAATTGTAATACGAATGAATCAAAAAAATTCACGTATTCTATTTACAGTGAAAAAGTTTGTATAAATAGCTAAAATACACATCAACTGACACCACAAAAGTGGACCAAACACAAGAACGCTGATGATGAAAGTGTAGCGGCTTTCGAAAACAGCATGTTGTTCCGTTCTGCTAGTGTTTGTCAGAATGATTTACACGTGTGTCTTTGGTGTAATTTGTTCTTTGATAACTATCACATGTAATTTGGCTTATAAAATACGATTGAACTAAGTAGCCTATTTAAATTTAAATAAAAAGGATTACAAACAAGAAAAATGTTCATAAATAAAGAGAAATCTTAAACCTAAAATATAAATTAACAAAGCTAATGGCTTGTAGCAAAAATTAATAAATATACATACTTATAGTAACAAACCAAAAAAGTTTGTCATAAGTTAAAAACAAACTAAGCAAATTAAAAAACATGTGTATGGTTGGTAAAGAATAAATAACAATGGCCACACTGTTGTAAGTTAGTGAGGTGGAATTTGGGCTTTCCATTACAAAAAAAGTTTTCACAAATTGTAATACGAATGAATCAAAAAAATTCACGTATTCTATTTACAGTGAAAAAGTTTGTATAAATAGCTAAAATACACATCAACTGACACCACAAAAGTGGACCAAACACAAGAACGCTGATGATGAAAGTGTAGCGGCTTTCGAAAACAGCATGTTGTTCCGTTCTGCTAGTGTTTGTCAGAATGATTTACACGTGTGTCTTTGGTGTAATTTGTTCTTTGATAACTATCACATGTAATTTGGCTTATAAAATACGATTGAACTAAGTAGCCTATTTAAATTTAAATAAAAAGGATTACAAAATTTTTTTTTATTAAATGTAGTGAAATTGGCGCAAATTAAAAGAAAAAAATTTGCGCCAAATTATTGACAGCAAAGAAATATGTATAAAAAATAGATAAAAAGTAAACTGTCAATCCATACATCCTTATGTACGTGTACAGCAGCAAAAAATAAGCCGACGAAAAAATTTAAGTATTGAAAGAATCCTTCTTTTCAGCTAGTGTTACATTATGTATTATTGTTTTTAGGAGCCGACGTTGTGTTATGGGATGTCCAGCAGGAGCGAAACTCCACGTTTTTCCGAGGAATCCTACCAGGTAAGTTCTAAGTCGAAACAAGTGTTTGTGTGTGTTTACTTGTGATACGTGGTACAAGCCGGAAGACTTTGTACATTGGAAAGAATTATATTGCTATCCAATGTAATAAATCTTTGCTGGAAGAATATACATTGCACATTGGATATACTAATTGTATTGTTATCCAATGTACAAATGTGTTACTTATGTACCAAACGTATACATGTGGTGGTAATATTTCATATGAATATAAAGTTAAGGGATGATTATTTCTTAAATGAAATTTGTGAAAAAAAAACAATTGATTTAAGTTTCCAGTAGTTAAAGATGATGTACAAGTTTCATTTGAAAAATAATCATCACCAGTTTATATTTGTGGTATGTGTATATACATACATATGTACATAAGTATTTAATTTTGCTTTTTATGATATGGGCGACGGTGGTGAACAGGTGGTGGATACAATTCTTTCTTAAATGAAATTTTGTTTTAATGATTAGTTGGAGAGAATATCCCAAATAATAAATTTCAATTTTCAAACATAAATGATTTGATTGTTTTTTGAAATTATATTTGTTTTTAATTTTGTTGATAATTTGTTTAATTTTATGGAATTGGAAATGCGATAATATATATTATTGCTTTTTCATTATAGACGCTCCGAATGGTTTCACTTATTAGGTATACAATCTATTAGGTATACAATCCCCTATTGTTTTACATGTTTGCTCGTATTACATTTTATATGTTTGTTCGTATTGTACTGCAGCTTACATACAGGTCTTGTTTTTCGTCCTTTACAGACTACCACAAACTAGTAATTAATTAAGAATCCTAATCTACCACGATATCCATGTAAAACAACAACAACTGGTAGCAATCTAATAACACAGTATATTATAACTATATTTTTCCAATAAATTACAAACACATTATTGCAAGTTAATATAATTATAGTTTCTTTTTAATTTGTAATATTTTCTTTTTTCCTTTTCAATATATAAATTAACAAAATTAATAAAAATAAACAATATTTTTGTATTATACACTAAAATAAATGCATTCTTTAAGACTTATTTGATATGGAAATGAAAATTTAAAAATAAAATTCAATTAGTCTTTAATAAAAATTGTAATGTATCAAGCGAACCAAAATGAAACACGTACATATTGTCACTGATGAATTCAAATGTTTAATGATCATGTTTGTTAAAATCGGAGATTGAACAGTTGATGTTGCTAGACTATTAATATTACACATTATCATATACATGTATGTATATTAATTGTGTTGTGTTGGTTATGTTATATTTGTTATGTTAGTTGTATATACATATTAGGGAGGCGCTAATTGCCAAATACTCTATATGCTCCTTCTAAAGTTGTTAAAAAGAGCGCATCATTTTGGTTAATATTAAATATGTATATTTCAAACTTTGGTTAATATTAAATATGTATGTTTCAAACTTAATTACACAGTGTGAACAAAATCATTCGCTTTAATTAGAGTTTGCATTTGATGCTTTTATTACTCTACCACCTTCCCGTGGTCTGAGTTCCCTTCTAGTGCGTGAAAAATCCTCCGTCGCCTGAGCTGGTTGTTCTAGTGATTTGTTGGGACTGGTCATCACGTTTGTTTGGATAGGTTGTTGTGTTGTGTTTTGATTTCTGATTTGATCCAAATGGCGTTTAATTACGTGATTGTTGTGAGCCAATTTGCACGAATACGATTGTGATCCCAGTTTCTGCTTAATTGTAGCCGTCGTCCAACTAGGTTTGTTTGGATTACAATAATCACGAACCATCACTTGCTGGCCTTGTTGAAAGTACTCATTACGTTTTCCTTTGTGGTTATAAATGTTGCTTTGTTGGGAATGAATTAGTTTTTCTTGTGTTGTTGGTGGTTTGAGGTTGCTTAAACGAGTTTTGAGTTGTCTGCAAAAAAATATTTTTGCGGGGGGCTGTCCTGTACTGCAATGATTCATATTACGATAATCAACTAAAAATCTGCATATTATTTGATCTAAATTGGCATTGTTGTGATGATCTAAATTAGCTATAATTGACTTTTTGAATGTCTTAACAAAATTTTCGGCTTGGCCATTTGTAGAGGGATGACCTGGAGCTGTTAAAATATGTTTAATTCCATTTAACTGTAAAAATTTTTGAAATTCAATCGAAGTGAATTGACGACCATTGTCGCTCACTAATGTGTCAACCAATCCATATCGCGAAAACGTTTCTCTTAACTTTGCTATTGTGAAGGCCGTTGTAATTTCCTTCGTTTTAAAAACTTCGACAAATTTTGAGAATGAGTCGATGACTATTAGAAAATAAAAGTTTCTGATAGGTCCAGCGAAGTCAACATGGATTCGGCTCCATATACGTCCGCATGGTGTCCACGGTATCAAGCTGCTCTTCTCAGGACTTGGTTGTAACTTTTGACAGGATATACAGTTTTTGATTAACTTTTCTACATCTTTGTCAAGTCCAGGCCACCATATGTATGATCTGGCCAGGGCTTTTGTTTTTACTATTCCTAAATGAGAAGTATGAAGTTCAGCCAAGATTCTGGGCTTGAATTTTTCTGGTATCACTGTTCTGTAGCCCCACAATATACATCCGTGCTCTACATTTAGTTGGGTATGCTTTTCTCGATAAGACTTGAACTTTTCGCCTTTTAAATCGCCTAATGTTCCATTAAAAATGCATTCTGCAACTTTTGACAAAATTTTGTCACGCCTTGTTTCACGAGCGATATCGTTAAAATTTATATTGAACTGGTTTTCTACTTCAACGAAATTTATATACGAGTTTTCACTAATTTTTTTTTATGAGCTGTTTGTGGCATTCTTGAAATGCTGTCAGCTTCATTTTGGCTGCCTTTAACATGTTCAATAGTATAATCAAATCCTGATAAAATTACTGCCCAACGCTGTATTCTAGCCGAAGTTATGATTGGCAACCCTTTGTTGCTACCAAATATCGTGAGCAATGGACGATGATCTGTTTTTAAGATGAACTTGTTCCCCAGTAAATACTGTTTTAGCTTTGTAACACAATACACAATGGATAGAGCCTCTTTTTCAAGAGCACTGTAATTTTTTTCAGACTTAGACAAAGCCCTTGATACAAATGCTATTGGCCTTAAACCGTCCGCAAATTTATGTGACAAAATTCCACCCACTGAACTATTGGACGCATCAGTAGTTAATAATATAGGTAACTTTGGGTTGAAATGAACCAGAACTTGATCTGACGTCACAGCATCCTTTATTAAATCATATGCCTTCTGGCAATCTTTGGACCATACAAAGGGTATACCTTTGCGTTGCAAATGATATAATGGACACATGATATTTGAATAATTATTGATGAATTTTGAGTAATAGTTTGCCATACCAACAAAACCTCGTAGTTCCGAAATATTATTTGGAGTAGGGGCATTTATTATGCTCGAAACTCGATCATTGTTTTTACTCAATCCGTGTTGATCGATGTTGAAACCCAAATATGAGATTTTTTTTTGAAAGAAAACTGACTTTTTCAAGTTCAATTTGAAGCCGGAAGATTGTAACTTTTGAAGTACCAACTTCAACGTGCTAACGTGATCCTGCATTGTTTTGCCAGTGACCGTAATGTCATCTTGATATACAACCACAAATGGGATTCCTCTTAGCACATTTTCCATTGTTTTTTGAAATATCGCTGCCGCTGTTTTAACTCCAAACGGCAAGCGTTTTACCTTTAGCGTACCTATGTGCGTGCTTAACGCACAAAGCATTTGAGAATCGTCGTCTAGAACCAATTGATTGTACGCGTTAGACAAATCAAGCTTAGTGAAAACTTCACCTCCTTCTAATGATGCAAAAATCTCGTCTATTCTAGGTAAAGGATATTTAAAATCCATTAGAAATTTGTTTATAGTAATTTTGTAATCGCCGCATATTCTTATGTCTCCGTTGGGTTTCAAGATTGGTACTATGGGAGTACCAGTACACCTGTGTCAATCAAATTACGTAATTGCTTTTCAACTCTGTCCTTCCATGCCAATGGCAATGGCCTAGGTTTGCAAAATATTGGCGCTACATTTTCACTGACTTTCAATGAAATTTTACTAATTTTGTATTCACCAAGTTTATCTTCAAATACTTCAAGGTATTCATTTTTCAATTGATTAACGATCGCTGAATGTGTATTGTCGTGATTAATGTTGTTCACTTGTAGCAGCTCAAAATTAAACGAACGTAAGAACGATCGACCAAGTAATGGTGGATTTGTAGAATCCGCAACAACAACAACAACAGATTTGGTTTTACCGTTAAATGTAACCAACGCATCGTACTCACCAAATAATTTTAATTTGTCACCATTGTAATCAACATATGGGACACAGCAAGGTCGAAGATTCTTTTTGATGTCATTTTCTTTGTAAAATGAAATGGGTAATAACGTGCATGGAGCACCAGTATCACATACAGCATTTAATTTGATACCCTCAATGACGACAGGAAGAGAATACACGTCACTAGAATTGTCCTCAGCCACACTGAAAATTGAATGATTAAATAAATCTTTATTAGAATCATTATCATCATTATCATTATCATTAGATACATAATAAACACTTTTCTTTTTGTTACAAACTGAGGCTAAGTGACCCATTTTGCCACAAGAATGGCACTTGCTGTTTTTGTATTTACAAAATTGAGAACCATGGTTTCTCCATCCACAGTGTGCGCATGCTGATTTTGTTTTGCTGCTGTTTTTTTTCTGCCTGCGTCATAACTACTTCGACTGTTGCTGCTAACGCTGCTGTTGTTACTACCTCTGTTACTGCTACTGGCTCCGTTACCAACGCCGTTATTTCTTTTAAGGAATTTCTGCTTGTTGACAAAATTCACTGCATTTTCTTCTTTTGTTATGCTTTTTGTTTCTAGAATCATCGCTTTCTTTAATGCACTTTGTATTGTGAGATTTTCGTCTTCTTCACATAACCTTTCGAAAATGAAATTTGGTAAGCCCATCACAAATTGATTTAAGACGAAAGCGTCTAAGCTCATGCCAAATTTGCAATTAAGTGCTAATGTTTTCACTCTTGCAAACCATTCTGCTACTGATTCAGAATCTTGTTTAGATGCACTATGAAACTTCTTTCGTTCACTAAAGACAATCGTAGGTGGAGTATAATGCGTGTTTAATATTTCACACAACGATTCAAACGTTCTTGACGCTGGAGAATTAGGACTACACAAGCTGTGCAAAACCTTGTAAGGGATAGCACCAATTGATTTCAGCAGAATCGATTTCTTTATGTTGTCGTCTATACAGTTTATCTCACAGAAGTGTATGTCGAGACGTTCCCTCCAAACTTCCCAAGACTCCAGACTAGGGTTGAACTCAGATATATTTGATGTTTGTAGTACAGTGACTGGTGCTATTTTAGAGCTTCCTTCCTCAACCTTTGGCATGTTGTTTTGTTGTTTGTTCTTATTTATATATGTACATATGTTTCTTTGTTTTTAAATTTATTTAATTTTTATAAATAAGTATATACTTATTTGTATTGTGTTATTAAAGTACTTTGTATGTACAAATGTACTGCTTACACTTCACTTTTCGATTTTGGTTTCCTTTTAAACCTCGTCGCCAATTTGTAATGTATCAAGCGAACCAAAATGAAACACGTATTGTCACTGATGAATTCAAATGTTTAATGATCATGTTTGTTAAAATCGGAGATTGAACAGTTGATGTTGCTAGACTATTAATATTACACATTATCATATACATGTACATATGTATATTAATTATGTTGTGTTAGTTATGTTATATTAGTTATGTTAGTTGTATATATTAGGGAGGCGCTAATTGCCAAATATTCTATAAAAATAAACAATATTTTTGTATTATACACTATACACTAATTATTTTAAATAAATGCATTAACATAAATTTCTCTTAAGACTTTTATTTGATATGGAATAAATAGGACTTATTATAAACATTGTTCAGCCCTTGCCATAGTTTGCTCTAGCTGTTGGCGATCAAGAAAATGCACCTTACAATACTACGATGAGATAAGAAAAATTATGGTTAACAAAGTTATCAATATATCAATTCATATTTGTCTTACCTTGAGTTAAATAATTTGCCATCTTTGTGCCAGTCACAGAGTAATAGCTGCAAATGTCCACATCCGGTGCCACGAGTTTCCATGCAAAACACTTCGTTTTTTCAACACCGCCGTAATTGCTGTAATTATAGAATGGCAATCAACGAAACATAAATGAATATTATATTTTATTATACATATATGTATTAAGTTTATAAGACTAATTTAATTTCGTGTACATTTTCATTATTGATTGCTTTTTTTCACTGCCTATTGTTTGACCCAAACAGATATTCCTGAAATTACTGTTTCCAACTATTGGATTAACATTGTACACTATTGCTATAGTTGGAAACATATTTACACCACTGCACATACATTTTTTGTACATATATTTTTTATTATTTATTTAATTACATTTTTAATGTAATTTTATAAAATTTCACACCACAAAACACAGAAAATAAAACAAAACAAAATCCTAATTTTTCAAACATATGTTCGCAATTGTGATGTATATCTGCTGCCTTTAGTACATTGCATCACCCTTATTAATTTTATTTCCTATCTCACTCTTCACAAAGTGTTAAAAGTCTGATTTGGACTCTTTTTAAACGTCAAAGTTGGGTATTCTGTGTATATTCTGTGACTCAATTAACGACTGAAATCAAACTGAAATAGAAGAGAACAAGCGTTCGTGTGAGTCTTTTTATTGTTTTTGTAGCACAATTGTGCACAGAAAATGAAGATTTGGATTTCTATGGTTTAGAATGTGAAGAGTTAAAAAAACTGTCAGAACACAATGGAAAGCAAATAAAATCTGACTGCCTTCAATTTTGAGGAACTTCAAAAGAGACTTCCCCTGAAGACAGAAATTATTTTTAAAGGTGAATTCACCCATTCGTTTTGAACGTTCGAACGATTTTTTTATATGTAGTTTGAAGTCTCTATTTTAGAGAGAGAGGGAGAAAGAGAGTAAAAACCAATTCAAGCAAAAATTGTTCCGCATTAAATTTACTCTCTTTCTCTCTCTCAAAAAAATAGATACTTCAAACTACATATAAAAAAGCGTTCGAAACGTTCAAAACGAATTGTTGAATTCACCTTAAGGAAATGGACTTTATTAGTCCAAGTGCTGTGTTTGGTGAAAATAAGGATAAGTTTAAGTTCGAGAAGTTAAAAATAAATAGTAACGAAGTCTATAGAGAATGGCGGACATTAGAATACAACTCTAAAGATGAATATAAATTTCAAAAACATGCATGTTGTTTAATTTTGGTCTAAAATTATTAAATGTAGAAATTTTAATAACGGACTAATAAAATAAATTTAGTTAAAGTTTTATTATCATTAACCCACGCAAACGCGGATTCCGAACGAATTTTCTCCATTATAACTGATGTTTGAATTAAAAAAGGTATAAACTAATCCAAATAATTTTAAATACAATTTCCATTGTAAGATCCAAAAAGGATTACACTAAGCCGTATAATTTTAAATTCAATTTGCATTGTAAGGTCCGGCATGCAATCCCAAAACATAGACTGTCCCAAATATCCAACACACTTGAAAAATATATGTATCAATAATGTCTACAAATAATAAATATATACATACTTAACTAACGGAGGGCACGCCAAAGAACATCAATATGAAACTATACCAACATTTACGTGATAAATATAATAAGAATATTAAGAACAGTATTCGAAATTTCACAAAAGCAAACAAATTAAAAGCAAAACTGGGAACTACATTAACGTTTCTAATAAAATGCAGAAAAGTAGGCCTAATACCAAAATTTATAACAAATGCCACAAAAAACGTTGAACATATATTTAGTAATAACTTAAAACTTAAAAGTCTTAAAAAAACACATTGGAAATTTTCATATGAAAATTCTTAATTTAATAATTAAACAAAAGCATGAAGAAGAAAAAACTAATCAAAAAATGTTAGAAATAAACAAAACATATATGTATGTAAGTATACAAAGGAACATTTCTGATGAAGACTATTTAATTTTTCTTAAGAGTGAATCCATACTCTTTGAAAGTATAAGGAGAAAAAGAACAGCAACGCATATCAAAAAATTTCTGGAATTGAAAGCCAAGCATGATAAAAAGCCACAAATTAAATACAATGAAGATTGGTTTATAAATAAAACTAGCACGGAAATCCCAACAAATGTTAGAAAACTATTGTCATTAGGTCCAAAATTTGCTCTACCATAGATAAACAAAATTTCCTTATTTTTAAATGTATAGCTGATGGAAAGGACATCATCCAAACTAATAAAGAGAAAGAAACCCAAGAAATAGCCAGAGCTAAGCTTGTAATGACTATGGACAATTATCTTGATAAACGGTCATTAACAATAGAAGAGAACAAAATAATTAACACAGTGGGTGAGACCAAGAAATTTTTGAACAAAAATAATATTTTAATTTTGAAAGCAGACAAGGGAAACACTAAAATAGCAATAGACAAAATTGAATACGAGACACAAATGAAAAATATGTTACAAAACATTTGTACCTACAAACGATTGAATGTTGATCCAACTTCAAAACTACAAACACGTAACAACGTTTTTGTAGAAAAATTACTAAAACCAAATATAATAGAAACAACTGACAAATACAAATTGCTTAACAATGTAGCCATCGCACCAGATTTATAGTAAACATCTTAAAAAACATAACCAAATATTCAAAATATAATGTTAAATATGCAATAGAATTTAAAATAAAACTGATACATACGCGTCTTTCGGAGGATGAAGTTTTAGTGTCTTTTGATGTGATATCCCTGTTCCCTAGCATACCTGTGAATTTAGCAATAGATGTAGTTAGGAAAAAATTAAAAAAAATTACTGAACACACGAAAATACCAAAAGATTCTTTGACATACTAAAGTTCTGTATTAAAGATAACAGATACTTTAAGTATGATAATAAGATATACGAACAATTGAAAGGTATGCCAATGGGTTCACCAGCATCGCCGGCAATTGCAGACATAGTAATGGAATTGTTAGAAACTGTAATGGAAAAATTTGAACAAAACCCAAGAGAATTAACAAAATATGTAGACGATCTTTTTTGCATAGCCAAAAGAAATGTTGTGGAAAAAACATTAGAAACTATGAACAGTTTCCACAGACATATTCAATTTACCATGGAACTGGAAAAAGATGGAAAGTTGCCATATTTAAATGTAGTAATAATTAGAAGGCAAAATACAATAACAATAGACTGGTACCAGAAACCTAATGCTTCAGGTCGCATTATTAATTTGTAACCACCCAAAACATGTAAAAATTAACACAGCAAAAAATTTTGTAAAAAGAGTACTACATATAAGTGATGAAATTTTCCATACAGTGAATTTGAAAAAAATTAGTTGTATATTATAAAAAAAAAAACAGTTTCACACCTAGTATGACAAAATATATTATAAAAATGCAATAAAGTCCATCAACAAAATTCCGGCAGAAAAAGAAGAAAACATTTTCAAGTCAATGACGCATATCCCTGGTTTTTCGGAAAGAATTACGTATTCAAACATATATGACAGACAGAAGGTTAATATTGCCCCAAAAACTGACAATACACTGAATAAACTATTTTCGAACACTAAAACAAAAACAGATATGTTAGACAAGTCAAATGTTGTATACAAAATACCATGTAGCGGAGACGGGTCCAACGACAAAATCAAAACTTAGAAAAAGGTTGGCCGTACATAAATCAGATCACAAAACAAGAAAAGGCACAACAGAGCAAAAAACAGCGTTAGCAGCATACTGTGCAATGAAAGCGCATTCTCCAAATATTAACAGTGTGGAAATATTACAACAAGAAAACAATTACAAAAAGAGATACACCTTAGAAATGCTTCACATAATAGGTGTGTTTTTTTACTCTACTTTGGGATCCCTTGGGATCCCAATTTGCACGAAAAGCGTTCCTGTACTTTAAATTTGTGCAAATGAGAGTGGTTTTGAGAGAATAAAATTCTTCTTCTCGCACGAAAAAGCCGAAACTTCTTCTTTGTGTAAATTGTGTTAACTATCAAATAGCTGTTAACAAAACAGCTGCTTAAACATAAACATTCAAAAATAAAAGCAAAAGAAGTTAATTTGTAAATTAAAGAGAAATAATTGTGAAATGTTGCTTTATTAAAAAGATATTCTTTACTAAAGTACGTGGAAGAAAGAAAATATTGGAAGTATAATTTGACGTTCTATTTTGTGCTGACAATTTGGTTTTTTGTGTTTCCGTACTTTTGTGCAATTTTGCCTGTTTATGAGAGCAGTTCGTTCTTACTCTCATTTACACGAACTTTACCCGAAAAGTAAAGAAACAAAGCTGATAAATACTCCCATGGACATAAGAATAAACTACAAAACAGACACAGAAAATTGCGCGCATACGCATAGACATATAATAACAAAATATAAAAAAATAAACAAACAGACATTTAGTAAGCTTTTTGATTTTAAAAGAAAAAGACGTCTTTACTCAAAGTAAAATAATGATTAAAATGTTAATGTAATTTTCATAATGTTAATTATGTTTCTCAATGTTTCCTGATGAAGATAACCGATGGTGATCGAAATATTGAATAAAAAATTAAATTTAATAAAACAAAGAAGTTTAACTTAAATTAATATATGACCTAGAGTCTTATAAAAATAGACATAAATTACATATCATAAAGTCGATGAAATTGATAAATATATACTCAAATAATAAACTATTAATATCTTCGTGAATATTCATATATGTTCCAAATTTTTAATGTACCTGGTCAATATTTTAGTTGATTTTTAATACTTTTTATATAATATTATTTATTTAATTTATATGTATCAAATGAAGAAGAAGGAAATATATTTCAAATGTAGCTACAATTGTAGGGGATTTTATTTTTCAAATGTAGGGGAAAAAGGGATTTTTTTCGTCATATGTAGTTTTAATCGAAATAAAAAGTTTGCAACACTGGTCTATAGGGCTGTCGGATAAGATCGCCATCAATTTTATTTCATTTTTATCTATTTGAATTTATTTAAGTTTATTTTGTTTTAATTGATTTGTTACGGGCTGCCCTAATATAGACTTGTTACAGTTTTGCCGAAGCAACAACAAAATACATGCATATTCTTATTAGTTTCGTTGGATCAATATGTTTGTGTATTGTTGTTGGTATATTTATTTTTTGATCTTCAGCAAAAGTAAGTAAAAGGAATAATGTCAGTAACGATTGTAGCGCAGCAGTTGTTGTTTACTCCAACCTTCCATTCAGCCACTGCATTGTTGTTGACATTCCTTTTGCTTAACGCTAATGCCGTTAGATTTTGTTTTGCATTTTGTGGTCCAATAATAAATATTTTGTAAATAATAATTAGTTGATATAAAGAAATAAAAGAATAAAGTTGTTCAAGTAATTCGTACTTGAAACAAAATGGGTTTTGTCTTTTCTTTAAACATTAGTGAACTACTTAAACAAAGTTTATTATAAAAATAAAATTCTTAAGTCTTTAATAAAAATAAAAAATATTTTTGTATTATACACTATACACTAATTATTTTAAATAAATGCATTAACATAAATTTCTCTTAAGACTTTTATTTGATATGGAATAAATAGGACTTATTATAAACATTGTTCAGCCCTTGCCATAGTTTGCTCTAGCTGTTGGCGATCAAGAAAATGCACCTTACAATACTACGATGAGATAAGAAAAATTATGGTTAACAAAGTTATCAATATATCAATTCATATTTGTCTTACCTTGAGTTAAATAATTTGCCATCTTTGTGCCAGTCACAGAGTAATAGCTGCAAATGTCCACATCCGGTGCCACGAGTTTCCATGCAAAACATCACCGCCGTAATTGCTGTAATTATAGAATGGCAATCAACGAAACATAAATGAATATTATATTTTATTATACATATATGTATTAAGTTTATAAGACTAATTTAATTTCGTGTACATTTTCATTATTGATTGCTTTTTTTCACTGCCTATTGTTTGACCCAAACAGATATTCCTGAAATTACTGTTTCCAACTATTGGATTAACATTGTACACTATTGCTATAGTTGGAAACATATTTACACCACTGCACATACATTTTTTGTACATATATTTTTTATTATTTATTTAATTACATTTTTAATGTAATTTTATAAAATTTCACACCACAAAACACAGAAAATAAAACAAAACAAAATCCTAATTTTTCAAACATATGTTCGCAATTGTGATGTATATCTGCTGCCTTTAGTACATTGCATCACCCTTATTAATTTTATTTCCTATCTCACTCTTCACAAAGTGTTAAAAGTCTGATTTGGACTCTTTTTAAACGTCAAAGTTGGGTATTCTGTGTATATTCTGTGACTCAATTAACGACTGAAATCAAACTGAAATAGAAGAGAACAAGCGTCCGTGTGAGTCTTTTTATTGTTTTTGTAGCACAATTGTGCACAGAAAATGAAGATTTGGATTTCTATGGTTTAGAATGTGAAGAGTTAAAAAAACTGTCAGAACACAATGGAAAGCAAATAAAATCTGACTGCCTTCAATTTTGAGGAACTTCAAAAGAGACTTCCCCTAAAGACAGAAATTATTTTTAAAGGTGAATTCACCCATTCGTTTTGAACGTTCGAACGATTTTTTTATATGTAGTTTGAAGTCTCTATTTTAGAGAGAGAGGGAGAAAGAGAGTAAAAACCCAATTCAAGCAAAAATTGTTCCGCATTAAATTTACTCTCTTTCTCTCTCTCAAAAAAATAGATACTTCAAACTACATATAAAAAAGCGTTCGAAACGTTCAAAACGAATTGTTGAATTCACCTTAAGGAAATGGACTTTATTAGTCCAAGTGCTGTGTTTGGTGAAAATAAGGATAAGTTTAAGTTCGAGAAGTTAAAAATAAATAGTAACGAAGTCTATAGAGAATGGCGGACATTAGAATACAACTCTAAAGATGAATATAAATTTCAAAAACATGCATGTTGTTTAATTTTGGTCTAAAATTATTAAATGTAGAAATTTTAATAACGGACTAATAAAATAAATTTAGTTAAAGTTTTATTATCATTAACCCACGCAAACGCGGATTCCGAACGAATTTTCTCCATTATAACTGATGTTTGAATTAAAAAAGGTATAAACTAATCCAAATAATTTTAAATACAATTTCCATTGTAAGATCCAAAAAGGATTACACTAAGCCGTATAATTTTAAATTCAATTTGCATTGTAAGGTCCGGCATGCAATCCCAAAACATAGACTGTCCCAAATATCCAACACACTTGAAAAATATATGTATCAATAATGTCTACAAATAATAAATATATACATACTTAACTAACGGAGGGCACGCCAAAGAACATCAATATGAAACTATACCAACATTTACGTGATAAATATAATAAGAATATTAAGAACAGTATTCGAAATTTCACAAAAGCAAACAAATTAAAAGCAAAACTGGGAACTACATTAACGTTTCTAATAAAATGCAGAAAAGTAGGCCTAATACCAAAATTTATAACAAATGCCACAAAAAACGTTGAACATATATTTAGTAATAACTTAAAACTTAAAAGTCTTAAAAAAACACATGGGAAATTTTCATATGAAAATTCTTAATTTAATAATTAAACAAAAGCATGAAGAAGAAAAAACTAATCAAAAAATGTTAGAAATAAACAAAACATATATGTATGTAAGTATACAAAGGAACATTTCTGATGAAGACTATTTAATTTTTCTTAAGAGTGAATCCATACTCTTTGAAAGTATAAGGAGAAAAAGAACAGCAACGCATATCAAAAAATTTCTGGAATTGAAAGCCAAGCATGATAAAAAGCCACAAATTAAATACAATGAAGATTGGTTTATAAATAAAACTAGCACGGAAATCCCAACAAATGTTAGAAAACTATTGTCATTAGGTCCAAAATTTGCTCTACCATAGATAAACAAAATTTCCTTATTTTTAAATGTATAGCTGATGGAAAGGACATCATCCAAACTAATAAAGAGAAAGAAACCCAAGAAATAGCCAGAGCTAAGCTTGTAATGACTATGGACAATTATCTTGATAAACGGTCATTAACAATAGAAGAGAACAAAATAATTAACACAGTGGGTGAGACCAAGAAATTTTTGAACAAAAATAATATTTTAATTTTGAAAGCAGACAAGGGAAACACTACAGTAGCAATAGACAAAATTGAATACGAGACACAAATGAAAAATATGTTACAAAACATTTGTACCTACAAACGATTGAATGTTGATCCAACTTCAAAACTACAAACACGTAACAACGTTTTTGTAGAAAAATTACTAAAACCAAATATAATAGAAACAACTGACAAATACAAATTGCTTAACAATGTAGCCATCGCACCAGATTTATAGTAAACATCCTAAAAAACATAACCAAATATTCAAAATATAATGTTAAATATGCAATAGAATTTAAAATAAAACTGATACATACGCGTTTTTCGGAGGATGAAGTTTTAGTGTCTTTTGATGTGATATCCCTGTTCCCTAGCATACCTGTGAATTTAGCAATAGATGTAGTTAGGAAAAAATTAAAAAAAATTACTGAACACACGAAAATACCAAAAGATTCTTTGACATACTAAAGTTCTGTATTAAAGATAACAGATACTTTAAGTATGATAATAAGATATACGAACAATTGAAAGGTATGCCAATGGGTTCACCAGCATCGCCGGCAATTGCAGACATAGTAATGGAATTGTTAGAAACTGTAATGGAAAAATTTGAACAAAACCCAAGAGAATTAACAAAATATGTAGACGATCTTTTTTGCATAGCCAAAAGAAATGTTGTGGAAAAAACATTAGAAACTATGAACAGTTTCCACAGACATATTCAATTTACCATGGAACTGGAAAAAGATGAAAAGTTGCCATATTTAAATGTAGTAATAATTAGAAGGCAAAATACAATAACAATAGACTGGTACCAGAAACCTAATGCTTCAGGTCGCATTATTAATTTGTAACCACCCAAAACATGTAAAAATTAACACAGCAAAAAATTTTGTAAAAAGAGTACTACATATAAGTGATGAAATTTTCCATACAGTGAATTTGAAAAAAATTAGTTGTATATTATAAAAAAAAACAGTTTCACACCTACTATGACAAAATATATTATAAAAATGCAATAAAGTCCATCAACAAAATTCCGGCAGAAAAAGAAGAAAACATTTTCAAGTCAATGACGCATATCCCTGGTTTTTCGGAAAGAATTACGTATTCAAACATATATGACAGACAGAAGGTTAATATTGCCCCAAAAACTGACAATACACTGAATAAACTATTTTCGAACACTAAAACAAAAACAGATATGTTAGACAAGTCAAATGTTGTATACAAAATACCATGTAGCGGAGACGGGTCCAACGACAAAATCAAAACTTAGAAAAAGGTTGGCCGTACATAAATCAGATCACAAAACAAGAAAAGGCACAACAGAGCAAAAAACAGCGTTAGCAGCATACTGTGCAATGAAAGCGCATTCTCCAAATATTAACAGTGTGGAAATATTACAACAAGAAAACAATTACAAAAAGAGATACACCTTAGAAATGCTTCACATAATAGGTGTGTTTTTTTACTCTACTTTGGGATCCCTTGGGATCCCAATTTGCACGAAAAGCGTTCCTGTACTTTAAATTTGTGCAAATGAGAGTGGTTTTGAGAGAATAAAATTCTTCTTCTCGCACGAAAAAGCCGAGACTTCTTCTTTGTGTAAATTGTGTTAACTATCAAATAGCTGTTAACAAAACAGCTGCTTAAACATAAACATTCAAAAATAAAAGCAAAAGAAGTTAATTTGTAAATTAAAGAGAAATAATTGTGAAATGTTGCTTTATTAAAAAGATATTCTTTACTAAAGTACGTGGAAGAAAGAAAATATTGGAAGTATAATTTGACGTTCTATTTTGTGCTGACAATTTGGTTTTTTGTGTTTCCGTACTTTTGTGCAATTTTGCCTGTTTATGAGAGCAGTTCGTTCTTACTCTCATTTACACGAACTTTACCCGAAAAGTAAAGAAACAAAGCTGATAAATACTCCCATGGACATAAGAATAAACTACAAAACAGACACAGAAAATTGCGCGCATACGCATAGACATATAATAACAAAATATAAAAAAATAAACAAACAGACATTTAGTAAGCTTTTTGATTTTAAAAGAAAAAGACGTCTTTACTCAAAGTAAAATAATGATTAAAATGTTAATGTAATTTTCATAATGTTAATTATGTTTCTCAATGTTTCCTGATGAAGATAACCGATGGTGATCGAAATATTGAATAAAAAATTAAATTTAATAAAACAAAGAAGTTTAACTTAAATTAATATATGACCTAGAGTCTTATAAAAATAGACATAAATTACATATCATAAAGTCGATGAAATTGATAAATATATACTCAAATAATAAACTATTAATATCTTCGTGAATATTCATATATGTTCCAAATTTTTAATGTACCTGGTCAATATTTTAGTTGATTTTTAATACTTTTTATATAATATTATTTATTTAATTTATATGTATCAAATGAAGAAGAAGGAAATATATTTCAAATGTAGCTACAATTGTAGGGGATTTTATTTTTCAAATGTAGGGGAAAAAGGGATTTTTTTCGTCATATGTAGTTTTAATCGAAATAAAAAGTTTGCAACACTGGCTATAGGGCTGTCGGATAAGATCGCCATCAATTTTATTTCATTTTTATCTATTTGAATTTATTTAAGTTAATTTGTTTTAATTGATTTGTTACGGGCTGCCCTAATATAGACTTGTTACAGTTTTGCCGAAGCAACAACAAAATACATGCATATTCTTATTAGTTTCGTTGGATCAATATGTTTGTGTATTGTTGTTGGTATATTTATTTTTTGATCTTCAGCAAAAGTAAGTAAAAGGAATAATGTCAGTAACGATTGTAGCGCAGCAGTTGTTGTTTACTCCAACCTTCCATTCAGCCACTGCATTGTTGTTGACATTCCTTTTGCTTAACGCTAATGCTGTTAGATTTTGTTTTGCATTTTGTGGTCCAATAATAAATATTTTGTAAATAATAATTAGTTGATAAGAAGAAATAAAAGAATAAAGTTGTTCAAGTAATTCGTACTTGAAGCAAAATCGGTTTTGTCTTTTCTTTAAACATTAGTGAACTACTTAAACAAAGTTTCTGTGATACATTTTGGCGATCGTGACAGGACGGTCTGTAATAAGAAGTGATATACTACATAGATTACCAGTTAATCTGTGAGCCGTAAGCAGTAATTTTTTTGTTCGAGCTACGAGAAAGTGACAAATTTGTTGCTCTATCAATACGCTTATCAGTTGCTGTTATTACGGAGAATTTGGGCTACAATTTATTACAGCCGACCGAATATTTGTGGAAGAAAGTTACAATTGGTACTTTTTTAAGCGGAAACTTTTATCGTCGTTAGTGGTTCACAATATTTTCAAAATTTCTACACTTTTGTTTCGAAAGTTGTACATAACTTTAAAGCGTTATATACAATCGTGATCAGTTAGTTGTCATATAACTGTTCGTATATATTGTCGTTCAATCCGTGAAAGACAATGGCCAACAACAACGCTGATGGTGTGACCGAGGCTCCTGCTGCGAGCTCAGAGTTGGTAATGCTAAAACAACAACTCAGCAATATGAAGAAAAACATCACCAATATTCAAAAAAGGTAGAAAAAGATGGCGACAATGCTGACTCCGCCATTTTGGAATGTAGGCTTCAAATGTTGGAGTCATATTTTAAACAGTTATGTCACATTCAAGGGCAAATCGAAAAACTTAGCTCTACCGATGCTGCAAGGAGTGATTTGGAAAAAATTTTTATTGTTGCTAAGGCAAAAATAATGGGTTTACTGAACAAACAACGCGGCTCTATGCAAATGGATCAAACGTTATTTAACGCTTCAGTTTCTTGTACCCTACATCATATTCGTTTGCCTTCACTCAAGTTGCCCAAGTTCGATGGAAAATATGGTGATTACAAACGTTTCATCACCACATTTAACAACATGGTACATGGAAATTCTTCGATAACTGGTGTCGACAAATTTAATTATATATTAAATTGTTTGTCGGGTCCAGCTTTAGCAGTTATGGAACCATTCCAGGTTACCGTGGAGAATTACCCAAAGGCGCTCAAGAGGCTGAAGGACCGATACGATAACAAAGTGCTCATATCTCTAGAACATACTTCTACGTTGTTCAATATTACTTCGATGTCCAAGGGTGACAGTAATTCATTACGAAACCTCATTGATGCTGTTGCAGCAATTCGTGGTTCGCTTCTATTGTTCGGGTCAGAGATGGATGTTCTTAATGGACTTCTGACTCATATTGTTTTATCAAAATTGGACGCTGATTCTAAAATAAGCTATAATGAAAAAAAGATTTCAAATCCTTGCCCTCGTGGGATATCTGCTATAATATTTTAAGCCATCGCTGTCAGTTTTTGGAACCTCAAAGCCCAACACCTACAAGTCGCGTCATACTTTTGTAAACTCAAATTCGAATTGTGCATACTGTAGCTCTTCGGATCACAACATATCAACATGTTCATCGTTTTCATCGCTTTCTGTTCCCGAAAGATTTAATTTTATAAAAAGTAATAATTGCTGCATCAATTGTCTGCGTAAAGGTCATATGGTGTTGAAATGCTTATCGAAATCCCGTTGTCGTGTATACCACTCTCTGCATCATACTCTGTTGCACAAATATTCTAATTCTGCACATGCTGATAATTCAACATCACAAACGCAACTTCAAACATCTGTTGGAAATCAAAACAACGCAGTCTCATTCGTAGTCCGTTCATTCAAACGAGCGATCATCCCCAGTGCTGTTGTTCTTTTGAAGGATTCCACTGGCACCTTTCATCCGGTAAGGGCTCTGCTTGATTCGTGTTCCGAAATTAATTTCATTTCAGAGGAAACTGCAAAAAGATTCCGATTGAAGTCTCAGCCGTATTATCAAGAAGTTTCTGGAATTGGCGAAGTGCGCACAAACATTAAATCATCGGTTTGCGCTACAGTAAAGTCTCGTGTGAGTTCATTCCAGTGGTCTTTTACCTTTGCAGTTACTAAATCAATATCAGCCCGGCAGCCTGGTGAGTACATTCAAACATCTCATTGGAAATACCACAGGCTTTAGAACTAGCAGACCCTTTGTTCTACAAACCACAACATATTGATCTATTAATTAGTACTGAAATATTTTTCGATTTGTTGCTCGATAACTGAATTTCATTGGGAGAAGGTATACCGAGTCTCACTAATACAGTTTTTGGATGGATAGTTGGTGGAACTTTTAACGCAGGAGCTAGATCTTCATTGCCCACATGCAATCTCGCCACTAGTTCCTCAAACATTGACTCCATTTTGGCCAAGTTTTGGGAAGTTGAGGAGTACGCTAATTCTCCAGCAAAATATTCACCAGAAGAAGAAGCATGCGAACGTCACTTTATGGAAAACGTGCGCATAGATCAAAATTGCAGAATTGAAGTTCGTTTGCAGTTCAAAAAGTCGCCCAAAATATTAGGAGAAAGACGATTGGAACGTGATGCAACTCTAAAATCAATGTACGTCGAGTTTATGGAAGAATATTTATCGCTTAGACATATGTCGCCCTACAATAAGTCGTTGAGTGGCCCGAATTATTTCATTCCACATCATTGTGTACTTCGGCCACAAAGTACTACAACAAAAATTCGAGTCGTCTTCGATGCGTCGGCTCAAACTTCGTCGAATCGTTCGCTTAATGATATTCTAATGGTAGGCCCTACAATTCAGCAGGACCTTATTACAACGCTCTTTTCGTTTCGCTTAAATAAATTTGCTGTCACCGCAGACATACCTAAAATGTATCGCCAGTTTCGTGTCGATGAGCGTGATGTAAAATATCAGCTCATATTGTAGAGAAGCAACAAAGAACAGGAATTAAAAGTGTTTCAGCTGAACACTGTCACTTATGGTTTATCGTCGGCTCCATTTCTAGCAATACGTAGTTTGTTCTTCATTGCAGAAAAATATGGCAGCTCTTATCCGCTTGGTTCGCAAGTTCTTCGTGATGACCTCTATATCGATGACGTTCTTACTGGATCGAACCACGTGAAAACGTTGCTAAGAAAGAAACACGAACTTGTGAAAATTCTTGATTTACATGGTCTAGAGTTAGCAAAATGGAACAGCAACTATGGCAACATCAGCAACACGCAAGATGATGAAATTCAATTTAAAATGGCTGAGGATGACGTCACCAAAACATTAGGTATGTCTTGGAAACCAAAAATTGATATGTTTTGTTTTCGATTCCAGTTGCCCAAGGTTGTCGCCCCTACAAAAAGATCCATTTTGTCAGTCGTTGCAAAAATTTACGACTTACTTGGACTTTTGAGTCCAATTTTCGTTCGTGCCAAAATTCTACTCCAGGAAATATGGGTCCAAAATTGTAACTAGGATGATATCGTTAGTACTCCCTTTAAATCACTTTGGCTAAAAATTCAAGAAGATCTCGCAAATATAGAAAAAATTGAGGTACCTCGATATGTGCTTACTACCCTAGAATACAGAGGAGAAATTCATGGTTTCGCAGATGCCTCTCAACGAGCATACGGTTGCTGTATTTACTATCGCGTTCGCATTGATGGTGATTACAAAACTTCTCTTTTGATCGCAAAATCCAAGGTTGCTCCTATCAAGGCCCAATTACTTCCTCGCCTCGAATTATGTGCCGGTGTTTTGTTAAGCAAAACATGGCACAAAATCAAACCGAAAATTGAAAAATTCGTTTCATCAATCTATTTTTGGACAGACTCAAAAATAGTCCTACAATGGCTGAAATTACATTCATCAACTTTACAGTGTTTCGTCGCTAATAGAGTCTCAGAACTACAAGAAAACACTAGAGGTATTTTTTGGAGACACGTTCCTTCGAAAAGCAACCCAGCGGATATCGTTTCCCGGGTTTGCAGTGCTCAGGATTTGCCCCATACAATTTAGTTCAGAGGGCCAACTTTTCTTCAGGAACACAATTCAAATTGGTCACCTAATATAGAAAACACATCCGTTAGCCCATTGGAACAGAGAAAGGCAGCTGTTTTTAAATACTCTGAAATCACATCAAGCATCATAGAAGGCGTTATCGATAAGCATTCATCATATTTTAAAATTATTCGAATAATTGCTTATATTTTTCGTTTATTCAACAGATGCCCAGTAGACCGTTCATTGAAGCCCCAGGACCTTGTTCATCTTCAACCTATCGAGCTAGACCACATTTTCTTTCGAATCGTTGGTCACATTCAGCTATATTATTTCACAGATGACTTGAATGCTATGGCTAAAGGAAAAATTGTTCATCCATCACTGCAGAAATTATCTCCATTTCTCCATGAAACCAATGTTGGCTGCGGCTTCGTCAATTTAATTCGAGTTGGTGGACGATTATCAAATGCTCCAATTCCGTATGATACACGGTTTCCAGTTTTGTTGCCCCAAAACCACCGTTTCGTGAAACTATATATTGAACATTTGCATCGAAGTCATTTGCATGCAGGTCCTAAGGTTTTACTGGGCATCTTGCGGCAGAAGGTCTGGATAGTCAACGCTAGAAACGTGGTTAGAAAGGTTGTTCGTGACTGCGTTCACTGCTTTCGCTATAAACCGAAATTGTTAGAGCAATTCATGGGTAATTTACCAGCTGACCGCTTCAGAGCTCAACGTCCGTTCATAATTACCGGCGTGGATTTTTGTGGCCCTTTTCGAACGTCTTATCGTATTCGAGGTAGAGTTCCATACAAAACTTATATTGCCGTTTTTATTTGTTTTAGTTCAAAGGCAACGCATCTGGAACTGGTGTCAGACTTTTCCACCAACAACTTCGTTTTGTGCCTCAAACGTTTCGCTGGTCGCAGAGGAATACCACAGAAGCTTTATTGCGATAGCGCAACTAATTTTGTTGGAGCTCACAATAAGCTACATGAGTTGAAGCAGTTGTTTTTTCGTGAAACCATGGCTCATGAAATACGAAAATACTCATCACAAATTTTTGAATTTTGTTTTATACCCCCTCGTGCTCCACACTTCGATGGCCTATGGGAGGCTGCCGTGAAATCTGTAAAAACGCTCCTCGTAAAAAATGTTGCCCAAGCCTACCTCACTTTTGAAGAATTGCAGACCCTTATCATTGAAGTCGAAGCAATTTTTGATTCACGCCCAATTTGCCCATTGTCAGATGACCCTAATGATGGCGAAGCGCTCACACCAGGCCATTTGATTATTGGCTCATCACTAGTCGCTTTACCAGATCAAAACTTTGATGCTACCAATCAAACGTCGCTCAACCGTTGGCAACGTATTTCTTTTTTAAAGTATTTCTTTTTTAAAGTTTTGGCATTTGTGGTCCCGTGATTACATTTCATCGCTGCAACAACGCTCAAAATGGTACCAAATACAACTTAACATCACGGAAGGGCAACTAGTCGTAATTCATGAGGACAACACTCCCCCGCAACAATGGCTATTAGCTCGAGTAACCAAAACTATAGCTGGCTCTGATGGACGAGTTCGAGTGGTTGAGTTAAAATCAAAAAATGACTTATTTCGTCGTTCAATACAAAAGGTGGCTCCCTTACCCTCTTCAAATGGTACTTGAATCCAGAGCTTCAACGGGGGGAGCATGTCGGATAAGATCGCCATCAATTTTATTTAATTTTTATCTATTTGAATTTATTTAAGTTAATTTGTTTTAATTGATTTGTTACGGGCTACCCTAATATAGACTTGTTACAGTTTTGCCGAAGCAACAACAAAATACATGCATATTCTTATTAGTTTCGTTGGATCAATATGTTTGTGTATTGTTGTTGGTATATTTATTTTTTGATCTTCAGCAAAAGTAAGTAAAAGGAATAATGTCAGTAACGATTGCAGCGCAGCAGTTGTTGTTTACTCCAACCTTCCATTCAGCCACTGCATTGTTGTTGACATTCCTTTTGCTTAACGCTAATGCCGTTAGATTTTGTTTTGCATTTTGTGGTCCAATAATAAATATTTTGTAAATAATAATTAGTTGATATAAAGAAATAAAAGAATAAAGTTGTTCAAGTAATTCGTACTTGAAACAAAATGGGTTTTGTCTTTTCTTTAAACATTAGTGAACTACTTAAACAAAGTTTATTATAAAAATAAAATTCTTAAGTCTTTAATAAAAATAAAAAATATTTTTGTATTATACACTATACACTAATTATTTTAAATAAATGCATTAACATAAATTTCTCTTAAGACTTTTATTTGATATGGAATAAATAGGACTTATTATAAACATTGTTCAGCCCTTGCCATAGTTTGCTCTAGCTGTTGGCGATCAAGAAAGTGCACCTTACAATACTACGATGAGATAAGAAAAATTA
The DNA here is from genome assembly GCA_963681545.1 of Germaria angustata. Taxonomy (NCBI): domain Eukaryota; kingdom Metazoa; phylum Arthropoda; class Insecta; order Diptera; family Tachinidae; genus Germaria; species Germaria angustata. The sequence continues at coordinate 44,810,114 of OY813002.1, read as the reverse complement.
TGGTTAACAAAGTTATCAATATATCAATTCATATTTGTCTTACCTTGAGTTAAATAATTTGCCATCTTTGTGCCAGTCACAGAGTAATAGCTGCAAATGTCCACATCCGGTGCCACGAGTTTCCATGCAAAACATCTTCGTTTTTTCAACACCGCCGTAATTGCTGTAATTATAGAATGGCAATCAACGAAACATAAATGAATATTATGTTTTATTATACATATATGTATTAAGTTTATAAGACTAATTTAATTTCGTGTACATTTTCATTATTGATTGCTTTTTTTCACTGCCTATTGTTTGACCCAAACAGATATTCCTGAAATTACTGTTTCCAACTATTGCATTAACATTGTACACTATTGCTATAGTTGGAAACATATTTACACCACTGCACATAAATTTTTTGTACATATATTTTTTATTATTTATTTAATTACATTTTTAATGTAATTTTATAAAATTTCACACCACAAAACACAGAAAATAAAACAAAACAAAATCCTAATTTTTCAAACATATGTATGTTCGCAATTGTGATGTATATCTGCTGCCTTTAGTACATTGCATCACCCTTATTAATTTTATTTCCTATCTCACTCTTCACAAAGTGTTAAAAGTCTGATTTGGACCCTTTTTAAACGTAAAAGTTGGGTATTCCGTGTATATTCTGTGACTCAATTAACGACTGAAATCAAACTGAAATAGAAGAGAACAAGCGTCCGTGCGAGTTTTTTTATTGTTTTTGTAGCACAATTGTGCACAGAAAATGAAGATTTGGATTTCTATGGTTTAGAATGTGAAGAGTTAAAAAAACTGTCAGAACACAATGGAAAGCAAATAAAATCTGACTGCCTTCAATTTTGAGGAACTTCAAAAGAGACTTCCCCTGAAGACAGATATTATTTTTAAAGGTGAATTCACCCATTCGTTTTGAACGTTCGAACGATTTTTTTATATGTAGTTTGAAGTCTCTATTTTAGAGAGAGAGGGAGAAAGAGAGTAAAAACCAATTCAAGCAAAAATTGTTCCGCATTAAATTTACTCTCTTTCTCTCTCTCAAAAAAATAGATACTTCAAACTACATATAAAAATACGTTCGAAACGTTCAAAACGAATTGTTGAATTCACCTTAAGGAAATGGACTTTATTAGTCCAAGTGCTGTGTTTGGTGAAAATAAGGATAAGTTTAAGTTCGAGAAGTTAAAAATAAATAGTAACGAAGTCTATAGAGAATGGCGGACATTAGAATACAACTCTAAAGATGAATATAAATTTCAAAAACATGCATGTTGTTTAATTTTGGTCTAAAATTATTAAATGTAGAAATTTTAATAACGGACTAATAAAATAAATTTAGTTAAAGTTTTATTATCATTAACCCACGCAAACGCGGATTCCGAACGAATTTTCTCCATTATAACTGATGTTTGAATTAAAAAAGGTATAAACTAACCCAAATAATTTTAAATACAATTTCCATTGTAAGATCCAAAAAGGATTACACTAAGCCGTATAATTTTAAATTCAATTTGCATTGTAAGGTCCGGAATGCAATCCCAAAACATAGACTGTCCCAAATATCCAACACACTTGAAAAATATATGTATCAATAATCTCTACAAATAATAAATATATACATACTTAACTAACGGAGGGCACGCCAAAGAACATCAATATGAAACTATACCAACATTTACGTGATAAATATAATAAGAATATTAAGAACAGTATTCGAAATTTCACAAAAGCAAACAAATTAAAAGCAAAACTAGGAACTACATTAACGTTTCTAATAAAATGCAGAAAAGTAGGCCTAATACCAAAATTTATAACAAATGCCACAAAAAACGTTGAACATATATTTAGTTTTAGTAATAACTTAAAACTTAAAAGTCTTAAAAAAATACATGGGAAATTTTCATATGAAAATTCTTAATTTAATAATTAAACAAAAGCATGAAGAAGAAAAAACTAATCAAAAAATGTTAGAAATAAACAAAACATATATGTATGTAAGTATACAAAGGAACATTTCTGATGAAGACTATTTAATTTTTCTTAAGAGTGAATCCATACTCTTTGAAAGTATAAGGAGAAAAAGAACAGCAACGCATATCAAAAAATTTCTGGAATTGAAAGCCAAGCATGATAAAAAGCCACAAATTAAATACAATGAAGATTGGTTTATAAATAAAACTAGCACGGAAATCCCAACAAATGTTAGAAAACTATTGTCATTAGGTCCAAAATTTGCTCTACCATAGATAAACAAAATTTCCTTATTTTTAAATGTATAGCTGATGGAAAGGACATCATCCAAACTAATAAAGAGAAAGAAACCCAAGAAATAGCCAGAGCTAAGCTTGTAATGACTATGGACAATTATCTTGATAAACGGTCATTAACAATAGAAGAGAACAAAATAACTAACACAGTGGGTGAGACCAAGAAATTTTTGAACAAAAATAATATTTTAATTTTGAAAGCAGACAAGGGAAACACTACAGTAGCAATAGACAAAATTGAATACGAGACACAAATGAAAAATATGTTACAAAACATTTGTACCTACAAACGATTGAAAGTTGATCCAACTTCAAAACTACAAACACGTAACAACGTTTTTATAGAAAAATTACTAAAACCAAATATAATAGAAACAACTGACAAATACAAATTGCTTAACAATGTAGCCATCGCACCAGATTTATAGTAAACATCTTAAAAAACATAACCAAATATTCAAAATTTATTTATTATTTATTTATTTATTTCAAATTTATTATAATTAAAACTATAATAAATAATATACAAAAGCACTAGCTACTACAGGCTATCGGCTTAAATATTCAAAATATAATGTTAAATATGCAATAGAATTTAAAATAAAACTGATACATACGCGTCTTTCGGAGGATGAAGTTTTAGTGTCTTTTGATGTGATATCCCTGTTCCCTAGCATACCTGTGAATTTAGCAATAGATATAGTTAGGAAAAAATTTAAAAAAATTACTGAACACACGAAAATACCAAAAGATTCTTTGACATACTAAAGTTCTGTATTAAAGATAACAGATACTTTAAGTATGATAATAAGATATACGAACAATTGAAAGGTATGCCAATGGGTTCACCAGCATCGCCGGCAATTGCAGACATAGTAATGGAATTGTTAGAAACTGTAATGGAAAAATTTGAACAAAACCCAAGAGAATTAACAAAATATGTAGACGATCTTTTTTGCATAGCCAAAAGAAATGTTGTGGAAAAAACATTAGAAACTATGAACAGTTTCCACAGACATATTTAATTTACCATGGAACTGGAAAAAGATGGAAAGTTGCCATATTTAAATGTAGTAATAATTAGAAGGCAAAATACAATAACAATAGACTGGTACCAGAAACCTAATGCTTCAGGTCGCATTATTAATTTGTAACCACCCAAAACATGTAAAAATTAACACAGCAAAAAATTTTGTAAAAAGAGTACTACATATAAGTGATGAAATTTTCCATACAGTGAATTTGAAAAAAATTAGTTGTATATTATAAAAAAAACAGTTTCACACCTACTATTATAAAAATGCAATAAAGTCCATCAACAAAATTCCGGCAGAAAAAGAAGAAAACATTTTCAAGTCAATGACGCATATCCCTGGTTTTTCGGAAAGAATTACGTATTCAAACATATATGACAGACAGAAGGTTAATATTGCCCCAAAAACTGACAATACACTGAATAAACTATTTTCGAACACTAAAACAAAAACAGATATGTTAGACAAGTCAAATGTTGTATACAAAATACCATGTAGCGGAGACGGGTCCAACGACAAAATCAAAACTTAGAAAAAGGTTGGCCGTACATAAATCAGATCACAAAACAAGAAAAGGCACAACAGAGCAAAAAACAGCGTTAGCAGCATACTGTGCAATGAAAGCGCATTCTCCAAATATTAACAGTGTGGAAATATTACAACAAGAAAACAATTACAAAAAGAGATACACCTTAGAAATGCTTCACATAATAGGTGTGTTTTTTTACTCTACTTTGGGATCCCTTGGGATCCCAATTTGCACGAAAAGCGTTCCTGTACTTTAAATTTGTGCAAATGAGAGTGGTTTTGAGAGAATAAAATTCTTCTTCTCGCACGAAAAAGCCGAGACTTCTTCTTTGTGTAAATTGTGTTAACTATCAAATAGCTGTTAACAAAACAGCTGCTTAAACATAAACATTCAAAAATAAAAGCAAAAGAAGTTATTTTGTAAATTAAAGAGAAATAATTGTGAAATGTTGCTTTATTAAAAAGATATTCTTTACTAAAGTACGTGGAAGAAAGAAAACATTGGAAGTATAATTTGACGTTCTATTTTGTGCTGACAATTTGGTTTTTTGTGTTCCCGTACTTTTGTGCAATTTTGCCTGTTTATGAGAGCATTTTGTTCTTACTCTCATTTACACGAACTTTACCCGAAAAGTAAAGAAACAAAGCTAATAAATACTCCCATGGACATAAGAATAAACTACAAAACAGACACAGAAAATTGCGCGCATACGCATAGACATATAATAACAAAATATAAAAAAATAAACAAACAGACATTTAGTAAGCTTTTTGATTTTAAAAGAAAAAGACGTCTTTACTCAAAATGTTAATGTAATTTTCATAATGTTAATTATGTTTCTCAATGTTTCCTGATGAAGATAACCGATGGTGATCGAAATATTGAATAAAAAATTAAATTTAATAAAACAAAGAAGTTTAACTTAAATTAATATAAGACCTAGAGCCTTATTAAAAATAGACATAAATTACATATCATAAGGTCGATGAAATTGATAAATATATACTCAAATAATAAACTATTAATATCTTCGTGAATATTCATATATGTTCCAAATTTTTAATGTACCTGGTCACTATTTTAGTTGATTTTTAATACTTTTTATATAAAATTCAGGTATGTTCTGGATTCTGCTTTGAAGTAAAAGTAATTTGTAACCACTTCAATTTGACGCTTTGGTGTTCTGCATTTTACTTTTTACTTTTCATTTCTGTTTTGTTTTCGAACATCAATTCGTAGTGAATTGCATTGTTCTAGAAACTACTTTAACACAAAAAGAAGTAGTTTGAAAATACTTTTAAATTTTATAGTGAAATTGAAAATTTCTTGCTGAAATATGTAAGTATAATTACAATGCAATTAAATAAAACGCTTTGTTTGAATGAATATTTTGCATAATTGTAGAGGGAAACACAAGAATACCACACAGGATGCAATATTGTTAGGCTTTATGCAAAACAATCCAGATCTGGCAAAAGGATTTGGAAAAGGAGACCGTGTAAAGTTAGAAGAGTTGTGGAAAGAACTTACCGTCGAATTAAATAGTAATGGTCCTCCAACAAAGGATACATCTGGTTGGAAAAAGGTAAGCTACATTGTTCAAATAAAATTAATTGGTTTTTAGTGACTGACAGTTTCTTTACAGGTTTGGGTGGATTGGAAGGCATTAGTGAGACGAAAAATCGCGCATAATAGTTCGGAGGCCAGAGCCACTGGTGGAGGGCCACACTAACACTACATTCATTATTTATGGTGTATTTTATCTTTTTTTTCATATATTTTTACACGACTTGTTTAGTTTTTATGCGAAAAACAAAATACAATTAGTAATTTTATGAAATATAAAGCAAAATTGTATTTTTAATTTTATATGAATGTATCAGCTGTTTACAATTTTTGTTTTCGAAGTTCATTTCATATGAGAAAATGTAAAATCAAACCACTACTTTTGCAGAACATCAGAAATAAAAAGTTGACTTTTAAAATCGTATTTTACTTTAATTCTACTACTATTCTGGAACATGCCTGATTATTTATTTAATTTATATGTATCAAATGAAGAAGAAGGAAATATATTTCAAATGTAGCTACAATTGTAGGGAATTTTATTTTTCAAATGTAGGGGAAAAAGGAATTTTTTTCGTCATATGTAGTTTTAATCGAAATAAAAAGTTTGCAACACTGGTCTATAGGGCTGTCGGATAAGATCGCCATCAATTTTATTTCATTTTTATCTATTTGAATTTATTTAAGTTAATTTGTTTTAATTGATTTGTTACGGGCTACCCTAATATAGACTTGTTACAGTTTTGCCGAAGCAACAACAAAATACATACCTTTGCAGTTACTAAATCAATATCAGCCCGGCAGCCTGGTGAGTACATTCAAACATCTCATTGGAAAATACCACAGGCTTTAGAACTAGCAGACCCTTTGTTCTACAAACCACAACATATTGATCTATTAATTAGTACTGAAATATTTTTCGATTTGTTGCTCGATAACTGAATTTCATTGGGAGAAGGTATACCGAGTCTCACTAATACAGTTTTTGGATGGATAGTTGGTGGAACTTTTAACGCAGGAGCTAGATCTTCATTGCCCACATGCAATCTCGCCACTAGTTCCTCAAACATTGACTCCATTTTGGCCAAGTTTTGGGAAGTTGAGGAGTACGCTAATTCTCCAGCAAAATATTCACCAGAAGAAGAAGCATGCGAACGTCACTTTATGGAAAACGTGCGCATAGATCAAAATTGCAGAATTGAAGTTCGTTTGCAGTTCAAAAAGTCGCCCAAAATATTAGGAGAAAGACGATTGGAACGTGATGCAACTCTAAAATCAATGTACGTCGAGTTTATGGAAGAATATTTATCGCTTAGACATATGTCGCCCTACAATAAGTCGTTGAGTGGCCCGAATTATTTCATTCCACATCATTGTGTACTTCGGCCACAAAGTACTACAACAAAAATTCGAGTCGTCTTCGATGCGTCGGCTCAAACTTCGTCGAATCGTTCGCTTAATGATATTCTAATGGTAGGCCCTACAATTCAGCAGGACCTTATTACAACGCTCTTTTCGTTTCGCTTAAATAAATTTGCTCTCACCGCAGACATACCTAAAATGTATCGCCAGTTTCGTGTCGATGAGCGTGATGTAAAATATCAGCTCATATTGTAGAGAAGCAACAAAGAACAGGAATTAAAAGTGTTTCAGCTGAACACTGTCACTTATGGTTTATCGTCGGCTCCATTTCTAGCAATACGTAGTTTGTTCTTCATTGCAGAAAAATATGGCAGCTCTTATCCGCTTGGCTCGCAAGTTCTTCGTGATGACCTCTATATCGATGACGTTCTTACTGGATCGAAGGACGTGAAAACGTTGCTAAGAAAGAAACACGAACTTGTGAAAATTCTTGATTTACATGGTCTAGAGTTAGCAAAATGGAACAGCAACTATGGCAACATCAGCAACACGCAAGATGATGAAATTCAATTTAAAATGGCTGAGGATGACGTCACCAAAACATTAGGTATGTCTTGGAAACCAAAAATTGATATGTTTTGTTTTCGATTCCAGTTGCCCAAGGTTGTCGCCCCTACAAAGAGATCCATTTTGTCAGTCGTTGCAAAAATTTACGACTTACTTGGACTTTTGAGTCCAATTTTTGTTCGTGCCAAAATTCTACTCCAGGAAATATGGGTCCAAAATTGTAACTGGGATGATATCGTTAGTAATCCCTTTAAATCACTTTGGCTACAAATTCAAGAAGATCTCGCAAATATAGAAAAAATTGAGGTACCTCGATATGTGCTTACTACCCTAGAATACAGAGGAGAAATTCATGGTTTCGCAGATGCCTCTCAACGAGCATACGGTTGCTGTATTTACTATCGCGTTCGCATTGATGGTGATTACAAAACTTCTCTTTTGATCGCAAAATCCAAGGTTGCTCCCATCAAGGCCCAATTACTTCCTCGCCTCGAATTATGTGCCGGTGTTTTGTTAAGCAAAACATGGCACAAAATCAAACCGAAAATTGAAAAATTCGTTTCATCAATCTATTTTTGGACAGACTCAAAAATAGTCCTACAATGGCTGAAATTACATTCATCAACTTTACAGTGTTTCGTCGCTAATAGAGTCTCAGAACTAAGAGAAAACACTAGAGGTATTTTTTGGAGACACGTTCCTTCGAAAAGCAACCCAGCGGATATCGTTTCCCGGGTTTGCAGTGCTCAGGATTTGCCCCATACAATTTAGTTCAGAGGGCCAACTTTTCTTCAGGAACACAATTCAAATTGGTCACCTACTATAGAAAACACATCCGTTAGCCCATTGGAACAGAGAAAGGCAGCTGTTTTTAAATACTCTGACGTCACATCAAGCATCATAGAAGGCGTTATCGATAAGCATTCATCATATTTTAAAATTATTCGAATAATTGCTTATATTTTTCGTTTATTCAACAGATGCCCAGTAGACCGTTCATTGAAGCCCCAGGACCTTGTTCATCTTCAACCTATCGAGCTAGACCACATTTTCTTTCGAATCGTTGGTCACATTCAGCTATATTATTTCACAGATTACTTGAATGCTATGGCTAAAGGAAGAATTGTTCATCCATCACTGCAGAAATTATCTCCATTTCTCCATGAAACCAATGTTGGCTGCGGTTTCGTCAATTTAATTCGAGTTGGTGGACGATTATCAAATGCTCCAATTCCGTATGATACACGGTTTCCAGTTTTGTTGCCCCAAAACCACCGTTTATATATTGAACATTTGCATCGAAGTCATTTGCATGCAGGTCCTAAGGTTTTACTGGGCATCTTGCGGCAGAAGGTCTGGATAGTCAACGCTAGAAACGTGGTTAAAAAGGTTGTTCGTGAGTGCGTTCACTGCTTCCGCTATAAACCGAAATTGTTAGAGCAATTCATGGGTAATTTACCAGCTGACCGCTTCAGAGCTCAACGTCCGTTCATAATTACCGGCGTGGATTTTTGTAGCCCTTTTCGAACGTCTTATCGTATTCGAGGTAGAGTTCCATACAAAACTTATATTGCCGTTTTTATTTGTTTTAGTTCAAAGGCAACGCATCTGGAACTGGTGTCAGACTTTTCCACCAACAACTTCATTTTGTGCCTCAAACGTTTCGCTGGTCGCAGAGGAATACCACAGAAGCTTTATTGCGATAGCGCAACTAATTTTGTTGGAGCTCACAATAAGCTACATGAGTTGAAGCAGAAACCATGGCTCATGAAATACGAAAATATTCATCACAAATTTTTGAATTTTGTTTTATACCCCCTCGTGCTCCACACTTCGATGGCCTATGGGAGGCTGCCGTGAAATCTGTAAAAACGCTCCTCGTAAAAAATGTTGCCCAAGCCTACCTCACTTTTGAAGAATTGCAGACCCTTATCATTGAAGTCGAAGCAATTTTTGATTCACTCCCAATTTGCCCATTGTCAGATGACCCTAATAATGGCGAAGCGCTCACACCAGGCCATTTGATTATTGGCTCATCACTAGTCGCTTTACCAGATCAAAACTTTGATGCTACCAATCAAACGTCGCTCAACCGTTGGCAACGTATTTCTTTTTTAAAGTATTTCTTTTTTAAAGTTTTGGCATTTGTGGTCCCGTGATTACATTTCATCGCTGCAACAACGCTCAAAATGGTACCAAATACAACCTAACATCACGGAAGGGCAACTAGTCGTAATTCATGAGGACAACACTCCCCCGCAACAATGGCTATTAGCTCGAGTAACCAAAACTATAGCTGGCTCTGATGGACGAGTTCGAGTGGTTGAGTTAAAATCAAAAAATGACTTAGTTCGTCGTTCAATACAAAAGGTGGCTCCCTTACCCTCTTCAAATGGTACTTGAATCCAGAGCTTCAACGGGGGGAGCATGTCGGATAAGATCGCCATCAATTTTATTTCATTTTTATCTATTTGAATTTATTTAAGTTAATTTGTTTTAATTGATTTGTTACGGGCTACCCTAATATAGACTTGTTACAGTTTTGCCGAAGCAACAACAAAATACATGCATATTCTTATTAGTTTCGTTGGATCAATATGTTTGTGTATTGTTGTTGGTATATTTATTTTTTGATCTTCAGCAAAAGTAAGTAAAAGGAATAATGTCAGTAACGATTGCAGCGCAGCAGTTGTTGTTTACTCCAACCTTCCATTCAGCCACTGCATTGTTGTTGACATTCCTTTTGCTTAACGCTAATGCCGTTAGATTTTGTTTTGCATTTTGTGGTCCAATAATAAATATTTTGTAAATAATAATTAGTTGATAAAAAGAAATAAAAGAATAAAGTTGTTCAAGTAATTCGCACTTGAAACAAAATCGGTTTTGTCTTTTCTTTAAACATTAGTGAACTACTTAAACAAAGTTTCTGTGATACAAAGGCTAAGCGTGCAACGGTTTTCGAACTAGAAGCCAATATTAAAGAATTAATTCGTTAGATACTAGAGAGCTGCACAAGCAATTTATCTTAATAAAGTACGTCACATTATTAATTTTTCAAATAATAATGAACTGATAAGTGAATTAAAAAAGATATTGGTCCCAAACCGAATCGTAGCTATACATATGAATGTATAATATTTGTACCAATTAAAGAAACATTTGTACATACACCCAGAAAATTAAAAGATATAATTGATAGAAACAATCAACTTCGAATTGTTAAGGAAACATATTTAAGAGCTCATAGAAGCTACGTTAATACAACAAAAGAAATTTTGGAAAAATATTATTAGCCAACTATAAAAATAGATAGTAAGCAATTTAATAATCACTGTTCTGCATGTTTATTTGGACGATATGAGAGAAACCCAACTAATGAGCCTCTCCAAGAATCAGACATACCTTTCACAACCAAGGAAGTACATACATGCGGATATTTACTTTAATGATGATAACACGTATCTTGGGACAAATTCTCCAAATACATAGTCGCACAAGAAATAAATACAAAAACAAAACAAGAAGGTAAAATAGAAGCAATAATTATCAATAATTTTCCCGAATGCAAACGACTCATGACTGATAACGAAGCAAATTTCATTACACCAGCATTTAAAGAAATGTGCATAAAACATAGCATACAAAAGATAGAAACGCCAGTGCATCGACCAAAAGCAAACTGACAAGTAGAAAGAACCCATAATTCTATTAGTGAGTTAACACGCATTTTAAGAATACAAAACCCTACAGTAAAAGAAGAAATATTTAAAGCTGTGAAAGAATTAACAACTCAAAACATACTGTAACAGGATACAGACCAAGGCAAATACATTTCGGTACAATAAATTACAGTAAAGAGGAAATTATAAAAATTTACGCAAAGCATCAACTAAGGTACTAGAAAGATTGAACACACACGATAAACATCGAACATTCGAAAAAGGTACCCAAATTTTGGTAAGAATCGCAGGTGTTAGAAAGAAAAGCCAACCCAGGTTTAAAAAAGAGATTGTAGAAGAAGACCGTGGAGACACGATCTTAACCCGAGGAGGAAAAACTGTTTATAAAAATAATATTAAGAACATGATAATTAAAGAAAATGATACAAATATACCTGATATTAGCCGTGCTGGTAATATCGTTCCAGACACCAGAAGCAATAATTGAAATTAAAAAAGTAGAAAATATGAAGTTTATTTTGACAATAACAGATGAACAAATTGCCCAACGTGACAAATATATCAGAGTAGGTCACTCTCAGAACCATTTAGGAAGAAACATTTGCCGAACAAACCCGAGAATAGGAACAGTAACTGTAATATAATACAGGAATAAAACAGGGACAAATAGAAGATGGAGTTATACTATTAAAAGGAAAACACAAAGTAAACAACCAAACCATAGACGGAATTAATTTAATAAAATATACAGATACCGTAAGAATAGACAATAAAATTTATAAAAATTTTCCAGAATCAGATCAGAGAAGCTATACTTATGATATTATACTTATAATATTATGAAAATTTTGAGATATTAGAAATAATAAAATCTAATACACAATACAAACATAGATTCATTAAAAAGACTCAGTATCAATTTTATATACTAGAATCATTTTTATAACATTAATAATAATAATTTGCTTCATACTAAAAATTATGTCATGCATAAAGGAATGCAGACGCCAATCAACAATTAATAGACTTTTTTTCACACTAATATTTATTTATTGTATCTTCAAAAACAGAACTAACAATAAGTATTCAAATATTAAGTATAGTAATAATTAATTAGGCCCAACGACTGTTGGACATAAACTTAGTGATAGTAATTAATAATATATAAGAATCGTATTTAGCAGAAAAATATTTTAAAAAAGTTTTATCTGGAGTGTTGCGTACTAAAGCCGTAGTATCCCTCTTTTTAAGCGGATGTGTCCAGTAAAGTTCAAGATATTACGAGCAAGGGGATTAGGATGGAACTCGAGTTTTGTTAAATATTTGCCTGCATATTTTGCAATTTCAGCGGTCACAAGTGGCGTATTTAAATCACGATGTAAAATTGAATTTTTCATGTACCATGGAGCCGATGTTATTAACCTTAATATTTTGTTTTGCATTCGTTGGATTCTCTCTACATTGGAAGCTGAAGCAGTGCCCCATAGCTGAATTCTGTAACACCATATGGGTTTCAAAAGCGACATGTATATTAAAAGTTTACAATCTAGACTGAGAGTAGAATTTCTAACAATCAGCCAATGTATCTGAGTTAATTTAAGTTTTATTTGTGTTAACTTAGAATCAATGTGGTGTTTCCATGTAAGCCGTCGGTCAAGGTGTATACCAAGGTATTTCACCTGTGAATATTGAGGAACAAATTGATTGTTGATTCGAATGGGGGAACAAATGTCTCTTCGCAGAGTAAATGTGACATGAACACACTTTTGTTTATTTACTTTTATTCTCCATAACTTCAACCACAGTTCCAACAGGTTAATATGTTCCTGAAGATATTGGGATGCCTCGTGAGGGTTTTCATGCATACTAAGGCAGGCTGTATCATCGGAAAATGTAGAAGTGAATATATTACTGCTCAGAGGCATATCACAGGTATAAATCAAATACAAAACTGGCCCCAGTATACTCCCCTGTGGCACACCGGATGAGATAGTTTCGGGCACACTCATGAAGTCTCCTTCCACAACAGTGAACTTCTGGGCAAGAACGTAACTTTCCAAAAGATTTACAATGTTTATTGGTAGATATGTCTTCAATTTTAAAATTAGGCCTTCGTGCCACACTTTATCAAATGCCTGAGAAACATCAATAAAGAGGGAAAAACAATACTTCTTTTCTTCAAATGTTCTTTTTATAAAATGAACCAATCTATGAGTTTGTTCAGTGGTGCTATGCTGACTTCTAAAACCAAATTGATGGTCCGGTATGAAACCATTATCAGTTAGAATAGGGGATAATTTTATCATGAGCTGCGTTTCGAAGAGCTTAGAAATTGTTGACAATAAACTTATTGGCCTATATGACTCACCCTTGGTAAGATCTTTTCCCGCCTTTTGAATCATTTTGACCATGGCGAGTTTCTAGCTGTGTGGATAATACTACAATCGTAAAATGCCATTAAAAATAAATAACAGGATTCTAATAGCAATCCGAGGCAACCTCATCAGCATCTTGTTACTAATTCCATCAATACCCGGGTCTTCTTTGGGTTGGTTTCAGCAATTAGTTTATTTACATCACGCATCTTAAACTTTATGGGTCGAGGGGGTAGAGCAACTACACTCGGCAAGCCAACAGCACCAGTACATGTGTTTGGGGTAAATACGTATTTTAAATGCTCAGCAAATATGTTACCTTCTTCAGTATTGGTTCTTGCCCAACCCCCGTTAGAAGTGCGCAAGGGTGGTTTAGACTCAACGGCTGTTTTAAGTTTTTTAGCAGCGCGCCACAAGGAGTAATTAGATGCTGCTGTGACATCGAGACCTTCCAGATAGTTTTAAAGAGAAGCAGATTTTTCAGATACAAGTAACTCTTGGAGTCGTTTAGTGCATTCTTTAAGTCTGATTTTATATTGGGGTGATCTGTGCTGTTGCCATACCCTTCTAGCTCTCCTTTTTTACATACGAGATGTTCAATATCCGCAGAATAAATTCTAGTAAACCCAGTCTGCGGATGGGAGGTAGTGGCATGTTTAGCAGCCTGTTTAATATTTTCGGTAAGATTGGCAATGTTAAATTCAATATCATTGGAATTTCTAAGCGTGATGTTCTCCGTACAATGACTACTGAGATATATTTTCAACCCCAGCCAATTAACACTATTTATCACCTTCACATATGGGTGAGGTAAGTCACTTCTTAGTGGGCTACAAATTGTAACGATCGTTGGAGAGTGATCGGAGGAGAGATCATGAGAAGCTTCAACATCAATTAAATCTCTAGAGATATTTTTCATGACGCCAAAATCTATAACATCTGGAATTTTTTGTATGTCAGTAGGCCAGTAAGTGGGCTTCCCGCTCGAAATGACGTCCAAGCCCATTTTTGAAATTGTGTTGGACAACGCTCGACCTCTAGGTGTAATAAGACGCGATCCCCAGAACGTATGTTTTGCATTGTAGACGCCAGCTGCTACGAAACAAGGGCCAAGAGTTTTGTAAAAATCATCGTATTGATCCTCAGTGATTGAACATCTGGTAGGGGAGTAGATTGATGATATCACGAGATTTGAACAAAAAAAAATATCGATGCAAATATTCGTTGCTTGTAGATGGTCTTCACAAATGTTCTCAAGAATATAGTGCTTGAGTCTTGACTTTATTAGAACTGCTGATCCTCCGCATGCTCTTCCTCTCGGGTCCTTTGTATCATTTAAGGTGTAGCCACTCATTTTAAAAAGGCTTCTCGAAGTCAAATGAGTCTCAGATACCAACATTATGTCAATATTTTTTACCGTGAGGAAGTGCTCAAGTTCATTTTTATGTTGGCGAATGCCGTTTGCGTTCCAGAAACATACTTTTAACGTGTTCATGGCTTGTTAAATAATGCTAGAAGCAGTGAGTTCTGCATTCGCAGCATTTCTTGCATCATGTTAGTCATATTTGTTGTAAAATTGTTTATAGTTTGCACCAGATTATCAATAGTAGCTTCATGGCGACTGAAATTAAATGTTGGGTTAGCATTTGTTGTATTATTTGGTGGTGACACTTTTTGCACTGGAACAGAGTTGATCTTCGCAGCGACAGCATACGATCCTTGTGGAGTGATTGGTTGGGCCATTAGAGGATAAGTGGCGGAGTACGTATTTCCTGTTTGCGCTGGGGTTACTTTAGGCTTTCGACTCATAGCCTGTTTAACGAAAGAGTACACAGGGCATCCTCTGTAGTTGGCAGTGTGATTACCTCCACAATTACTGCACTTTTTTTCCTTCCGGTCTTTCGACTTATTGCAAATAGCCATATTGTGTAATTCACCGCACACAACACAAACAGTAGATAATTTACAATAAGTTTTTGTGTGGCCATATTCTTGACAATTATGGCACTGTACGGGTCCAGAACGCTTGTGTGGTTCTTCAATTGCGATTTTTCGGTATAAGAGGTATTTTAAATTATAAATAGGATGTGTCTCATTTTTCTTCAATTTAATATCATTTGGCTTCAGTTCAACGCTAAATAAGGGTTGGGGGATCTTGTCCCTGTTTATTATGTTAGAGGCATTCTTTACCTTAAATCCCTGGAGGGTGAGGGCATCTTTTATTTCCTCAGGAACAACATAAGAATCTATGCCCTTCAATACGATCTGCAGGCTTTTAGCACTCTTAAGCTGGAAAGTGTAGAAACTTGTTTTATTTTTTTCAAATTCGTTAACCATTTTGCGGAAATCATTTTCCTCATATATTTGAATCTTTGTTTCATCAATATTACCACGTTTTATTTGAACAATGTGAAATGCCTTTTCACCAATAACGGAGATTAGTTTTTTAATAAGTGTGTTTGAATTTTTTTGTCTAAGATAGATTGGTGGTTGTTTTGAGGTTTTGTTCGAGAATACTTCGGGTTTGTCGATGATATCTTGCAAATGTTTAAAACAGTTTTGACGGTTAGCTGAGTTAGCATCGTTATACCTGAATATCTTGGGAACCGATGAGATTTTAGATGGATTTGGGCTTCGCCCGCGCTTTACTACTGTGATATATCTGTTCATTCCGACAGGCACTTTAGGTATCTGAGTATTATTGTCTATAGTGATAACTGGGTTAGGTTAGGTTAGGTTGATTGCAGGGGTGTGATAAGCCCATGTCATACGACATACACTTAAGCCAGTGAAGGCTTGTTATGCGCTTTATTTAATTACCAGACACAAACTGCCAAAGTTCTGCGGCAGCATTCGAACCTGGGACCTTCGCACTACGAGTCTAGTACATTACCTACTACTCGACGAAGGTCAGTCAGAAACTGGGTTAAGTGATGCACACGATCCCGGAGCGGATAATGGCGCTGACTTAAATAAGGAAGTACTACGCAGCGGTAATGTTATCGAATCACTACTTGGCATCGAAGTAAGCGAAGTTGATCGCTTACGTAAAATTGGCTTTGCCGTTAGAAAAAGACCATCATCAGATTTTTTTATTTTTATTGTTTGCATTAAGCGCTTCAGAACTCACAGTAAAATAGGCATTTCTGCCGTTAGAACTCACTTCACAATTTTCTGTACTCATGCGGAGTATTCCTCAGTCACTTTGTTTGTGTTTTTTTTTGTTTTTGTTGTTTCAGATTATATGAAAAATTTTATTAGTGCAAATTTCACAAAATCAGTACTTATTACGAATCAGTACTTATTACGATTTTTTTTGTAATTTTTGTTTGTTTAGTATGTAAGAAAAAACTTCGCTAATACGTCCGTTCACTACGAAGGTTCAACAAACAATGATTAATAGACTTAATAAAGTATATCAAATAGAATTACAACGCATTAGGAAAGATCGGGACGATCTTGTTTAAGCAGGGGGAGAGTTAAGGTCAGGTAGATAATAAACACGAAAACTCTTTCCGCTGATGGCGTCAAAGAAAATAATATTAAAAATAAGATATGTTGTAAACAACCATAATATGTAAACAAAGTAATTAAAGTAAAGATATGATTTTTTGAAGCATAATAACCATAATATGTAAACAAAATATACAGAACGAGGGTATAAATAGAAATGTAAATACTTTCGTTCCTCAGTTCATAAGAGTACTTCACAACTGCTCGCCATTTGGTCGCATCAGATATCATATTGTCCACAATGTTTTCCACCATGAGTGGTCCTGTAACGGCTTCCAGCTCTTCACGGTGTACTGTCCATCGCGAACACTTGAAAAAAGTGTGCTCAGCATCATCCTCAATATCTTCGTTTTCGTACAAGCAAAACGGATTGTCGCATTTCTTCATTTTGTGGAGATATTTTCGGAAGTATTCATGACCTGACAACGTCTGAGTCAAGTAGTAGTTTACATCCCCGAAACGTCTATTCACCCACTTCTCTATATTTGGAATGAGTCTTGCGGTCCACCTGCCTTTCGTGCTAGTGTCCCACCTGTCCTGCCAACTCTGCATGATCTCCTGCTGTATGTTGTCATCGTTTTCGGGATCTATGCTGTTAATATGTCTCATCGTCCATAGCTTTCTTCGTCCTAATATTTGCAGATCAATTGGTATCATTCCTGATATCACTAGAACCGCGCATGCTGACACCGTACGATATGCAGATATCACTCGTAGCGCTGCTGTTCTTTCGCCCTTTTCCTCACTTTCATTTGCTCGCCCCAAATCTCGCTTCCGTAAAGAAGGATACTGTTGCTAGCCTCCATTAGAAACTTTCCCTTGCTTTGTACTGGTCCACCTACGTTTGCCATTAGTCGGCTAAGCTGTCCTGTTATCCTCGATGCCTTGTTCACAGCATAATTAATCTGATCCGAGTATGTCAGTTTGCAATCAAGTCTTATTCCTAAATAGTTTACAGATTTTTTTGTGCGTACTATCAGGTCTTCAATATTAACATCTATCTCCACTGGTATATGACGCCTGGTGAGAATGAGGAGTTCAGTCTTGTGCGCTGCCAGCTGCAGGCCGTGCTCATCTAACCAAGCCTTGGTTCTTATCATAACTTGTCTCAGCTTCCGTTTGGCTTCCTCTATATTTCTGGCCTTAATAACTGCGGCTATGTCGTCCGCATATCCTACTAGGTAAGTGTCCTGTGGCATTTCTATACTAAATATTCCATCGTAGCTTATATTCCACAAGTCTGGTTCCAATATGGACCCCTGTGCAGCGCCTGATGTTATTTGTATCTTTTTCTGACCCTCCCTTGTGCTGTATACAAGTTCCCTATCCTTAAGATAGTTTCCTATAACCCTTGTCAAGTATTCTGGTGCGTGAAACCTTTCCTCTAGGGCTTGCAGTACATCCGGCCATCGAAGGCTATTGAAGGCATTTTTAACGTCTAGTGTAGCCAGGAACACAAGTGGCCTGGTGCTGTTAGGGCCTTGCAACGCTTATCACATCATTCACAGCTCCTATAGTGGATCTTTTTGGCCTGGAACCATGTTGCCTCTCCGAAAGTCCTCCACTAGCAATTACAGCTTCATTTAGGCGCGGCTTCAACAACCTTTCGCATAGCTTTCCTGCAGTGTCCAGCATGCAAAGTGGTCTATATGCAGATGGAGTGTTTGGGTCTCCTTTGCCCTTTCTAATGAGTACAAGGCGCTGAATCTTCCATATCTTAGGGAACACCCCTTCTTTCAGGCAGTGGTTATACATGTTTAACATCATTTCTGGACGTTTCAGGACAATTTCCTTAATTACTTCTGCTGGGATGCCGTCAGGGCCTGGAGCCTTATTGGCCTTAAGTCTACGTGCTGCGTCACACAGTTCTTGTTGCGTGAACTGTGGGGTATACATTACTTCTCCTACGCTTGGTATTTCCTCCGGAATTTCACGTTGTGGAAAAAGTGTGGTTACAATGTTATGCATAGCTTCTGCATTCATTTTACCCATCGGAGCTTTCGCTGCGAGCTTCCCCATAACTAATTTGTAGCCTGTTCCCCAAGGCTTATTGTTTATGTCCTCCCGTAGCTCCTTCCAAAGCTGACTTTTGCTATTAAAGATGGCTTTCTGTAGCCTCTTCTTCGCCTCCTTATATTCTATTCGTTCAGATTCTGCGTCGTAGAGTCGTCTTGCTCTGGTATATATCCGTTTTCGTCGAACGCAGTCTCGTCTTGCCTCTGCAATGGTTTCATTCCACCAGTATACTGGTTTCTTCCGGTGTCTGGTCATTACTATTCTAGGCATAGCCTTGTCACATGCTTCTTTTATTATCCGCATTATCTTCTCTACATTTGCTGAGGCATCTATTGTGTGCTCTATCTCATTTGATCTCCTGTCGATTTCCGCTATTAACGCGGACTAGCGGACATCATAAATCTTAACAACTACGTATTTTGCTTAAATAACACTAATAGTTCTCGTGCCAAAGGCGGAACTGCTATATTACTGAAAAGATCTATTCAACACAAAGTTTATAAGCCTGATTTAAGATTTTACACAGTTGGCGTAAAAATTGAAGACGAACTAAAAAAAAACATATTGTCATTGTATGCTTCACCAACGCAAACAATACCAAACGCTGATTTAGACGCACTTAGCTCTCATATTGATTCAGTTACTCTAATACTGGCAGATTTAAACGCCCACAACACTATATGGGGTTCAAAAAACTCCGACCCACGTGAAAAAGTGTGAATATTCCGCATGTGGATGGAATTTTTGATATACAGACGGTTCGAAGAGCGCGAATGGTGTTTCATACGCCATTAGAGACAACAACCTTGATACGATACAGGTAGGCCTGCTGGATGTAAACAGTACAATATTTATTGCAGAAGCTATTGCCATTATAAATGCTATCAAATGGATGAAAAAACAGAGATGAAAGTATGTAATCTGTTCGATCTGCGAAATAAGAGACAATCTGATTCGATTTTCGGACAAAATTAAACTTATGTGGATACCGGGCTACTCCGGGATTCCTGGAAATGAAAAAGCCGATCGTGCAGCAAAAGAAGCCTTTAATATGCTACTAATAGTAGAAAGTACTCAAAATAAATTCACGAGATACTCTACAGTTCGCAAACATGTTTCGAGCAAATGAAATCGCTATTGGAATGCTTATATCCATCTTTATAAAAAATTCAACCCAAATGGTGAATCTCCTACATACCCACCCGATATACCAAGATCCTATCTGCAAAAATACATACGTTTAAAACTAGGTCACTGCCGATTAACACACCAACACCTGATGGAAAGAACTTAACCACCCCTATGCAGATTCTGTAGCAGCTCAAGAATATCAATGCAGCACTTAATTGGCGAATGTTATTGTGTTAAATCTATATGCATAAAAAATAATTATTCTTTCAGCAATCTTTTAAAACATACTACAAAAGATAATATAAACGATTTACTTAAACTGTTAAAATTACTAAATATCTATAACTCAATTTGAATTCATCTTTGTTTTTTCCGGCTTTCTTATTACTAACAGGAGCTGATGGCCTTGGTAGCTCGCGCTAAATCTCTAACTTTATAATAATTTATTTATAATTAAGTTATATAATAAAAAAATAAACAAATAATATTTTATAAAAATTTTTTAATTAGAACACCGCAAATTGCAATCATCTGCCACTGTGCTGCCTACATGTAAAAGTAACACACATCATTTACAGAGTTGTTCCATAGGGTAGCTTTGTTTCTGCAGAACATTTGTTCGATGTGGGTGAATCTTTTGCGAGCAAACTCTCAGTAAACTAAAATTGTATGACAACAAAAATTTCGTTCAGCACGAATGGGTAAATTCACCTTTATTAAGGCCCAACTATAATATGCTTAACCAAACTTAAGCTAGTGTCAAAATTCAACGAAAAGCATGTCAAATGCTTAAATAAATTACTGAAGACTTTTAGGTGGCTATATTGTACTTATTAAACTTTTTACACTTAGTTGCAAACATTTGTACTTTTGGAAAACTATTTTCGTTTTTATTTCTTTAAAATGTAATATTTTTGACGAAATCTCATTAAGTTGCATTAAGCACATTATAGTTAGGCCGTTATGGTCCCGAACGAATTGAACTGTGCTGCCAGATACATACATTTTTTAGGCAAAATTGCAATGAGCTGCCACATCATAATATATGTACATACATACATATGTATGTATAATAATATCTAGAGTGTATTTATAAATTTTTTATATTTATTTAACAAAATAGCTATTAGAAGATGCACTTGATTTTTATTTACTTGTATATTTTTTATTTTATATAAATTTGTTTAATTTAGAACACAACAAATTGCAATCATCTGTAACTGTGCTGCCTGCTTTTAAAAGTAACACACATCATTTACAGAGTTGTTCCATATGGTAGCTTTATATCTCCAGAACATTTGTTCGATGTGAGTGAATCTTTTGCGAGCAAACTCTCAGTAAACTAAAATTGTCTCACAACAAAAATTTCCTTCAGAAAAAATGGGTGAATTCACCTTTAATGGTCATTTCTCGAACATTCATAATGTTTGTAGAAGCTGTACACCAGAAAACTGCAACGAGCACCCGTTTTTATGATTTTATATACTCGCCTAAAAACGAGTTGCGGTGTAGTTAATACACAATATTGTTTTTTGTATCTGCTCGTACACACTCGTCAGAATTTGTGTTTGTACATACGAGCTTCTAAAATACACAATGAAAATTATACTTGTGTCCGCTTAGTATTATTTTGTAAATACAGTCAAAGCTCGGTATAACGAATGCTATAATGACAGACCGATTCGTTATTGTGAAAGATTCGTTTTATAGCGAAGTTTTTTTTTGTATACATATGTATGTAGTTTTATTAATTTTAGTTGATTTTTAATAGAATACTTTATTTGAAAAACGAATTTATGGATGTTTGTTTTTGTGAGACTTGCAAACTTCTCTGAAGAGCTTCCTCTTGTATTTCTCTTAATACTAATGACTTCGAAAAAGCAATATTATTTTCTTGACTCCATTGGATGCACTTATCCAAACATCTAATTACTTCTGCATGTTTAATTTTAATTTCATTGTTGGGAATCGCGTTTAAAATTTCTTCATTCTCTTCATTCTCTTCATCGTCTTCTCCCAACATTAAATTATCACTTTGATTCCAAGCATTTAAGTCTCCGATATTGAAAGAGGTCTGCAAATGAAAAAGATTTTAAACACCAAAAAATTATCGAGAAGTAAATTTTTTACATTTGGGAAAACTGTGCTCAGTAGTCTAACACCACGTCTAATAGAAACAATTTCGTCTTCTTCCAATATTCTGGACAAAGGAATATCATCTTCCTCATCAAACTCTAGATCCCTGTCAATTAAAATCTTATTCCAGCATTTTGACAACGTATCTTGCTTTACATTGTTCCAAGCGAGACCAATCATACACGATGCATCATAAAGAGTTAGATTTTTTAAAAAATTAGCGACGTCTTCTGATTCAGATGTTACAATTTTAGAAAGTAGACTGTTTCTATAGTGCAATTTTACTAGTCGGATTGCATTTTGGTCCATTGGCTGGATAAGAGGTGTAACATTAGGTGGCATAAACATTGTCCATATTTTTCCACCTTCTGTAAGCTTGACAAGATCTTCTGCAGGTGGGTGTCTTGGAGCATTGTCGAGAATCAGCACAGCTTTCAACGGCAAATTGTTAGATTTCAAAAACGATTCAACCTAAAAAAAGAATTAGAAATGAGTTGTATCAACTTAGTTTTACCAAATGTTATGAAAAATTTTCTTACTTCGGGAACAAACATTTCAAAAAACCAAATTTTAAAAATTCCAGTATTCATCCAAGCATTTTTTGAATGCATATATCTAACAGGTAAAAATTTATTTCGAAACGATCGTGGTTTTTTTGCTTTCCCAATGAGAAGAGGAGCCACTTTTTTTGCACCCGATGCATTTGCGCAGAAAAGAGCAGTTATTCTCTCTTTCGATATTTTCCTCCCAGGAGCAGTTGCTTCCCCAGCATGAACAAATGTTTTGTCAGGAAGCATTTTCCAACACAAACCTGTTTCGTCCGCATTAAAAATTGAATCATGTGTTAAGCCCTCTTCCAATATAATTTTTTGCAGTTTTCTTTTAAATGGCTCTACTAAATCACCTCGTGATGATAGCTTTTCACCAGACTCCTTTAAAAGTCGTATTCCATACCGTTTCTTAAATCTGTATAACCATCCATCGCTGGCATTAAATCCTCCGGAACTAAGCTTGCCGTGTAGTTCTAAGGCTTTTGCTTTTAATCCTATGCCATTTACCGGAATAAATTTTTTTCGTTGTTTAAGGAACCATTCATACAGTTTCTGCTCCATATCTGGATATTCTCCTTTTCGAATAGATCGGCGGTTTTTCGATCCATTGTTCGTGTTTTCCAAATTTAAAAAATTTTTCTTTCCATTTTCTTCAAAGTGCATATGGAAGATTTTGATATGCCATATTTACTAGAAATAACCGACAAGGGTTTACCACTTTTGCACTCTTCTAATATTTTAATTTTTTCACTTAAAGAAATTCTTTTTCTATTGCCCATATTTCTTTGCACTACTAAGCTCAACTAAAATTGTATCAAAAACAAACTTCAATTCATACGCGTAAAAAAATTAGCCAGAAAGATGACAAGAAAATAACGGTAATATAATAATAATCTTGTTTTTTTTTTGTTTTCTCTTTTCTTTGCTTTAAATGCATAAACGATGATTTGTTTTATTTCTCTTTGTTTTTAATACATACAAAAGATTTTTTTTGTTCATATATACCCAAGCATTCGTTATACTGAGCGTCAAAAATTAAAAAATTCGTTATATAAGGTAGTTAATGTTGAAAAATTTTCCATTCGTTATATCGCGAATTCGTTAAAGTGAGTATTTGTTATACCGAACTTTGACTGTACTTTTTTTCAACAATCGGCAATGGTGTTCGTACTTCTGATAACAAACACTACAAATGCTCGTGTAGAAAATTTGAAGACACACAATTACATTATTAACTCGAGTTATAGTTCCGCGAGTTCATGAGTATTACTCGTCATATTTAACCTAAAAAAGTGTTGCCAGAAGGTTTAGGAAAAAGTTAATGATCATATATTTAAGTTAATATGTAGGGCAAAAGTCATAATGAAATAATATGTACTTAATAGTTATTATAAGAAAAATTTTCATGGAAAATTTTAAATTGAATATATTAAGAATTCGACAGGCTTATGAATTTAAGAGGCAGATTTTGATGAAATGGTTAAACCACAATTTGATTTACTCGTCAATTTCATTTCTCTTGAAAAGTTGATTAGAGGAGTTTTGGATTTAGTTACTATTTTTTTAAATTTTGCAATTTTTCTAACATTTATGCAGTTATTTGTTTCCCATGAGGAATGCTTCCGTAATAGTATATGCAGGTACTAATATATTCTTTCCTTAATTTTTTTTTTTTTTTTTGATATTTTTATGTAGTCTACATTGTGGATGCATGATTAAAATATTTTGAACTTTATTAAAAAAATTTTGTATTTTACTACCTGCGTCTTGGACTTCTAGGTAATGTCTGAGCAATAAAAATTAAAATTCTGCAAAAAAAATCCCAACTCAAGCAACTCATTGCACAAAAACTATTTTTTTTTTGTTTTCTTAGAACTCTTGATGATTAGCAATGAAATGTTCTTATTTTTGATGTGGGTTGGTTTTTCTTGTCTGTTTGCAAATTAACTGGTATGCAATTTCCAAAGTGTGCAGTTCATATAATACTTTTTTTGACAAATTTTACAACAAATACACAATTATGTTTTATGATGACAAAGAAGCCCGAAACAACATCTTTTTAAGCGCATTTTTTTATGACTCATACTCTTTAATAAGCATAAATATCTCCTTTGAATTGAGTATTCTGCTTAAGGAAATCGTTTTAACATCTTTTGTTTAGTTGATAAGTTTTCATGACAGCAGATGGTTCTATTTTTGTATCATTTCGGGAAACAACGAATTGGTTGCAGACAAATTGCGAGTGGAACATACACATAAAGGAAAAAGTTTCGTTTGGAACATTTTGGCCGAAATAGTAAGGAAGGCATTACCTTGTTGGAAGGTTGGATCTATTGTCGCACTTGTCAAAAGATACTTAAATATTTCAATAATTAAACGTCAAACTTAGTCCGCCACAAGTGCTGCCAAAATTTAAAAAGCACTCAAATACTGAAAACAGCTACAGCTAATGACCGCCAGCTAGCTATTGATGCCTGCGCAGAATGGATCATTGAAGATTGTCGTCCTTTTTCATCTGTTAGTGGAAGAGGTTTTGTCAAGCTTGCGAATTTTTTCATTAAGATCAGCGCAAATTATGGAGAAAATGTTGATGTGACTGACTTAATACCCGACGTAACAACTATTTCTCGCAAAGTACAAAAAGTAGCAGACAAAAAGAGAAAAAGTTAAGGAGATCGTGAAACCTGGAGAAGCATCGGTCACGAATGAAATGTGGTCTGATCGGTGCACTATAGGAAATGTTACCCCTTTTTTGGCCAAAATGAATTACAGCCAAACGGCTGGACCAATTTAAATGTTTTTTTTTTTTGGGCATGACTTTTGGAAGACTATTAAGAGGGGGGAGGAACCCTTAATGTTTTTCATACACTCAAAAAAAAATTATTTAACATTTTTTAAATTTTTTTTCGAGTGTACACTAACTTTCAAAAGATAAAAGTAGAAATATATCTCACCAATTTAAGGATTTTATTCAAAAATTTGATTGTCGAGTTCCAAATCGTCAACTACATATAAAAAACATGGGTTCAAAATGCCACAACTCTCAATTTCTTCATCTTCGCTTTCGGAATTTTCTTCGTCTGTTTGACAATTCTCCACAAAATTTTGCTCTTCTTATCTCAGTAATTTTATCACTTCTGGTGGAAGGTTTAATTTCTTCTGGTGCTTGATGCGTTTATTCAATGAAAGGCTGGAAATATAAGGATCTGATGTGCCCAATGCTCGATTAAAAACGTCTGTCAAGTTATTCGCACGGCTACTTTTTCGTGCATGAAGCAATCTATCAGATTTATATATTTTGTGGCGCGATTCAGAGGCATCCTCACATAAGCATCCAACTGTCGACTCAATAATTTGCCTCGAATGTACAAGAACCTTATGTACAGTAGCTGTCATTGGCAACCGTGGATACCTCTGCATGAACATTGTGGCCGTTGGAAAACAAGTCTTAAAATTTACTCGAATCTAAAGGAAGCTGACATGATAAGCATATTAAAATGACTTTTAAATTAAAAATGAGTTCTTTGCCAATGCCTGTAATTTCAGAAAATTTTAAATGTTCTCTGAACGCGCGCCGGTCCGTATTGCCGTCATTAGTACTTCCATAGCCACCAGTCTTAGGCTTATCAACGTGCAAACCAATTTCATCCCAAAATAACTGTTGGATGTTAGTCTTTCTTTTTGCAAGTAATGCTTTGTCAGCTTCATTTCTTATTTGCCACTTTTTAATGTCAATTTTGTAACCTGCATTCACAACAAATTCGAAAAAACGGATCCAGCAATGCAGTGGACTTATCCCATACATTAAGTTCTCTTCTTTAGGTTTAAATTTTTGGTTTTGGAAATCTGTTATGCTCATGAAATCCTTTGGTGTATCACCGCATAAAGAGCACGTCTGACTAGATTCAGTTCCAGTCAAAATATTTAATATTTTGCCGTTAATTAAAGTTAAATACAACTTAAATTTAACGCACAAATTTTTTGTCCACCAGCCTTACTTCAAAAGCACTTTAGGAATTTATTTCTTCTTCTATATTTTCTTTTTCCTTTGAAACTCCTACAACTTTTATGCCATTTCATATTCATATTTGAACAAAATATTCTTGATTGCTTCTTTATATATCACTCTCAGCAATATATGAAAATAAATGGGCACAAATAGCGGCTCTTTTCTCATCTTCGTTGTATTTCTCTCGCCACATATTGAATAACTCTGAATTTGGCACGCAGTAGTCACCTGTAAATATGCGTTTTTTTAAAAAGTTTGCACATATCCGCAGCTGGAATTTATGAAATTCGGAAGGTAATTGATTGTCCAAGAGAACTTTTATGGCTATCATATGCTATCATTTTTTTGTAAGTCTAAATAAATTTCCAATTCATAATTCCATAAGTTAATCTTAAGGTCACTTCAATTATTCCAATTTAATCGATCTAACAGATGACTTCACCAACATTTCACTGTGTATCACTAAAGTACTCACCTTCGACCTTATTTTCCATTTTTTAGTTTTTAAGAACTATAAATTTTTATTATGAAAACTTTTGTTATAATCTATCACACAATTCACTGCACTCAATCATTATTTGATAACTAATTCAAAAATTGCAAGCAAAACATGTGATAAAGTAACAGTAAATAAATTCTCTCGAAAAATGTAAACAGACATGGCTACTTTGTTATCTTTTTTATATTAAAGCAAAAAAAAAAAAATACACTTTGCAAAAATCTTAATTTTGACTTTTGGTCAAAAAAGTGGGTAAAATTTCCAATAGTGCGGTGTGTAAGTAGAAACTTTTTAGGAGCAACTTTGCACTTTCAACAAAACTTCGAAATGTTTGATATTACACTGGGGCTTAAATCGATGGACTTTGAAAAGTCAACCGCTGAAAATATTTTGACTAAGTTAACAACTTTATTTAATCAATTTGATGTTGACAATATTAATAACGTGAAGTTTGTTACTGACCGCGGCGCGAATATTGTAAAGGCATTGGAAAATAAAACACCCCTGAGCTGTAGCAGTCATTTGTTAGCTAATCTTTCAGACAAGTCATTTGACGAGACGATCGAGCTAATACGAACAATGCAAACATGTAAAAAAGTGTTTTTTATTTGAACCCATAATATATAATTACAAATACATGTAATGTGTAACTGGTAAAGGTCGATTAAAATTACATATAATGTGTAATTGGCAGAGATTCGCAAGAACATAAATCGGTTTTTTTCGTAAATATTTGCAAATTTCTGGGATTTTGACGAATTTTATTTTTTTAACTGTATAGAGAACTTGTGAACGTTTCTACAGCTTATTTTACCTGTTACAATTTTTCGGAAATTTCCGCAATTTTACAGGAATTTTATCTTGATATGCTTGCGCAGTAACCAACTAATTTTTTCTGTTTGAAATTATGTATTCGCAAATTTATATACGCATATACATACATACACTCTACGGATAGTAGCTGTCGCATGAGAACATTGTTTATCAGCATGAAGAATCGATATTATAGTCAACAAAAAACACCTTCTCGTTATGTATTTACAAGTACTAACAATAGTCGTAAAGTAAATATTCCTACTAATAATTCTAGAAATAATAACATTGGTAATAGTCAAACTTTTGCTAGCGTGCTACAAAATGAAAATGTTACATCAAAAAATTCGTCAAATGATCTATTTTCCTTGGAGGAACTTAGCGCTCTTACCTTGGAATTAATTCAAAAACTTAAAAACTGTAAAACCCAAAGTGAGCAATTTTCTGTTATTACAGACTTAGCTTTTAGATTTCTACCATGAGTAATAATTTAAAAATAGTAATATGGCACGCTAGAGGAATCCGTAACAAACTTGATGAATTTTTTGATTTTATGCAAAGGGAGAGTATAGATGTTATTTTGGTGAGTGAAACTTGGCTGGACAGCAGATTCTCAATGAACCACCCACTATATTTTTGTTATCGTAAAGACCGTGAATGCTCTAGAGGGGGAGGTGTAGCGGTTGTAGTTCGTAAAAATATATGCCACGAAATTTTACCTGTAATAAATACAGAACTTATAGAGAACTTGGGCATTAAGATAAAATCTACAAATAATACTTACGTAAGCTTATATAGCTGTTATTTTCCTGGAGGATCACCGGGTCCTTCGGATATCAGGAAAAATATGTTTAGATCGGATCTAAGAAAGTTTTCTAGGATTCATGGTCCCTACGTATTAGGTGGTGACTTTAACTGTAGAAATCAATCTTGGGGCTGTCTACGAGCAAAGTGCAAATTGCAACATACTTCATGATTTGATAGCGAGCAACAATTTTGAAATTGTCTTTCCCCCAGACCCTACTTCGATTCCTGCAAATAGCAGAACTAATCCATCTGTACTCGACTTTTTTATTTCAAATGTGCCAGATAAACTCTGCTGCGCTGACTCTTAACAGACTTAGCTCTGATCATTTACCTGTCGTAACTACTTTCAACTTAGAATTTCAGTCTTCTGATAATCTAAGGTACGACTATGCGCAAGCGAATTGGAGTTTATTCAGGAGTTTCATTAATAATAACGTTGCCCAACTATTGAACACCCCGATTAATAATTCAGACGATATTGATTTTTTTGTAAAAAATTTTACATCACTTTTGCAAAATGCTATTAAACACAGTGTTCCAAAGAAACACTTTTCTAACATTTATAGAAAACCTTTGCCAAGATACATACTTGATTTAATCACCCAGAGGAATATTTGTAGGAGGAATTGGATAAGGAATAGACTTCCAATTTCTAAAGCCCGAACGGCATTTTTAAATAAAGTTATTCGCGAAAAAATCCTTCAGTTTCGGAACTCTAAGTGGAATAATTTGCTGAAAAGTCGTGATAAAGCTTCTCCTAAGTTTGGGAATATTGCTAAAATTATACGGAAGAAGAAGAAATGCATTCCTAGCCCCAAATATAACAATAATTTGTATATAAATAGTAGTCAAAAATCTGAAATACTGGCCCAAAATTTTCTTTTGAACCACACTATTTCTGCAGATTTAACTGATTTTGATACATCACAATCTGTAACTCAATCATTGAGAGCACTCAGCAATCAAGATTTGACAGCGAATAGTGGGAATATTATTAGTATCTCTTACATCAAGAGCATCATAAAGAATCTAAAAAATAAAAAAAGTCCAGGCGTAGATGGAATTCCTAAAAAGTGTCTTAAAGCCTTACCGAAAAAGGGATTGCAAGTTCTCACACGCCTATACAATGTGTGTTTAAATATATGTTATTTTCCTAACATCTGGAAGAAATCGAAGATAATTGCCATCCCAAAACCAGGGAAAGATCACTCGAGCCCTGACTCATATAGGCCAATAAGCCTCCTTAATACAATGTGCAAGATTTTGGAGAAGATAATTAAGGAAAAAATAGTTAGTTTTATAGAAGATAACAATGTTCTACCTGTCCAGCAATTCGGTTTCCATACCCAACATAACACTTCTCAGCCATTAGTAAGAATCAGGAAAATAGTAAAGGAAAATTTTAGATGCAGCAAATCTACGGCCATGATATTATTGGATATTAAATCTGCTTTTGATTCTGTTTGGCATGATGGTCGTCTTCATAAATTAATCAACTTTGGGCTAGATACCGTACAGTAAAAATACTCAAGAGCTACTTGGGGAATCGCTCATTTAGAGTTTATATAGGTAATAATTTCTCGGAGGAATATAATATTCCTGCTGGTTGTCCACAAGGTTCATGTCTTTCACCAATTCTCTATAATATATATACGGCAGATTTTCCCTTATTGATTAACTGTGAGTCCTCAATATTTGCTGATGACACAGCTATTCTAAGTTTTTATATTTTTTCTGATAATATACTGGAAAATTTACAAAGGGAAATTAATGTTGTTATCGGGTACTTTAAAAAATGGAAAATTTTAGTGAACGCTTCAAAAACGCAATCAATTTTCTTCTCTAGGAAAAGAAACCACTGTTTTTTACCCCAGTACACCATTAAAATCGATGGCACTGAGGTTCCGTGGAAGAATAGTGTTAAATACCTCGGAGTTATACTTGATAGGCAAATGTTGTTTAACGAACACATCAGTCACGTCGTTAATAAAATCAATATAACAACCCAAATCATGTATCCATTTATAAATAGAAAATCTGACCTCAATCTCCTAAACAAAATTTTGATATTAAAGATCATATTTCATGCTATATTATTCTATGCTGCTCCTGTGTGGCACGATGCATCTAACTGTCATATTAAACGACTACAAGTTTGCCAAAATAAGCTTCTGAAAATGATCTATAATTTGCCACCTCATTTCGACCTCAAGGCTCCACTCACTATCTAATGTTCAGCTTGTCAAGGATAAAATAAACGTTATAACCAACACCTTTCTTAATAGATGTGCTAATTCTTCCTACGAACACATTAATAATTTATATCCTTAACCAGTATACTTTTAACTACTCTTTATGCTTGTATAAATTTTTTTTCTATACTAACAAGGTTTTGTAACTTTTTCCTTTGATTATTTATTCATTGTTTTCATAAATTTATATTACATATTGAAATTTCATATTTAAGCTGAAAAGTCACAAATGACTAAACTCTTAATTTGTATATATTAAAATTATTGTGAATTACTCATTATATTTTTGACAATAAAAGCCATATACCAAAAAAAAATATATACATACACGCTACAATCAGACGTACTCAATGACGGACAACAACAACAATAATCATGAGCCTATTCCTTGTTTCAATCACTAAGCAGCGGTGCGTATTTAACATGTGTGTTTGGTATATTCACACCACCGTCCCTTAAACAACAAGTATCTATGTATTCATGTATGTATAATACAGGAATAATAAAGCAAATAAGAATAATAATAATTCAGTATGTTCTAGAATAATCATAATAGGACTGTTCACAACCAAATTCTTTATCACCTTGTATGGTCCATCCCAATGCGTTTGCAGTTTGGGAGACAGTCCTTCCTCTGGTTTTTATTTCCTTTCTCTTCCTCGGAATCAGCTTTCTTGCTCTTTTTCGCTTTTTTTGCCAGCCTTTCCTCGCTTCTTGCCACCACCGTTCGCTGTACTGCCGCCATTGGCTTCAAATTCTTTGACGGTACCCTCGTAGTCTTCCGTGGCTTTTGCGGCTTTAGCTCCAATCTGTGGATCTCCCTCTTATGCTCTCTATCATACTTACGTCGCAGGGCCGCCAAATGTGCTACGATACTGAGTCAATTTCGTTTTAAAATCCACCCACGATCTTCCATTGACTTTGTATGCTATGGCATGTTTTGTAAAGTTATCGATCATGGTTAGATATAACTGTTTCTCTAATGTATAGAATACGTTTAAGTGTAATATTTCTCTGGGTCTTGTGGGCGTTTCCGTTAGTTTGTAGGGCAGTCTAGGTGGTCTTCTGTCAAAGTACACATCTCACAGTTGTTAACGAACTGGGTTATTCTTATTTTAAGTTTAGGATTATAAATTTTTGTTTTTAGTTCTTCAAACACTGATTGGATACCTCTGTGGTTTTTGCTCAGATGTTTTTTTTTCAATTATTTTTTTAAGTTCGAGTTCATCTTCTACGTCCTCTAATTTTTTAAAACACCTAACTAATTTGAATTTGTCATTATTTGAGAAGAATTCTTTATAAGTATCCTTAAAAGTATTGCAAAATTCATTGTCTACTAGGACGGCATTTATTTGAGTCGGGTGACAATGATTTTTTAGGATCATAATTGCATATTCTTTATCCAAATCCTTAATTGCTATTGTTTTCCTAATATTTTTAAAAATGGTTTAAGTTTTTATACGCGCTGATCCGGAAGAGATTTTTTATGATAATTTTGTTTTTAAACAGGTTTATAGGCAAAGAGCTCTCTGTTAAATGTGGTTGGATGACTTCCAGTGCGTTAATGTTGGCAGATTAGTTTTCAATTCTGAACAATGCGTCCGCTTTACTGTTCTTCGTTCCCTTTTTGTATTTAATTTCATAGTCAAATTCCGACAGTTTCAATCTCCATTTAACTAATTTTGAGTTCGGTTCCTCAATTGAAAAAAGCCAAGTTAACGGCTTGTGGTCTGTTTCGATAAGGAATTTGCGTCCGAAAATGTATGGGCGAAAGTACGGCCCAAATAATTGCTAAAAGTTCCTTTTCTATGGTACTGTAATTGATCTCGTGTTCATTTAGAGTGCGGCTAGCATAACAAATCGGGTGGTTTTCTTGCGAAAGTACTGCCCCAAGTGCGAAATTACTAGCGTCTGTTTTTTGTGAAATCGGGGTAAGCCAGGACAAGTCAATAGTGTTTTTAATGTGTTAAAACTTTCTTGATATTCGGGATTTGAGATGTTTATTTTTGCGTCCTTCTTAAGATACTTTGTCATGGGTTTTGCTATTAGTGAATAATCTTTTATGAATTTACGGTAGTAACCTGTTAAACCCAAAAATTGTTTGATTTGTTTAGGTGATTTGGGAATAGGAAAGTTGATCACGCATGCTACCTTTTTTGGATTGGGTTTTATTCCTCCTAATGTCACAACGTGACCAAGGAACTCAGTTTCCCTTTTTAGAAATTCAGATTTGTCCAATTGAATTTTTAGGTTAGCTTTTTGTAACCTGTCAAACACAAGTTTTATGGAATTTATGATGTTCCTGTAGTGAAGTGGAAAATATGATCACATCATCCAGGTAGACTAAACAGATTTTGTTGACGTAGTCCTTGGGCAAATGATTCATTAACCTTTGGAAAGTTGCTGGGGCTGTCTTCAGTCCAAACGGCATTCGTAGGAATTCATAGTGCCCTCATTCTACAGTGAAGGCGGTCTTATGAATGCCTTCTTCTCTAACTTCTATCTGGTGGAATCTTTTTGCTAAGTCTAGCGTAGTAAAGTACTGGCATCTTCCCAGTTTGCCAAGGATCTCATCGATGTTGGAAATTGGGTACCTGTCGTCCACAGTCACCTCATTAAGTTTCTGATAGTCGACAACGAGCCTCCATTTAGGTTTTCCACTTGTATCGGCCTTCTTCGCCACGATCCAAATGGGTGCAGAGTAAGGAGAATTACTATGCCTAATAATATTATTGTCAAGCATATCTTGAATCTGTGACTGAACTTCCTTTTTGTGTATATAAGGATAACGGTATGACTTAGTGTGTATGGGAATATCATTTGTTGTTCTAATTTTCTAATTTCATGTTTTATAGCCTACAAAATGGAGAGTGTGCAAAAAGCTCCAAGGATAAAGTTGAAGAGTTCGCTGACCACCTGGAAAAGGTATTTGCCCCTAACGAAACAGGCTCTTGTATAACACCCACTGCTGTTCAGGAAGTTATATCTGACCCAATAAAAATACGCCTGCCAGCATTGAGAGCTGCCATAAAAAATCTAAATCCAAAAAAGGCTGCTGGTGGCGAAAAAAAATTACCGCAACAATGATACACTACCTGCCAAGCTTAGCAGTGATCTCCATTATGTTTATCTTCAACTCCATGTTAAGAATTGGATATTTTCCATCATCTTGGAAACTGTCAGAAATAGTAATGATACCCAAACCTGGCAAAGATGTTACGCAGGTATCTTCATACCGTCCAATTAGTTTATTGCCCGTCTCTCAAAATTATTCGAAAGGTTAACTCTGGAGTCATTGAGGTCACATACGGACTTATCTATCCTAGACCCTAACCATCAATTCGGGTTTAAAAAAGCATAGTACTGTTGAACAGGTACATAGAATAACAAATTTAATACGAGAGACGTTCGAGAAGAAAGGGTATTGTTCGGCACTGTTTATAGATATAACCCAAGCATTCGACAAGGTATGGCATGAGGGGCTTATACATAAAATGTTCACCATTCTTCCCACTAACGTACACAAATTACTCAGGAGCTATTTATCAAACCGATGCTTTGTAATAAGATCCAAAAATGTTTATTCTTCATGTAAAAGAATTTCAGTAGGTGCACCACAGGGGAGCATACTGGGGCCATTTCTATACCTCCTATACACCGCCGATTTGCCTAAAAATCCACAAACTCACACATGTACATTTGCAGACGATACAGCATTTATGAGTATACATAAACTCCCAGATGATGCATCACAACAACTGCAATCACATATAACTGATTTAGAGAAATGGTTGCACAAGTGAAAAATAAAGGTTAATCCCACTAAATGCGTCCACGTAACTTTTACCTTGAGGAGGAATAATTGCCTGGCTATAACAATAAATGGTGTAAGGATCCCAGAACAAAGCCAAGTAAGATACTTGGGAATACATCTCGACCGACGTCTTACTTGGGTCCATCACATTGCAGCCAAAATAACACAACTTAAACCTAAAACCGCCCAGCTTTTTTGGTTAATTAGGCCACAGTCTACGCTGAGCTTAGACCACAAAGTCCTTTTATACAAAGCTGTTCTAAAGCCCATATGGTATTATGGAATCCAGCTATGGGATCCGCTTCAGCATCCAACGTTGAAAACTTGCAAAGAAGACAATCAAAGATCTTAAGAATGATTACATGCGCCCCTTTGTTCATCCGAAATAATAACATCCACAAGGACCTTAATATTCTCACTGTACGAGAAGAGATTAGAAAGTCTTGTACGAACTGCAAGACGAAAATTACTTTTCATCCGAACCTATTAGCGAGGAACTTACTCTTATTTGAGGGTCATAGACGTCTCAAGAGGGTGCAAACTTTCGACTTGGTGACATAATTTTTTTTCTAATAACTAAGTGTTGAGTATTTCAGTGGCAGTACCAACTCCATTCGGCAGCTTCGGTAATAAAATAAAAAAAAAAATAAAAAAAAATGTTTTATAGCGGAAGTAAAGGTTAACTTTGTGTTTTCTTGATAAAATACATCTGAGTATTTCCTTATTAATTTAAGAAGTTCGGTTTTTTCTTCGGTGTTAAGATGTTCGGTCCGAATTTGTTCTGTTAAAGGTTTACATTTCTTACTTTTAATCATGCTGAAATTTTCGTGACCTACCTTCTGCGTAGTCGAACGATTATTTTCAGATAACAAATTTATCTTCACTTCTTCGCCTTCAAAATGCATTGGTAACTTTTTGCCACCGATGGTTATTGCTCTTTTCTCATAATCTATATAAGCGTTGAGTGGTCTCAGTATATCATTACCTATTAGACCGTCGTAAAATTTGTGAAATCTTATTATATAAAATTCAAGTACCCTATTGGTTTCAGTGTCACTAAATTCTTCAAAAATGGGCACTATGGCTTTTTTTTCATTAACGTAAATTTGAATGTTGAAGGGTTTTTATTAAAAGTGGGTTTGTTGAATGAACTCTTTTTGGATCACAAATCCCTGGGTTTAAAATTGAGTTTGTTGCGCCTGTATCTATTATAAGCTTTATAAAACCTAGCTTAGTTTTTATAGCTATAAATGGTAATTTGTTCGTGAGGCTGATTCCTGATATTTTTCGGCTATTTCTAATTTCCCTATGTCCATTGGTTCAGGTTGATTTCTAAAATTCTGTCTATTTGATTGGAATGTAAGATTTTGTGGAACATGATTCTGCGCATTTATTTGTTGATACGAATGTGGTTGTTGGAAATTCCTTTCATGATTTGGGAATGGTTGTTGGAAATTTCTTCCATGGTTTGGGAATGGATGTTGGAAACTTCTGCCATGGTTTTGGAATGGTCGTTGAGGGTTTCTATATTGTATATTGTTTAAATGCTGATGATTTCCCCGCTTATTAGGATGTACGTTGAGTTGCGTCTTATTTCCGTTACTGTTCTCGGTATACGCATACCCGGCCTGAAATAAAATATCCATTGCCTGTTCCAAGTCTCCTGGGTTCCTACAAAATAATATGGATTTCATGGGCTCAGGAATTTTGCTTTTAAAAAGATTTAGGGCGGTGCGCTTATTATTGATCGCGCTTTGCCTAGCTGCTTCAGTCTCCCCAAGAATGACTACCAGCTTGTTGTTTAACCTATGAAGTTTGTCCTTTACATCATTGTAGAAGTCTAGTGTCTTCGTCTTGAAGGTCACGCTTCGTAGTTTGTCAAAAAGTTCCTCACAGGATCGTCTGTCTCCAAAATTAATTTGTAATGTGTTTTTAATTTCTGTCCAGGAAACCGCGTGGCAATTTATCTTGATCGCTTGCCTTGCTCTTCCTTTGAGTTTAGATTTAATTATGTCGGAAAAAAGCAACTGAGACATTTCGTCATAAGTGCGTAAGTGTGGGTAAATTCTGTCAATTAATGTGGTGAAAGTCTGTAGGTCCTTTGTATCCCCACAAAAGTCCGGTAGTGTGTTTAGGTATTTTAATGGGTCTATAGTCAATCTGTTAACTTCAATTGGCTCTACCATTTAAAAAAAAAATTTGCTTAAAACTTTGAAAGAAAAATAGTTATTTTCTAAATTCTAACACATTTCTCTTTCTTTTTCTATTTTTTGATATACATTTTTTTGCTTTAATTTTTATCAGTGTGATTTCACGTGAGAGCTTCGTTAAGGTTTCAATGTGTTCCGCGTTTCGGGAGTACAATATTATTCTTTCTAATTCTGATTCTATTTTGAATCTTTCCGTTACATTCATTTAAACTTAAAACTCTAATTACTTAAGAATAATTATGATAACAATAAAGATCTTACTCCGATTAGTTTGAAAATGTTGATGGTTGTTGTGGTTATTCCCTCTATGCTATCTGGTGAATTTGATGCCGTTGAAGATTTTCTCTTTGCTGTAGTTCTTCCTTCTATGTTATTTGATGAATTTGATGTCGTTGAAGATTTTTTTCTTGCTGTAGTTCATCCTTCTAAGTTATTTGATGAATATCGTAATCTTTTATGCTTTTCTTCACTTAGCACATTTATCGTTAATTTTTTCGCTGTAACGTTCTTTTTTTTAATTTTGTTCACTATTTAACACTTTTATTCGCGAAGAAAAAAAATTTTGATCAAAACCAACTTCTTCTTTTTTAGGTAGTTAGTCCCTCGATCTTTCGAAGGATTTTTTCCTCTTTATAGCTAGTTAGTCCTTCAATCTTTTGAAGGGTGTTTTTTGTTTAGCTAGTTAGTCCTTCAATCTTTTGAAGGGTGTTTTTTGTTTATTATTATACCATGTTAATTTATAAGAATAAAAAAGTTCTTATCCTTTGATCTTTCAAAGGAATACAACTTCACGGTATCCTGCCGACTGCGCCAAATACGAGTTCAAGATTATTAAGTGGAAAAAACATAAAAAACACGTCTTGATACTTTCTTGTTGAGTATAAAACTGACTTTATTAAGAATCAATATCGATCTTAAATAGTTACAAATGATTTTAGAAATAGCTTACATTAAAGAATCTTATTATAAAGAAAAGAACGAAAAATACAAAATGTTGCTTATTTTAATGTTCCACTTAAGTTAAAAGAAAAGTATATTATAGTTTATTGCTCTAGTTTAAATTGTAAACATTGATTTAACAAGAACTTATTGATCTACATAAATTCTTAGAATTGTTATTTTACCTACTTGGAATGTCCGATTTATTAACAAAGGAAATAGTAATTAAAGTCTGTAGCGCTCTTGCTTAAATTGTAAGTATTGATTTAAGCAAGATTTTATTGTTCTACATAAATTCTTAGGATTATTATTTTACATACCTGAAATATTTGATGTATTAATTTTTGGTTTTCCGCAATAAAGAAAGAATAATTAAAGTTTGTCGCGCTCTTGCTTAAATTGTAAGTATTGATTCAAGCAAGAGTTTATTGTTCTACATAAATTCTTAGAATTATTATTTTAACATACTTGAGAAATTGAATTATTTAGTGTTTGTCTTAAGTAGTCATTCAGCAATAAAACTAAAGAGTTTAAAATATGTGTCGTGTGTGTATTTGTACATACTGATTCAAACATGAGTGTTGGTGTGTTTGTACACAATGTTAGGGGACAAACACCCATGTAAAAATGAAAAAAGAATTGAATCGAGCCACTTACATATATAGCAAATGCCCTAGATGCTATAACTCTAAACCTCAATAATTTTTGATGTGTTTATTTTAACAACGATTGGTTTTTTTTCAAATGCCTTTTGAATATTTAGCGCACGAATTATTGCAGGACCAGCCTATTTTTGACGTCGATCGACGTGCTCTTCGCGATTTGGATACCCCTTTCAATTTAACACCAACTGAGTTCCAGAAACTTCACAGACTAATGCCAGACTTGGTTGAAGATTTGGTTTCTCAGTTGGATAATGAATTGAAAGGTTCGAGGATTACAGCAATATCAACAGAAAAACAGGTAAGTCATATATTTGTGTATATCATAACACTGGAATAAGTTTTGATACATTTTGCTAGTTGCTAGCTGCTTTGCGTTTTTACGCAACCGGCTGTTACCAGCGGCCGGTAGGAGAACAATGGGGAATATCGATGAGCCAGTCATCAATAAGCCGTTGCCTGCATCGTGTAACTGACGCAATTAATGGCAATATATTTTTTGAAAAGGTGAGATTTCCAATGACTCCAACAGAACGGCAATCTGCAAAGGCGATCTTTGCGCATCATCCTCACCTTTTGTAGGAGGTACTATAGGAGCTGTAGATTGCACCCATGTATCGATTTTGGCCCCAAAAATTCATGAAAAGGCTTACGTAAATCATCATCGATACCATTCTTTGAATGTGCAAATGGTAAGAATTGTAAAAACTAAAGATATACATACATTTCTACATTTGTACATATTGTTGCAGATATGTGATCCAAACCTTAAAATTTTAAATGTAAATGCCAAATACCCGGGAGCAAGACATGACTCCTACATTTGGAGCTCCTCTGCAATAAGAAGGGTTATGCAGAGGAATTTTGAGAATGGAAATAATAAGATGTTTTTAATTGGTAAGTTTTTTTTAGCTGACATTGATATATGAAAAATTAATTACTTAATCAATAATATGTGTATACATCTAGATCATCAATATCAGAAGGGAGCCCTAAATTTCGCTACAATGAAGCATTATGGAAATCTCGAAATATGTATAAGTATGTATGAAATATATATGTACTGAAAGGAACTTGGCGATGCCTATCTCAGCAAAGGTCTCTTTTGTACAATCCTGGATTAGCTGGTAAAGTGGTGAATGCATGCGCTGTCTTGCATAATATTAACTTAAGCCAAAAAATAAATGAAGCAGAAGATGACTTCTTAGACTCTGAAAGTAACAGCGACTCGGTAACTCACAACGGGCCA
The DNA here is from genome assembly GCA_963681545.1 of Germaria angustata. NCBI lineage: Eukaryota > Metazoa > Arthropoda > Insecta > Diptera > Tachinidae > Germaria > Germaria angustata. Next base: position 44,770,112 of record OY813002.1, on the reverse strand, counting down.
TCCCCAATAGCCAAACGTGTTCAAGATAGGCTAATTGCAAATTTCTTTATATCAGAACATATGAGCATGTATAATTACATGTAATAATAATTTAAAACCACTTGTAAAATCTTTTCATACATAATTAACACAGTTAGGAATATGATTCAGTTTTATATTTTAATGCATTGAAAAAATGTTTGTTGTGGCTTTAGCTCTTCATATACCGACATTTCATTGGTTGCTAAAACCAAATCGTCAGTGAAGTTTAAGCATAATATTCACTGACGATTTGGTTTTAGCAACCAATGAAATGTCGGCATATGAAGAGTTAAGCCACAACAAACATTTTTTCAATGCATTTTGCAAAAAAACTAATTGTTTCTAACGATTAGTCGGGATATTCTCCCTAATTATAAATTTCAATATTAAGTATTTATATTTTAATTTTATAAGGCACAAAAAAAGAAAACAAAATAACACAAAATAACTATTGAATATATTAAACTTAAAATAACAATAAAAAATAACAAAAAAATATGAATTCATTCAACTAAAACTAAAACAAAAATAACAAAAAAAAATTAAAATCCAGAACTAAAACAAATATGTAAAACAAAACTACAACAAACATAATACAGTCTGTTACTGTCTCAAAACTTTTCAAAAGCAGCCGCTGCTGCTTTCAGCCCTTCTCCCATAACTTTCATCCCTTCTCCTATTACTTTCATCCCTTCCCCCATAACTTGCATCGACTCCGCCAACATTTCTATAACTTTTCCATTCGCCGCAACAGAATTACTTGAAGTCTGTTGAGTGGAAAAGGAAAAGCGATTTATAAAGTTGTTAATTATTGTAAAAACTCATAAAAACATACTTCTAAGGCCGCTGCTAGATTCCTTGCAGCCTCCACGCTTGCAACGCTAGCTTCGGCTAACATCTAAAACAAAAAAAAAAAAAAAAACAAAAAAAAAAAACAATAATAAAAGAGTATATTAAGAGATCAGCTTTTTTGCTGGCAATTTCTAAAGAATTTTCATTTAAACCGGAGCTGTCATCACTGCGCTTTCTTTTAATTAGCCTTCGCGGCGTGCTAGCTGGAGTACTACATAATGGATCATCATATGCTATACTCGCAGCGGGAGAAGGAGACATTTCTAGGATGAAATTCTCTCCATCTTCAAGCAGAAGTTGGTCCTCTAAAATATACAAAATAAACACAAACAAGTATAAGTGTACAATATAAAACAAAAAAACAAACTCTACAAATTTTTTTACAACTTACTTCTTTCGCCGGTACATTTTCATATACATACATACCCTTCCATACCTGTATGTACATAGAGAAATATAACAAACGTTTGAAAACACTTTTCGACAAATATAAACAATTTCTACTTACTGTGTGCCATTTGTCGATAGTCTTCACCGCTCCTCCCTAACTGTTTACAGTTGTGGAGACAGCTCGCTCCACTTTCTATCACATTCCAGTTTCCCGTGGAGCCTCTGGAATTTATCGACCATTTGGCTAAGCTGCTCGTTTGAGGCGCGACGTTTTTTGTGGCTGTGGTGGACAGCATACTATGAAACTAAAATAAATATTATTTAAAAAAAATATTTAAAATGTTCAACTTACCTTGTGCGGAACAATAAATACATAATATGACATTTGTTTTGTTTGTGTTTTCTTTATTCCTCTTTGTGTTTTGCGCTATTTATAACAAAGATGCCACACTATTCCCAATTAAATGAAAACACAAAAAGGGTAGTTAACACCAACTTAGTGAATCGTACAATGGTGCAAACCACGCTAGTTGTTGATATATTTAACCACTGTTCAGTCTTTAAAAGTTACTGAATCGCACCACAGAGGTTTCTTCAATTTTCTTAGAGCTTTCTCCGATTTTCTGCAACATCATGGCAAACATAAAGTTTAAGTCCATGTTGCTTGTAGCTCATCTCCAGTTCTTGTTTTTCTTCGAACTCATGGGTATTGATGTCCAGGCCACGCCGAATAAACTCCCCCGCTAGCCTCTTCTGCAGCTCTGCTTTGTTACCAGCTGTGGAGAGGTCCAGTTTGGTCAACTCTTGTTTCAGCTGTTCTACCCTAAGCTCGTCGAACTTCATTTTGCAATCCAACTCTGACACCAATTGTTACGCTTTTACCTCTTTAAAAACGTTTCCCGTGGATTCTTTACTTGCAATGAAATTCAACGCACAATACTTTTATTTACAGTTCTTAACAGCTACTACTTTATTGAATTAAATACCACTGTGCTTTACTCAAAAGCACTTAGCCACTTTTTGTACTTAAGACACTTTACACTGCGACGGTTTAAATCCAACTACTACTACTCAACGTTGATGTGCGCAGCTTATATACATACTCTTAATGATCATTTCTCGAACATTCATAACGTTTGTAGAAGCTTAAATTAAACATTAGCACAAAACATACGCACGTACATACATACACGCTCCAATCAGACGTACTCAATGTACAAATGCCGACGGATAACAACGTCAATAATCATAAGCTTATTCGTTGTTTCAATCTTTAAGCAGCGGTGCGTATTTAACATGTGTGTTTGTGTATTCACACCACCGTCGCTTAAACAACAAATATCTATGTATGCATGTATGTGTAGCTCTTATGTGCGCATTTACAATGAATTATAAAGCAAATAAGAATAACAATAATTCAGTATGTTTTAGAATAATTATAATAGGACTGTTCACAACCAAATTCGTGACAATCTGATAAGTTTGTTACTTTCAACCTTTAATTTTCATTAATTATAGTTTTAAGTTTTCTTCTTAATTTGTCTTTTACTTCTTTCTTTGTATGTATATTTTTAAAGTCTCAAATAAACTTAACTTAACTTCGCTAAACGGTACTGATGACTTGGTTAGCATTAATGAAATGTAGGCACATACTCAGCTAAGTCAATAACAAAACAATAAAAGGTTAAATATATTTTCAAAGCGCGTGGAAGGGTTGGTACCGTGAAAAAATTCGGACAGACACCTTGAATTTTATGAACCGTAACTGCCCAGCTTAATAATATGGGCAACATACGATGTTCCATATCGCCATAACCCCTTGTCACATGAACTGTTCTTGTAAATGGAGCTACATTTATTAAGAGTCACCATCATTTAGTCTAAAACTAATAGCTTTATTGACTAACGCTTCAGAAACGGCAATATTACGCATCAAGATTATTTGATCCATTGCCAATTTCATCGATGAGAGAAAACCTCCACAGTTTTCTGCTATATATTGCTTTTTCATGATTTATTTGATATTCCCATGGAAATTTGAAATTTTTCTTGTTCAATTTATCGTTGTAAACTTCGACTTGTCTAATCGTTGGACATACCTCCATCTGAAACCTCCCCTTCTAATAGCACACACCGCCACTGGCATAGCAATTCCAGCTGTGATATATCGATGAATTCCGTGCCATTGCGTTGTCGTATATTTATAGTAAGTTCCCAAAAGGAAAGTTGATGCCACAAATTCTCTTCTGCTGATGGTTACCACTGCTATAGAAAATCCAACAAGTACCGTGTGATGATGATGATGATTCAGAATTTGGAAATATTTCCGACTATTTCACATTTCATGAAAATTATATGATCTATTTGTTGTTTTGTTATTATACTTTTGCATTTTGTAATAGTTATAAAAATTCATAATCTTTAATGGAAGGGTCAAAATATTTTTCTATGTTAAATACGTGTATATGAAAAGTTGTCTGGCCATCCATTTCGTAAATTTTCTACAATTTATTTAACTTTTTTAAAAGGTATTTACATTTTTCTTGTGAGTAAAATATAAACTAGAAATGCATTATATCGGGTTATAAACTAACCCATAGTCGCTTCGATTTGCTTTGTATTGTCGTTTGCTATTGCCTTTCAGTAAGAGGTTCCAGAAATGATGGAAGCCATGCAAGCAAATTGATGTCAATTATATATTTGAATCGCTAAACTCTCAACAAGCTTTATCTTAACATACATATTTATATTTGTACGTACGCTATAAAAGAAAAAAATTAATACTTAATTTTTTACTTTGTATTTCAGCTGCTGTACTTGCCAGTCAACAAGCGGCTGCTGTAGCTGTGATAAATCCCTTTCCGCCTGGACCAAATAAATAAGTCTTTGGATAACTTAACTTAAGCTAAAACACTTATTTGTCGTAGTTCAAAATACGCACGTACACATACACAAATATATATATATATATATATATATATATATATATATATATATATATATATATATATATATATATATAAGTATATATATATATATATATATATATATATATATATATATATATATATATATATATAAGTATATATATATATATATATATATATATATATATATATATATATATATCTATATATAAGTATATATATATAATATATATATATATATATATATATATATATATAATATATATATATATATATATATATATATATATATATACTTATATATATATATATATATATATATATATATATATATATATATATATATATATACTTATATATATATATATATATATATATATATATATATATATATATATATATATATATATATTTAAATGGCTTCCAAAATTTGCCAGTTAATAGCGGCGATATTGTTAAAACTACATTTTTCGAATTGGCTGTTTTGCAAAAAAAACCATGATAAGATATAGCATTCCACAATGTGTCCAAATAATAAATTTGAGAGAACATGATCTTCCGAAAACATGGCCACTGCCTTTTATAGTGTGCAGAATCTGCCGATTTTGTGTCGCCGACTACAATTCGGCTTTTTGCATACCACAATCTGATGAATTCGGCGTCGTGACTTGGGAGTACATAAGTAAAACTCAACTGACCGAGGAACTGAAGGTAAACAACCATAGACGACGACGCGTGTTCTCTAAATGGGCCCTGGAATAGCTGGAAATCGACCCCTATTTTCATCGTAAAATCCAATGATGCACATTTCTAGATGAATCGCTACGTCAACGAACAATATTATTGAATTTGGTAAGGTACCAATCCTCATTAGATCCATCACTGTCCAATAAATCCAAAGCATAATTGTGTACAAAGTGTGAAATTCAGAGAATCGCACGCACGTGCTTTAATTGAAAATATCGCTTGATTAAATCTTGACTATCATTTTTCGAAGCATCTTAGTTCGATTAAAATAAAATTGGCATTAGCTAAAACCCTTTTAGAATACTTATTTTGACTATAGACTATAGATTTGTAAAGATGTTGCACTGCCATACATTGTTCTGCCAATGCTATATTTTTTATGGGACTAGCGGGCCCGTTGCCTGCTTCGCACGGCAAAACAAAATAAGAAAAGAAACACACTTGTTTTTAATAAAGTTGGTTTTGTTCCCAAAAACACACTCACTTCACATACGCACAGCACACACATGCGTTATCGGATGTGTTCATATAAACCATATATGGGCCACTGCCTACGTAGTGTATAAGTTTGGTTGAAATCGCTCGACGCGTTTATGATTAGTTCGGCGATGTATATATACGGACTTATTTTAGATTTTCCGAAAATCCCTTTGTGATAATAAAATTACAAATAGAGCTTTTTGTTCTCTCAGAACAATTGCTGAGTTATCTCAGCAATTCATTCTTACATACATACGTATATGCATGAGTGAGTACGTGTGTGCTTCTACAATATATGTAGATGATAAATATAGACATCTAGAAATGAAATAAAAAAATAAAAGAAGTCTTCTTTTCATACAAATTATGCGCAAATAAGCTGAAGAAAAGCCATAGTTACCGATAAGAATAAGTGTTTTATTGTTGTACAATTGTAGCTATATCGATTCACACCGGAACTCAAATTTCCTTATTATCTATATGTTTAAAGAATCGTTATTCTCTCAATTTGCGTGAGTACGAAATTTATGCTTTCCCTGTTACATGCTTCCCCCTTCATCATAAAGAAGAGTATATTATTTGCATATTTCAAATGTACTAAGTGAAACGTCTTTATGTATTTATAGTCTTTGCTCAGAGTATAAAACAACACAAAAAAACTCACAACTCATTCCAGGAAAATAAAATTAAAAAAATTAAAAAGAAGTGTATTTTCATAAAATTTATGTGGAAATAAGCTATGTACGTACGTACCGATTGTTAAATTGTAGGGTAAGAATTCGTGTTTTATTGTTGTACGATTGCTACTACCCTTATTCACACCGAATTATAATGACATTATTTTAGAAAATTTCATTGTGTGCTTATGGTGAATTCACCCATTGGTTCTGATCGTGCCGAACGTTTTTTTATATGTAGTTTGACGTTTCTATTATTGAGAAAGAGAGTAAATTTTGTGCTGCGCAATTTTAGCTTGAATTGGTTTAATTTTTATTCAGGGATCCCCAAAACTTGGGCGCCGCGCCAATGCTTACGCTCTTTTATCGAGTACATGTGCACACGTATTGCAGAGAAATAAAAAACATAAATCAGTCTCACTCGAGCACTAAAGGCCCAGTTAGCCGAACGTTCACGTTAGCTAATGTAAGGAACGTTTGTTTTTGTGCATATGAAATCAATGCAAATGCTTATCCAAATTAAATGTCACGTTGACGGGACGGCTGAACCTGTATAAAATAGAATTTCATAACGTTTTTACGTGACATTTGTATACCAGTGATGGGACTATTATTTTGTTGAGTTGTATTGTGGCCCAAATTCTCCTCCGGTACTTTTATTGATATATGTAAATTATTAAGGATCTAATACAACTTTAATAAAATTTTCGAATTTTCAAAGTCTAAAAATGTAATGTAGAGATAATAATATGCATGAAGAGACTTTTTAAAAAAACAAGTAAATACCATTGAATGCAAATAAAATCTTAGATTGAATTATAAATTCAATTATATATAGCAGTTAATTATTTTGAATATAAAAGTTAATATACGCTTATAAACATACATATTTGTTATTTTGCAACTTGCATACTACATATCTTTAAACATATTGCAGATTTGTAAGTCAAAAGTTTTGTTACATATACATTGTGAAATAAGTACAAATTTATATACACATAATAAATATATGGACGTACGATTATATGTTTATTCTTAAAATTTTAATTTTTACATGAACTTTTCAAAATATCAACTTTTTTCTTTCAAAAAGTACTTAGTATAATTTTGGTACGTTTTATATCTAAGCATGAATTACACGAAAGTTTTCAAATACCATCTCTATTATGAACAGCTGACTGTATATTTATTGAAAAATTGAAATTCTTTTCATTAAATATATTTACCGAATTTAAAAAAGCAAACCTCAACACATAAGTGTTCGGACTCCATTGAAAATTTTCTTTATTCGATTTTTTATAATAAACAGGAATATTAATTTAATTTTTTTTAATTACACTAAGTAGCATTATACAACGTTTTGTTTTTATTCTGTTGACATTCGACACGTTTTAAAAGATTCATTAACCGCACAAACGTCCGTACGTAAAGTACGGTACGTTTTTCTAACATCAACGTTCGGCTAACCTGGCCTTAAAATACGATGGACGTGTTACGCTTGTTGCTAGAAATTAGCGTTGCCATATGCAAAAAGTGAGATCCACAGAAATTCATATGAAATTAACCTGAGGAAATATTAGTTCTGATGAACAAAAATTTTATGAGGGAATAGAGATTTAAAATTTAGGTATGACATGAAAATTTCAGATCAGGCAACACTAATTCTTTATGTGTGTATGTGAGCGCAAACAAAATGTTTATCCCTGCAAATAAAATTGGACTACATGATCCAATTTATGTGAAAACGGCTAGTTACAACATGGTCTACTGTAATGCAGTCATGGACCATGTCATTGTCAAACAAGAACTTGTAGTTAAGCGTCATATTTTCGTGTTGACACGAATATAATTGAAATTGCTGTTGTTTTTTATTTTGATCTACGTAGTTGCTTCTTTAGTAAGTCGTCATTGTCATTTTATTTTCTTTGGCGTGGCGTGCACATGTTTTTAAAAAAAAAAGTAGAAAGAGTGAGTTTAAAAAATAAAATTTAGTTAAATAGATAAAATAAAAAATGCAGTGTAGTTCGCGTCATAGAAGGCGACTTCTAAAAGCAGGAAACTTTCAAAACTAATCCACTGGGTTGTTCTATGGAACATGAACATGGAGTAGTTTCAAGACTACTCCGTTGTAATGCAAAGCTGGGTTATATGGTCCAGCCCTAGGACATCGTAATGTTAAAAAAACCATGTTTTTCCAATACATTTGGATTACCTTTAGACCTGGTCCTAGTCCCTTATGGGTTATACTGTACATGCGTGTATGGACCAGTCGCATTATTTGCAGGGATATCATCGGCAAAAACACATATAAACATTTTGTTTGCGCTCACATACACACATAGAGAATCAGTGTTGCCAGATGTGAAGTTTTCATGTCATACCTAAATTTGAAATCTTAAATCTCCATTCCCTCATAAAAGTTGCAATCATCTGCAACTGTGCTGCCTTCTTGTAAAAGTAACACACATCATTTACAGAGTTGTTCCATATGGTAGCTTTGTTCCTACAGAACATTTGTTCGACGCGGTGAATCTTCTGTGAACAAACTCTCAGTAAACTAAAATTTTCTCTCAACGAAAATTTCGTTCAGAACGAATGGGTGAATTCAACTTTACAATATGTGTATGTATGTACTCATATATGAAACAAAGTTGTAATAAAACAAAAGCTTATGTTTGATAACTATTAACTATTAATTAATTTTATTTATATACATATATTTAATGGTTCAAAATTTTAACTTTGTCACTGCTTGATGATTTATATATGTATGTTTCCCATGAAGAATGCTTTCGTAATAGTATAAGGACTAGTAAATTTAGCATCTTCATCCTATGTTCATAACATACGTAACTTTTCTCAAACCAAAAGGAATAAATTGAATCTTTGGTGCATTTTACGCTTTCATCAACAATATTTTTTTATGTTTTTCATTTCTTTGCCAACTTCAAAAAATAAGTCAGACGGAGCTCACAATCTTCCAAAGTCAGATTCTGTTTCAAAATTTTCTCCTTAAAGAAACATTTCCGAAGGATATGACAAAATCTGCTCTGGTTTAATTATATCCATTCGACATTTAACGCAAGATATTCGCTGAGCTATGTAACCAACAAAATAACGACTTCATGTTAATTCTATTGGCACATTGTTAGAGGTATAACAATTGGCATCTTCATTGAAAAATTTTTCATTTTCGTCGTATTTATCTGCGACAGGGGTGTGAGTGCTTTCTTTACCTTCTAAACACGTGCTGTGAGTATCTTCTGAAATTGTTTGAAAATCAATAGGTAAAAACATCGCATCGTAGCTTGCAAAATTTGATAAGGTGATAAACTGGGTTAACGAGGGTTTGTGCAGTGTCCACCTGGCAAAAAAAAGTATGTTTAAGTTGGACTTTTCAATTGCAATTTTTATTCGAAAATAGCTTATTAGTTTGAACATATTAGCTACCGGAACGATAAAATTCCGAAATGTTAGCCTTTTCTACAGACATTAACATAAATATAATATGGTCAGTAAGAAAATTTCTAAACACAGGTTATTTATAGTCTATTACAAAATATCAAGTCACTATTTTTGATAAAAAATTTAGTGACTTAGTGAGGCTTGCAGGTCTAGTTGAGTTAGATCGGAAGTCATCCATAAAAACGTTTTTTAGGATTAAACATACAAAAAATTTCACTACATGAAATTTTGTTTAACAAATTGTACACATCCACTTCTGTTATTTTAATTCTTGATTAATTTTCAAAAAGGCCAATACATATATTTTATTAATGAGGCCGTTAATATTTTTAGAAAAATTATTTAGCCCTATGATTCTTTAAACATATGGAGATAGTAAGGCAATTTGAGTTTCGGTGTGAATCGATATAGCTACAATTGTACAACAATAAAACACTTATTCTTACCCTACATTTAAAAAAATCGGTAACTATGGCTTTTCTTCAGCTTATTTGCGCATAATGTGTGTGAAAAGAAAATTTCTTTTATTTTTTATTTCTAGATGTTTATATGTACAATCTATATTGTAGATGCACACACGTACTCATTCATGCATATATGTATGTATGTAAGAATGAATTGTTGAAATAACAATTGTTCTCTGAGAATAAGATCTCTTTGTAATTTTATAATCACAAAGGGATTTTCCGAAAATCCCATCAAAAATATAGCATTGGCAGAAAAATGTATGGCAGTGCAACATCTTTATAAATCTATAGTCTTTGCTCTGAATTATTCTCTCAATTAGCGTGAGTACGAAATTTATGCTTTCCCTGTTACATGCTTCCCCCTTTATCATAAAGAAGAGTTAATTGTTTGCAAATTTCAAATGTACTAAGTGAAACATCTTTATATATTAACAGTCTTTAACAATACTGCAGTTTAAGTTTCGAACTCATCAATAAAGTGCTTTTTGGAAATTTATTTATTTGGTATTTCCATAAATTTCAAGTAATGGCAAACAGAAAAGAAATTAATATTGCTGTACGTAAAATTATTATACATTTATGGAAACAAGGAGAAACTTTGCGCAAAATCGGCCAAGTAGTTGAAAGGACTCAATCTTCCATCTAGAGCGTGATAAATAGTTTTAAAACCACTGGAGTGAACGCGAAAAAAGAGTTGTAGTGCAACCGTGAAAAAACCCCATATTATTAGCATCAAAAATTGTTGAAAACATAAATTCACAATTTAACAAACATTTGACCAAAGATACTGTGCGCGGAATTTTGAAAAAGGCCAACTATAGAAGCCATGCAGCACGAAAAATACAATTGGAAACTTAATTTTTTTTTAAGCTAAAAGTCTCTTAATTTTTTTAAATTTTTATCGTTATTTCGTTACTCATCGAGTACCATCTTCAGGATATCTGTTTATTCTATATAAATTTAAAAAATATTAACATTTGAAAAATAATAATGAAACTTTTTTCTCATATTTGAAATAATAATCACACATTCAAACAATATTATTATTAATAGACAAACGCACATACATACATTTGTACATTAAAAAACAACATTACAAACACATATTCATAAATATCTAAATATATATATATATATATATATATATATATATATATATATATATATATATATATATATATATATACATATATATATATATATATATATATATATATATATATATATATATATATATACATATATACCACTGGTAAAGCTGGAGATCCCATAGGAAGTCCTTTCTTTTGTAATTATACTATGCCACTATATTGAATGTACCTATTATCTTATATTCAAAACCGCAGAATACATATAAATAAGGCTTTATCTATTCGTGTCTGTCTCTCTATTAAAATCTATTTTCCTTCTATAATTCTAATTGCTAGATCAACTGGTATACTTGGAAACAGAGATACTACATCCAAGGAAATCAACTGCTCACCATCCTGTATAAGTTGATTACACAATCTATTTTTAAATTCCATTGAAATTTTTACATTATATTCTGAATTCTCCGCTATCTTTTTTAATATATATTATTTACAAAGACTATATGATATTCACAAAGACTATATGATGGAGAATTTATAAAAGACCAAATAGGCCTTTATGAATCTTAGGTATTCCATATAACCTTGTTACAATAGCAATATTGATCTTTACATTATTCTTTTCTATATAATCCTTTTTTCAAACAGCTCATTAACTATATCATTTTTATACTTTTGGATCCCTATTAAGAATATTATGTTTTGTGATATCTGCAACTATATTATTTATCCTTATACCATAATCCTGCTTATTAATAGCCATTGTAGCGTTTCCTTTATCTGCTCTTAAAATTATTAGATATTTCTATTCCTTTTATAAGAAAATTTCTGCTCCACTCACCTTAAAATGAATTAATCCCTATTTGTTAACATAATCCTATTGTAATGAGTATCTATAACATTTGTCAGTCTAGTCCTAGGTATTTCTTATCCTTCCTTTTCTTTAACTGTTTGTATAAAATCTTCTCCACCAAATATTAGATCCAACATTGCAAATTCTTCTTTTTTGAGTGCTAATGCATATATTAGTCCCAATGAATGTATCCACTGTACATGTATCGAAATGTTTACATGTGTTTTATTTATAAACCATTTTTTATTGAATTTATTTCCTAGTTCCTCTCTTTGTAGTTCTTTCAAATGCTCAAATTTCTTTTTATGTATTCGTTTAACTTTTTCATTATATGATATTTGCTATTCTCTCTTCATATTCTAAAAATTCTTCCAAATCTATTAAAAAGTCAATTTAACTTCATTTTAATCAGTAATATCTCACTTTGAAAATGCTTCAATACATCGTGTTTTGTGTTAATGTCAATCTTATGTATTATTATGTATTTCGTGTATATACTTAGAGACCTTAAGCTCAACAAATAAATTAAGTTTATTAATTAAATTAAAATGGTAAATGGTATATATATATATATATATATATATATATATATATATATATATATATATATATATATACATATATATATATATATATATATATATATATATATATATATATATATATGTGTGTGTGTGTGTGTGTATGTATATATGTGTGCATATATATATATATATATATATATATATATATATATATATATATATATATATATATATATATATATATATCTATACATTAAGTATATATATATATATATATATATATATATATATATATATATATGTGTGTGTGTGTGTGTGTGTGTGTGTGTGTGTGTGTATATATATATATATATATATATATATATATATACATTAAGTAAATATATATATATATATATATATATATATATATATATATATATATATATATATATATATATATATATATATATATATATTTATATATATGAATATATACATATGTAGGTGTATTTGCGATATAAAATATAATATGTAGTCGGTATTAAAATAAATTGTTTTATTAATTAATGTAATATACCAAATATTCAACCACAAAGTCAAATGATAATATTATTATGATATAAGAAATAAATGATATAGGAAATAAATGATATAAGAAATAAAGCATTTCGATTGTTTAAATAACACAAAAAACTGTGAAAATTTTTGAAATAAATTTATGGATATTTTTTAATTTTGTATTACGTAAGTAACAAAATTATGTTTTATAATAATTTTAATGGCATTGTTTAAATGGTTATTCATAATACTAGGAAGTTTCCATATTTTTCTGTTAAGGTAATCTTAAAATCTATTAAATATAATCACAGTGAATAATTTTCGCTCAAATCTTTCCAAATAAAATGTGGTATTAAATCTCACTAACTGAATATTCATACCTATCAATTTAAATGTTGTTTCATATATATATATATATATATATATATATATATATATATATATATATATATATATATATATATATATAGATATACATACATATATATATATTATATATATCTATATATATATATATATATATATATATATATATATATATATATATATAGATAGATTTAGATATATATATATATATATATATATATATATATATATATATATATATATATATATATATATATATATATACTTTGTTATTTTAAATTCAATTTGAATTTTTATTTCTTTCACTTTATAGAGATCTTTGGAAAGTTATTTTCTTTATAGTTGTTATAAATTTCCTATTATAGTGTTATTGTTTTCAAGTATTCCCTCGTATACTAAATATAGGGTATAGCTCGCCCTCTTTTACCACGTACAAATTCAGCATTACAATAATGAAAAAGCCAATCAATGAAAGCATTTTATTCTCAATATTTTTTTACTACAATATTCTTTAGTTTGTATCCAAAATAAGTTTTAATCATAAGTTTTTATTGATAATTAGTATGAATATAGTTAATTGAATTTAAGAAAAACAACATTGTAAATACGTTGAAATGACACATTTAGTTCATTTTCTTTATTATACAATCGTGGAAATCCGTGGCAGCAACTTTCAATTCGAGAGAGATTAAAATTGCATGGAAACATGAATTTCTGTTCATATTCAAGGTAGGAGTGACAATAAATTTAACAATATTTCTATTTATACCAGCTATTTCCACTGATTCAATGATGGCTTTCCTTTCTTCATAAAAATTCTTTTTATAAGGTAAAACGGCTATAGTTTTCTTCGTCTACAATGACGATCAGGGGTATATATTCCTGCTGTTTTCCCTGAAGAACTATCTGTTAAAAGTTAAATCCGACAATAATTTCGAGAAGTCGATACACCGGAACTAGTGGCGCGATTACTTTATATGATGTATTGTGTATACTACGAGGATCATTTGAAGTTAAAAAATAAGAATTTCATAGACTTCTTCCTTTTTTCACATTCGTAACACATGAGGTCTGCAACGATCCACTATGTATATGAATGTATTTATATAGAAAACATGCTAAAAATAAGAAATATTTAAAAATAACACTGCATGTTATTTGTATCATTTTAGGCTTTAGAAATATTCGCGTAGAGCTTCTGCTATTTTTTATAATCGAGTGCCAAAGCATTGTGCACAAGAAAATATCGTTAGATAATTTTTTTTATGTGAAGTTTCTGAACCTAGCGCTCCCACCAACCTCAATTGAAAGTCCGACAGTTAAAGAGTAAATGCGTAGTTTATATTTTTGAATACAGGAAATCCAGATTAATGGCCCGATTATCGTTTACAACACTTAAATATTGTGTTGTTTGGGCTACAACACAACATTAATTTATTTTTTGATTACGGTTTTCAATATCTAGATGTTGTTTATGTCATAGATTTGCATTTTATTTGTAATACATATTTCCGTAAAAATACCTGCGTGCCAAAAAGTAAAAAAAAGATTGAAAAATCGTATATTTTGTTAGCAATAAATAAAAGAACAACAAAAAAATACACAAATGGCACGTATCCGGAAAAGAATTCGAGACAGTCCAAATCCATTGCAACTAACATATAAAGAATAAGTATGTATAATTTTTATAAAACCAAAATTTATTACAATATCTGAATTACAATAACATAAATTATAGTTTTATAAAAATTTACCGCATAAGCAAGGATGGTTTCTTGCTTTTGATACAAAAACTAAGCACTCTTTTAAAAACTAACTATTTTCCATTTTTTAATATTTCTAATTGGCTGTCTCAAGCCATTTAATTTAATTTTATTATTTTATATTATTTATTTTATATTTATTTATGTAATTTTTTATTTTTTACAGTTATGTATGTTTTGTAAAACAAGTTTTATATGCATAATTAAATAGTTTTTATCTATTTCCGATTTTCCACTTGTAATGTTAAGAAAACAACACCTATTGAGCTGTTGTAGTTTTTTGACAGTGCGAACAACACATACTGACAACAGTTGTATACCATAATCGCATTTTATACCCCTGACAGACATATGGTTTACATACCATGGTACGTATAATACGGTTTTATATACTACTTATGAGTGACAGACTTGTGGTATCTATACTATGTTTTTTGTTTTTATAGAGGTATTCACGTCAACTAGTGCAACTTTGCAACCTATTTCTGTTTAGTTTGTGCAAAAGTCAAATAAAATATACATGTATAAACAAAGTGCGTAATTTTTAAAGAATTTTTTAAGATTTTTTTTCGTCTTTTTCCATTTTTTTGATATCTTCTCTTTCTTGATTTTTTTGTTTTTCATGAAAGTCATATTAACGTACGCAATCTTTTTCAATTAAAAAATAAGAACGTTAAAATGGCTGTTCTGCGTTGCTATTTTATTTAGAGTTGATTTTTTGAGTACTTTTTGACTATTTTATATAATTTGGCAGGGCTATAAAAAGTTGTTCTGCTTTGCATATTTTACTCTGATAATCTTGCACTTGCTTAAGCCTTGACAATCTTGCATCGCTAGTGCAAAATAATTCTCTATATGGTTGTTGTAATGATTTTAGAAAAAGTTTCAACTTTGCATTTTCGCACCGCTAAATTATTTGACGTGAATACCTCTTATGTTTGATCATATGTTTACAAATATGGAATGAAAGAAACTGTTGACTGTTATTTTAAATAATAACAAAATTCTAATTATATGCGGAAAAAATTTGCTTACGTGATGCATTAATTACGTATAACAGAATAAAAAGAAAATATACTATATTAAGTGTTAATAAAATAAAGAAAAATACAGGCGTTTTAGGACATGAGTGTGTATTGTTGGCAGAATGAATTATAAATGGCAAACATCAACGGATTTACAGCTAACATTAAAGTAACAACTGTTGAATGCAAAATTTATTTGGCAGTCTATAATTATGCTCTAGTAATAATTATTATGCAGTTGTTTTGAAGAAAAAGGAATATTATTAATTTTTCATTCTATTGTTTGTTGTTGGCTTAGCTAGATATATGCCTGCATTTCAAGACTACAAATATATATGATAATTCCAACAGAACTCAATCATATTTTTCTATTTGTAATCAACAAAAACACAAAAGTATAAATAGCTTTAGAAAGCTTTTGTACAATCACAACACAACAAACAATTATAATTGACTTGCGTCTTTTTGTTTTTTTCTTTTTACGCCTTTATACAATTAATCGCCCTTTGGGTGATAATGAAAGTATTTATAAGGCAACGAAAAAACAAAATTTATAATAACAATATTTATCAAATTTGTTATTCGAGATATTCTCCAAAATAACGATTTACCATTCTATTGTTTGTTGTTGGCTTAGCTAGGTATATGCCTGCATTCCAACAACAAATAATAGAATGTTAAATGGTTATTTTGAGAATATCTCGAATAACAAATTTGATAAATATTATTATTAATTTATTTTATATACACACATATGTAATATAATTTAGCTGGTAAGGAATCCTCACCTTTTCCTTTTTTCACCTTTATAATAGTTAAAGCGGAAAGTAAGTATGTGTATTCGGTTCATTTCAATACAATTCGGATTTAGTTTATTTCATTGAGATGAGGAACTTATAAAACCTTGTGAGTGCAATTCAATAATTTGATTATTAAATGAGTTTGGGTAGTTATGATAAATGTAATTAAGGATTTAAGTATTTTTTTTTTTTGCACGCTTATATTTATTTATTGTATTTTCACATCTGAACTAACAATAAGTATTCAAATCTTAAATATATAAATAATTATTAGGCCCAACCAGTGTCAGACATAAACTTAGTGATAATAATTAATAATACATTAGAATCGTATTTAGCATAAATATATTTTTAAAAAGTTTCATCTGGAGTGTTGCGTACTAAAGACGTAGTATCCCCCTTTTTTAAGCGGATGTGTCCAGGAAAGTTCAAGATGTTACGAGCAAGGGGATTAGGATGGGACTCTAGTTTCGTTAAATATTTGCCTGCATATTTTGCAATTTCAGCGGTCACAAGTGGCATATTTAAATCACGATGTAAAATTGAATTTTTCATGTACCAAGGAGCCGATGTTATTAACCTTAAAATTTTGTTTTGCATACGTTGTATTCGCTCTATATTGGATGCTGAAGCAGTGCCCCATAGTTGAATTCCGTAACACCATTTGGGTTTCAAAAGCAACTTGTATATTAAAAGTTTACAATCTAGACTGAGGGTAGAATTTCTACCAATCAGCCAGTGTATCTGGGTTAATTTAAGCTTCATTTGTGTCAGCTTAGAGTCAATGTGGTGTTTCCATATTTTACCTGTGAATGTTGAGGAACAACTTGATTGTTGATTCGAATGGGGGAACAAGTGTCTCTTCGTAGGGTAAATGTGACATGAACACACTTTTGTTCATTTACTTTTATTCTCCATAAGTTCAACCACAGCTCCAACAGGTTAATATGTTCCTGAAGACATCGGGATGCCTCGTGAGGGTTTTCATGCATACTGAACTTCCGGGCAAGAGTGTAACTTTCCAAAAGATTTAAAATGTTTATTGGTAGATATGTCTTCAATTTTAGAATTAGGCCTTCATGCCACACTTTATCAAATGCCTGAGAGACATCAATAAAGAGGGAAGAACAATACTTTCTTTCTTCAAATGTTCTTCTTATGAAATGAACCAATCTATGACATTGTTCAATGGTGCTGTGCTGACTTCTAAAACCAAATTGATGGTCCGGTATGCATCCATTATCAGCTAGAATAGGGGACAATTTTGTCATGAGAAGTTTTTCAAAGAGCTTTGAAATTGTTGACAGCAAACTTATTGGCCTATATGACTCAGCCTTGGTAAGATCTTTGCCCGCCTTTGGAATCATTTTGACAATGGCAAGCTTCCAGCTGTGTGGGTAATACTCCAGTCGTAAAATGCCATTAAAAATGAATAACAGGATTCTAATAGCAATACGAGGCAACTGCATCAGCATCTTGTTACTAATTCCATCAATACCCGGGGCCTTCTTTGGATTGGTTTCAGCAATTAGTTTTTGTACATCAAGCATCTTAAACTTTATGGGTCGAGGGGGTGGAGCAACTACGCTCGGCAAATCAACAGCACCAGTACATGTGTTTGGGGTAAATACGTTTTTTAAATGAACAGCTAATATGTTACCTTTTTCAGTATTAGTTCTTGCCCAACCTCCGGTCGAGGTGCGCAGGGGTGGTTTAAACTCAACGGGTGTTTTAAGTTTCCTAGCAGCGTGCCACAAGGAGTAATTAGATGCTGCTGTGACATCGAGACCTTCCAGATAGTTCTTAAGAGAAGCAGATTTTTCAGATGCAAGCAACTCTTGGAGTCGTTTAGTGCATTCTCTAAGTCTGATTTTATGTTGGGGCGATCTGTGCTGTTGCCATTCCCTTCTAGCTCTTCTTTTTTCACATACGAGACGTTGAATATCTGCAGAATAAATTCTATTAAACCCAATCTGCGGATGGGAGGTAGTGGCATGTTTAGCAGCCTGTTTAATATTTTCGGTAAGATTGGCAATGTTAAATTCAATATCATCGGGAGTTCTTAGCTTGATATTCTCCGTACAATGACTACTGAGATATTTTTTGAACCCCAGCCTGTTAACACGATTTATCATCTTCACATATGCGTGAGGTAAGTCACTTCTTAGTGGGCTACAAATTGTAACGATCGTGGGAGAGTGATCGGAGGAGAGATCATGTGAAGCTTCAACATGAATTAAATCCCTACGGATATTTTTCATGACACCAAAATCTATAACATCCGGAATTTTTTTTAAGTCAGTAAGCCAGTAAGTGGGCTCCCCGCTAGAAATGACATCCAAACCCATTTTTGAAATTGTGTTGAACAATGCTCGACCTCTAGGTGTAATAAGACGCGATCCCCAGAGTTTTGTAAAAATCCTCGTATTGATCCTCACTGATTGAAAATCTGGGAGGGGAGTAACCTGATGATATCACAAGATTTGAACAAAAATTTTCGATGCAAATATTTGTTGCTTGTAGATGGTCTTCACAAGTGTTCTCAAGAATATAGTGCTTGAGTCTTGACTTTATTAGAACTGCTGATCCTCCGCATGCTCTTCCTCTCGGGTCATTTGTATTATATAAATTGTAGCCACTCATTTTAAAAAGGCTTCTCGAAGTCAAATGAGTCTCAGATACCAACATTATATCAATATTTTTTACCGAGAGGAAGTGCTCAATTTCATATTTGTGTTGGCGAATGCCGTTTGCGTTCTAGAAACATACTTTTAACGTGTTCATGGCTTGTTAACTAATGCTTGAAGCAGTGTGTTCTGCATTCGCAGCATTTCTTGCATCATGCTAGTCATATTTGTTGTAAAATTGTTTATAGTTTGCACCAGATTATCCATTGGTTGCTTCATGGGGACTAAAATTAAAGCTTGGGTTAGCATTTGTTGTATTATTTGGTGGTGACACTTTTTGCACTAGAACAGAGTTGATCTTCACAGCGACAGCATACGATACTTGTGGAATTATTGGTTGGGCCATTAGAGGATAAGTGGCGAAGTACGTATTTCCTGTTTGCGCTGGGGTTGCTTTAGGCTTTTGACTCATAGCCTGTTTAACGAAAGAGTATACATGGCATCCTCTGTAGTTGGCAGTGTGATTACCTCTACAATTACTGCACTTTTTTTCCTTCCGGTCTTTCGACGTATTGCAAATAGCCGTATTGTGTAATTCACCGCACACAACACAAACAGTAGGTAATTTGCAGTAAGTTTTTGTGTGGCCATATTCTTGACAATTATGGCACTGTACGGGTCCCGAACGCTTGTGTGGTTCTTCAACTGTGATTTTTCGGTATAAGAGATATTTTAAATTATAAATAGGATGTGTCTCATTTTTCTTCAATTTAATATCATTTGGCTTTAGTTCAACGCTAAATAAGGGTTGGGGGATCTTCTCCCTGTTTATTATGTTAGAGACATTCTTTACCTTAAATCCCTGGAGGGTGAGAGCATCTTTTATTTCCTCAGGAACAACATAAGAATCTATGCCCTTCAATACGATCTGCAGGGCTTTAGCACTCTTAAGCTGGAAAGTGTATAAACTTGTTTTATTTTTTTTCAAATTCGTTAACCATTTTGCGGAAATCTTTTTCCTCATATATTCGAATCTTTGTTTCATCAATATTACCATGTTTTATTGGAACAATGTGAAATGCCTTTTCACCAATGACCGAAATTAATTTTTTAATAAGGGTGTTTGAATTTTTTTCCTTCAAATAGATTGGAGGTGGTTTTGAGGTTTTCTTCGAGGATAAGTCGGGTTTGTCGGTGACATCTTGCAAAATTTTAAAACGGTTTTGACGGTTAGCTGAGTTGGCGTCGATATCTTCGGAACCGATGAGATTTTAGATGAATTTTGGCTTCGCCCGCGCTTTACTACTGTGATATATCTGTCCATTCCGACAGGCACTTTACGTTTCTCAATATTATTGTCTATAGTGATAACTGGGTTAAGTGATGAACACGGTAGGCCAGTAAGTGGGCTCCCCGCTAGAAATGACATCCAAACCCATTTTTGAAATTGTGTTGAACAATGCTCGACCTCTAGGTGTAATAAGACGCGATCCCCAGAACGTATGTTTTGCATTGTAGTCTCCAGCTGCTACGAAACAAGGGCCAAGAGTTTTGTAAAAATCCTCGTATTGATCCTCACTGATTGAAAATCTGGGAGGGGAGTAACCTGATGATATCACAAGATTTGAAAAAAAATTTTCGATGCAAATATTTGTTGCTTGTAGATGGTCTTCACAAGTGTTCTCAAGAATATAGTGCTTGAGTCTTGACTTTATTAGAATTGCTGATCCTCCACATGCTCTTCCTCTCGGGTCGTTTGTATCATATAAGGTGTAGCCACTCATTTTAAAAAGGCTTCTCGAAGTCAAATGAGTCTCAGATACCAACATTATATCAATATTCTTCACCGTGAGGAAGTGCTATAGTTCGTTTCTATGTTGGCGAATGCCGTTTGCGTTCCAGAAACATAACTTTAACGTGTTCATTGCTTGTTAACTAATGCTAGAAGCAGAGTATTCTGCATTCGCAGCATTTCTTGCATCATGCTAGTCATATTTGTTGTAAAGTTGTTCGTAGTTTGCACCAGATTATCAATAGTAGCTTCAAGGCGATTGAAATTAAAGCTTGCATTTGCATTTGTTGTGTTGTTTGGTGGTGACACTTTTTGAACGGGAATAGAGTTGATCTTCACAGCGTCAGCATACGATACATGTGAAGTGATTGGTTGGACCATTAGGGGATGAGTAGCGGAGTACGTATTTCCTGCTTGAGCTGGAGTTACTTTAGGCTTTTTGCTCATAGCTTGTTTAACAAAAGAGAATACAGGACATCCTCTGTAGTTAGCAGTGTGATTACCTCCACAATTACTGCACTTTTTTTCCTTTTGATCCTTTGACTTATTGCAAATAGCAGTGTTGTGCAATTCACCGCACACAACACAAACAGTAGGTAATTTACAATATGTTTTCGTATGGCCATATTCTTGACAATTATGGAACTGCACGGGTCCTGAGCGCTTGTGTGGTTCTTCGACTGTAATTTTCCGGTATAACCGATATTTTAAATTATAAATTGGATGGGTCTCATTTTTCTTCAATTTTATATCATTTGGCTCCAGTTCAACATGAAATAAAGTTTGGAGGATCTTCTCCCTGTTTATTATATTAAAGACATTTTTCACCTTAAATCCTTGGAGGGTGAGAGCATCTTTTATTTCCTCAGGAACAACATAAGAATCTATGCCCTTCAATACGATCTGTAGGCCTTTAGCACTCTTAAGCTGGAAAGTGTAGAAACTTGTTTTATTTTTCTCAAATTCAGTAACCATTTTGCGGAAGTCTTTTTCATCATATATTTGAACTTTTGTTTCATCAATGTTACCACGTTTTATTGGAACAATGTGAAATGCCTTTTCACCAATGACCGAGATTAGTTTTTTGATAAGTGTGTTTGCGTTCTTTTGCCTCAGATAGATTGGTGGTGGTTTTGAAGTTTTTTTTCGAAGATTCTTCGGGTTTATCGCTGTCATCTTGCAATATTTTAAACCGGTTTTGACGATTAGCTGAGGCGACGGCGTTGTCCCTGGATATTTTAGGAACAGATGAGATCTTGGATGAATTTGGGCTTCGCCCACGCTTTACCACCGTTACATATCTGTCCATTGTGATAACTGGGTTAAGTGATGAACACGATCCCGGAGCGGATAATGGCACTGACTTAACTAAAGAAAAACTAGGCAACGGTAATGTTAAAGAATCACTACTTGGCATTGGAGTAAGCGAGGTTGAAATTGGCTTTGCCGTTAGAAAAAGACTGTCATCCGATTTTTTGTTTTTATTGTTTGCATTAAGAGCTTCAGAACTCACAGTAAAATATGCATTTCTGCCGTTAGAACTCGCTTCACAATTTTTTGTTTTTGAGGTACTCATGCAGAGTATTCCTCAGCAATTTGTTTGTTTTTTTTTTGTTTTTGTTGTTTCAGATTATATGAAAAATATTATTAGTGCAAATAAAGCAAATTTCACAAAACCAATACTTATTATGAATCAGTACTTATTACGAATATTTTTTTTCTTTATTTTTGTTTGTTTAGTATGAAAAAAATACTCCGCTAATACGTCTGTTCACTACGAAGGTTCAACAGCTTGTAAGGATTTAAGTATGGCTGAATTCCTAACCGTATATGTATTTATAATGTATCAATACAGTATTAATACCAAGTTGATACATTATTGTGTATATGCATTTACGTATGTATATGCATTATTTCATTCATAATAAAGCAAACAATGGCGAAAGAGCATATTTTATTGCAAAAAGAAAAACGGGTATCAAAAAGTGTACCAGGGGTTTTGTCCAAACATTTGATGCGCTAATTTTTTTTACTTTTTGCATTTACATTTTTTGGATGCTTCTCTTGCTTTTTCTTGCGTATTAACTACAACAATGATGCAAATGGGAATAAAATACATTGTAAAAATTTTTAGGGTTGCATTTAGGAATGCGCTGCAATTTGTTACTACAAAGCAACATGCGTTTAGGCAGTCAGCCTATGTTAATATTTATATAAAATTTGCTATAAGTAAAACATTGTGTAATGTCAATCGAATGATGGTTTAAGTGCAACTGAACATTAATTCAGCTTGTAAATTTGATTGTTCTTCTTTTTTTTTTGCATAAGCCGATTGTATAATAAAGAAAATGAACTAAATGTGTCATTTCAACGTATTTACAATGTTGTTTTTCTTAAATTCAATTAACTATATTCATACTAATTATCAATAAAAACTTATGATTAAAACTTATTTTGGATACAAACTAAAGAATATTGTAGTAAAAAAATATTGATAATAAAATGCTTTCAATTGATTGGCTTTTTCATTATTGTAATTGTGGTAAAAGAGCGCGAGCTATACCCTATATTTAGTATACGAGGGAATACTTGAAAACAATAACACTATAATAGGAAATTTATAACAACTATACAATATATATATGTATATATATATATATATATATATATATATATATATATATATATATATATATATATATATATATATATATATATATATATATATATATATATATATATATATATATATATATATATATATATATATATATATATCAACATAATTTACTTTTTTATTATTATTATTTAATTTTCATTATTAAAACATTATTTCTTTTTTTTAAGTTCATTAACCATTGTTGTTGACAAAGCATAATTATTTAATTGAAAGTAATACTTAAGTTCCGTTTTAAGGTTCATTAACCATTGTTGTTGACAAAGCATAATTTATTTTCATTAAAAATATTATTTAAGTTCAGTTTTAAAGTTCTTTAACCCTTGTTGTTGACAAAGCAGAAATTATTGTTTTTAATTTTAAGTTTGCCATAAAAAGGTAAAAAAAGGTAATTCTACCTACTAAGCAATTTAAATCAACTTATTGTAAAACAATTTAGTATATAAGAATGAAAAATAAAGAAAATGTGAATCAATCGTTTTAAAGCATTTAAAAGTGTTTTTATTTTGATTCCATTAGCGTTCTTTAGGTTCAAGTGCTTGTAAGAACAAATAAGGCAAAAAATAGTTTTCAGTTCAGATTTATGTGTTTGAATTGAATTAAACTATCGCCTCTTCGTACATTTTGGTGACCCCTAGATCTTAATAATTTACTTAGTTTCCCCCCACCAGTGGTAAGGAACTTTGAAAATTAAGAAAACACGCAACAATTTACAAGGACAGCCAGTCCATATACAGCAACAATTTACAAGGACAGCCAGTCCATATACAGCAACAATTTACAAGGACAGCCAGTCCATATACAGCAACAATTTACAAGGACAGCCAGTCCGTATACAACAATTTATTTACAAGGACAGCCAGTCCATATACAACAAATAATTCACCAGGACACCCAGTCCACAACAGTTTTAGTAAAATCATCTCACATCTCTCCAACACTTGTCGCGGGACGCCTAGTATTAGGATACTTTGTCTATTTTTTCCAATCATCAACTTAAAAGAAGTCATTCCAGCATGGCAAATTTAGAGAATCTTATATCTGAGCAGCAAGTAAAAGCAACTGAGATAGAAAGAATTATCTCTAACATAAAAAAGGCCCCACATGATCGGCGAACGCTCGACTTCTACAGAAGTAAAAGCGAAGAATTAAATGCATTATGGCAGGCATTTGAAAAAATAGAAAACGCAATTAGAAGAGATAATGCGCTGTCAGCCAGCGATCCATATATTGTACAAAACTTGTACAAATCCGTAGGTGAAATGTACAATGAGACAATTGAGTATCTTACGTCTCAGATTAACAAGCTCAGCGTCAAGCCATTACCAGCAATCAGAAGAGACACATTAGAACTTCCATCAACTAACCCATCTGATCGTGAAGTATTGTCGCCTCGAGGTAAAGGACTAGCTAGGAGACTAAAAGCTCGAATGACGGCCTTAACACGCTTAATAAACGGGCTATCGTTGGAAGAAAAAGGTCACCCACCACAATTTTATCAGATAAAGAGTGAAACCATAAAAAAATTGTGGGATCAAATTCAAGAATTTTATGATGAATTGTGGTATGAAGTAGAAGATCCTACAATACTGGAACTTGATCTGAATGAGTATCATAAGCTGGATGAATCTGTACAAGATTATTTGATAGAATTGGCGGTGCTAGCAGATCAACACAAACGGCAGCATATAGATGGTGAATTACAGTTGGGAAGCAACCCAGGAGTACATAGCTCATTACCTCTACCAAAGGTTACAATTCCACAATTTAATGGAGACTGTTTAAAGTGGTGTCAATTTTTTGAACTATTTACGGAAATGGTCGATAAGCAACCTCTACCAAACGTACAAAAAATGTGGTATCTCAAATCAAACGTCTCAGGAGAAGCCGCAAAACTTATTAGCCATCTAACGCTATCTGAAGAGAACTATAAGACAGCATGGGCATTACTTCAGGAGCGGTATGACAACAAAAGAGTTATAGTAGCGACTTTAGTAGACAAGATCCTTAACCAACCAACAGTAACCATGTCTTCTAGCGCTTCAATTAAGACTCTTCATGACACTACCAAGGAATGTTTGCTGGCGTTAAATAACTTAAATGTTAACACTTCATCTTGGGATGCTATAATCATACAACTAATGATCAAAAAACTAGATCGTGCTCTATATATTCGATTTATACAATCACTAACTAAACCAAGAGATGTGCCGACAATAAAAGAGTTGTTCTCCTTTCTTGAGATTCAATTTCAGTCAATGGAGTCACTTGGTTACAAGGAGAAATTAACTACCCATCAAAAGGAAAAGATGACAGTATCATCTGTATCATCTATGGATAATAATTGCAAACTGTGTAACACAGGAAATCATCCTATCTTTCACTGTAAGAAATTCTTGAATATGACGGAATCAGACAGATTAAGGTGGGCACAGAAGCAAAGACTTTGTGTTAACTGTCTCAAAGAGGATCACATAGCAAAATTTTGTACCTCCAGTGGATGTAGAAAATGCAACAAGAAGCATAATTCATTATTACATTTACCTCAGAAACAGAAGATATCAGTTCCGCATACTCAACCCACAAACAAAAGAGGAGAGACGATTACAGTCTCATCTACATCTTTGAAGCCAACAACAGGGCGTCAAAATTATATCATGTTAGCTACCGCAAGGGTAAATATCAAGGCCACAAATGGTATCACACACGAATTTCGAGCAATACTAGATTCAGGTTCACAAGTAAACATTGTGACTGAACGACTTATCAAGAAGCTATCACTTTCTCCAACGGAAGCGTCTTTATGCATTGATGGTGTGGGAAGCATTAAAAAACAAGTACAGCACCGCGTGAATGTTGAAATGTTCTCTACAAATAATGACTTTTCAACAAACTTAGAAGCGATTGTCCTACCAAGTATCATTCCGGCACAACCAAATCAAAACTTTGAGGTTTCAACTTGGAACATTCCAAGTAACATCTACTTAGCAGACCCCAGATTCTATCAGCAAGGAAAAATCGATGTTCTACTCGGCGCAGAATTCTATTTTAGTCTTATGCAGCCTGGGGCAATAAAACTGACTAATGGCGGTCCAACGCTACAAAACACGTTACTTGGCTGGATCGTGGGCGGCCCTGTACGACAAACCGTTTCTCACAGCTCATCACCACCACTTACATGTGCAGTATTTGGTGAGGAGTCTTCACTAGAACAAGCAGTCGAGAGGCTATGGAAACTCGATGAAGTAGAACCAAATGAAAAGACCTTGTCCCCAGCAGATGCCCAATGTGAAGCTCATTTTATTCATCATACTCAAATTAACGCAGATGGTCGTTTTATTGTAAGCCTTCCATTTCGGGAAAACCCAACATCATTGGGTGATTCGCATGCCATGGCATACAACAGATTTGTTGGTTTGGAGCGACGACTCCAAAAGAATGAAAATATCCGAATCCAGTACACGCAATTCATGAGAGAATATGAGCAGCTTGGGCACATGCAAAGGGTAAACCTAGATGACGTACTACATCCAAGATATTTTATTCCACACCACTGCGTACTAAAACCTGATAGCACCACAACAAAGCTTCGGGTAGTGTTTGATGCATCAGCGAAAACATCAACTGGATATTCATTAAATGACTTAATGTATACTGGCCCGGTGGTGCAAAGTGAACTATTTTCTATTTTAATTCGGTTCCGATTGCCAAGGTTCGTTTTTACAACCGAAATTGAGAAAATGTATAGGCAAATACTAATCAACCCAAACGACCATCAATATCAACTTATTATGTGGAGGGAAGCTCCATCATCAGCACTTGCCTATTACAAACTCAACACAGTAACATATGGGACGCGTGCAGCACCTTACCTGGCCACAAGATGTCTGCAAAAAATAGCTAATGAGAATTCTATCAAGTTTCCGTATGGTTCTCAGATGCTGAGAGACAACTTCTATGACGACGACGGCCTTGGAGGTTCAGACAGCCTCACCATAGCAGTACAGATGCAAAAAGAACTCATCATTATGTTAAAAAAATATGGATTCAATTTGAAAAAATGGTGTGCAAACCATCCACAACTGCTTAAAAATATTCCAACCGGTGACCAAGAGGTTAACTTAGATTTCGATAATAACAGTACTAATTCAATAAAAACCTTAGGATTATATTGGTTACCTAAAAGCGATCACTTTTGCGTTAAGGTCAAATTAACCAAACATCAGCAAATCTCGAAACGAAAAGTAACTTCTCGCAAAACTATTTGATCCTCTCGGTCTGTTAGCTCCTGTGATTGTTAAGGCCAAAATATTTATTCAACACCTTTGGCATCAATAATTAGACTAGGATGAACCATTAACTAATGATCTATGTGCATCTTGGAGTACATTTAGAGACGATCTAGAAAATCTCAATAATTTTACGATAGCACGACACATTTTCCAAGGTGAAAATCCAGTAAAAACACAACTACACGTATTCGCAGATGCATCTGAGAAGGCCTTTGGCGCAGTTGCATATATTCGCGCAATCCTTAAGAATGGGCAGGTAATCGTGCGAATCCTCTGTGCAAAATCAAGAGTTGCACCGTTAAAGCAGCAGACATTACCTCGACTAGAGTTATGCGCAGCAGTTCTAGCAGCACAGCTTGCTCACAGACTAAAAATTGACCTGAAGTTTCAATACCAAGCTACATTTCTATGGACTGATTCAGAAATAGTATTATCATGGATATACGCACAATCATCTGCATACAAAACCTTTGTCGCCAACAGAGTTTCAACAATTCAGTCACTTACTCTAGCCGAACAATGGCGCCATGTACGATCAAAAAACAATCCTGCCGATGTACTATCCAGAGGACTAAATGCAGTAGATCTGCCAGCATGTAGCTTATGGCTATATGGACCAGTTTTCCTTCATGGAAGAGAGGAGTCATGGCCATCAAAATGCGTACCGCAAGAAGGTGCCAATGACATTGAGAGAAAAAAGGTGGTTCCTGTTATAGCAACTATGGTTTCAAACGACGGTAGTCTTATATATGGAATTCACCACCGAAATTCTTTTACAACTTTACAGAAGGTTTTGGGTTACGTACACAGATTCATAAATAATTCAAAAACGCAAAATGAATTTCGACCAAAACACATTTCGCTGAGCCCTAAAGAACTGGATGAGTCGCGGTTTATAATTATTCGAGCAGTTCAGATCTCCGACTTCAAGAAGGAGATATCTGAATTAAGGAGAGAAAACCAAGTAGACAAATCCAGCATAATTAGCAGCTTATCCCCATTCCTAGATGAACATAATATTTTACGGGTCGGAGGAAGATTGGAAGCCTCTAATCTATCATATGATGCAAAACATCCCATACTTCTACCCTATAATGACACGATTTCAAAACTTATACTCACAATGTTGCACGAAAAAAACTATCATTGTGGCCCACAATCATTATTAGCTATATCTAGACAACAATATTGGATCATCAAGGGTAAATCAATGGCTAGAAATATAGTCCAAAATTGTGTACGATGTACAAGAGCAAAACCTAGATTATTTTCTCAAATAATGGGGGATCTACCAGCAAGTAGGGTCACCCCATCACGCCCATTTATTAAATCTGGTGTTGACTACTGCGGACCGTTTTGGGTTCACTACAAGATAAGGGGTAAAAAACCTCATAAAGTTTACATCGCTGTTTTTGTTTGTTTCTCAACAAAGGCTGTACACATGGAAGTTGTTACTGAATTAACAACAGATGCATTCATTGGGGCCCTCAAAAGATTCCTATCACGTCGAGGGCGATGCCAGATCATATATTCAGACAATGCCACAAACTTCCTTGGTACACGGAATCAACTAGAAGAACTAAATCAGGCGATATTCGACTGTAAGTCACAAGAAAAAATCCTACAGTCATGCAGCAAAGAAGGCATTGAATTCAAATTTATTCCACCTCGAGCCCCTCATTTTGGAGGCTTATGGGAGGCAGCAGTAAAATCTGCTAAGCAACTTTTACTACGTAGTGTTTCGACAGCGTCATTAACGCACGAAGAACTTGAAACAGTAATCATCGAAATAGAAGCCATATTAAACTCCCGTCCGCTAACTCCGATGTCACCTAATCCAAATGATCTAACTGCACTGACTCCAGGACATTTCTTAATTGGAGAACCACTCACAGCCCAAGTGGACAATAGAGCAGTGCAGCCAAATAATTCTCTCGCCACGAGATGGAAACTCGTCTCCCAACTTAAACATGAGTTCTGGAGACGCTGGTCAACCGAGTATCTACACCAATTGCAGGAAAGACAGAAGTGGAAATCATCATCTGAAAACGTGAAAGAAGGATAGATGGTCATTATAAAAGATGACAATTTACCGGTTATGAGTTGGCCACTTGGAAGAGTCCATCAAACACACGAGGGCAATGATGGCAAGGTTCGGGTAGCAGATGTAAGAACATCGTCAGGAATAAAAAGAAGACCTATCCATAGACTAGCTCCGCTACTTCACGAAGACGAATTACCTGCAAGCGAACTATCCAACCCTGTTCACCCAATACCTGTTGATGAAGAATATACACCATCCATCAAAAAATCAAAGACTATTACTAACTCAATCGTACTCACCATGATCGTAGCCATACTTATCATTCCAGCTGTTATGGGCAGTCACGTAAAGATAAGCAACTTTGATTCTGACCCGGGGCTGTATTTTGAAGGTATTGGAAGCGTAAAACTGGCAACAGCTGAATGGAAACTCGTGGTATACTATGATCTAGCACCTTTCTTGTCCGAGCTAAAGACTTTTCAATCTGGACTAGTCACTTTGCAGCATTTATGTTCATCCATCACACATAAGTCAACATGCAATATTTTGATAAATAATTTCAATCAAGTAAGAGAAGAGTTGCTGGAAGAGAAAGAACTATTCACCACTAGTAGAGTAAAAAGGGGTGCATTTAACATTGTGGGAAATGTAGCAAGGTTACTGTTTGGAGTACTGGACTCAGACTATGCCAATGAAATGTCAGACACCATTAAAAGGTCGAAGGTCGAAACAGACTATATCTTCAAATTACTTAAAAACCAAACATCAATTATTGATTCCACTATTAATATAATTAAAAAAGACGAACTCAGCACACAAAAACAACTAACAGAAATTGTTGCAAGAATCAATAATGAAGCAAATGAACTTGCTAAAGAATTATCAGAAATCAGCCAAACACAACTAATATCACTTCTTTCCAATCAATTAACATTAACAGCACTGAACTTGCAAAGGGTAGAAAAGGAGATCATCGACGTACTAACAGATGCGCACCATGAAAAAATTAGTCCTCTTTTATTATCACCTCATCAGCTAAGGACGGAATTAACCACAATAAAAGCACATCTACCGGTACAACATATGCTTCCAATTGAAGACGATAGTTTGGTTCAACTGTACAAACTAATGAAGACAAATGGAGCCGTGACAAAAAACGAAGTCCTATTCGAGATCAGGTTGCCACTGATAGCTCAACAAGTCCTAGAACTTCTGAAGATAACTCCTGTCCCAACAATAAGAAATAACGCTCTAATAGCCATCAAATCAGATGTACCTTTTCTAGCAGTGAATCCCCACAGAGATGAATTTATTCCATTTACAACCAACGATTTGTCGAGCTGCACTATAGCAAAAAGGGATACATATATATGCCACAACAAACAGCTTAGATTTAAAAAGGAAACAAATTCCTGTGAAGTTAATATCCTCAATAGCCAGAACACAGCCAACTGTAACCTTACCCGACTGATAGATAACACAACATGGACGCAACTGAAAAATCCGAATAAGTGGATCTTTGCTACCACAACAGAAATAGAAATTTCAGCAGTTTGTGGCACTGAAGCTTCCCAACTGCTAATTAGAGGCACTGGGATAATGCAAATAGAACCAAATTGCATAATTAAAAACAACTTTCTCACTATTCAAGGCCACTTTGATGCATCAAATAGCTTGCATACTTCATACGTTCAATTCAGGCACATTGATCAAGTTAGCACTCCACAAGAAATCAAAAGAATTTTTAATACTAACAATCAATTTGAGACCCATCTAAATCAACTGAATAACCTGCAAAAACAACTTGATGAGTCAACTATTGTACGATTACCAGAGCTAATCAGCTCCCAGAGCCAACATCACCACGCTGTAAGTTATACTGCACTTTTAATTTCTGTAATCATTTTGGTAGTCATCATAGTCAAGCTATACTCAATCTATAAGAAAAGAAAAAATCATAAGATCGTTCAACCGACACCGCATCCAGTTCCCTTACCTCGACCTATTACCATCGATATTGCAAATATCAACCCTAATGAACGTTTGTCACCAGTGACCGTTGGTCAACGCGGGGGAGAATGTTGATACCTATATCAACATAATTTACTTTTTTATTATTATTATTTAATTTTCATTATTAAAACATTATTTCTTTTTTTTTAAGTTCATTAACCATTGTTGTTGACAAAGCATAATTATTTAATTGAAAGTAATACTTAAGTTCCGTTTTAAGGTTCATTAACCATTGTTGTTGACAAAGCATAATTTATTTTCATTAAAAATATTATTTAAGTTCAGTTTTAAAGTTCTTTAACCCTTGTTGTTGACAAAGCAGAAATTATTGTTTTTAATTTTAAGTTTGCCATAAAAAGGTAAAAAAAGGTAATTCTACCTACTAAGCAATTTAAATCAACTTATTGTAAAACAATTTAGTATATAAGAATGAAAAATAAAGAAAATGTGAATCAATCGTTTTAAAGCATTTAAAAGTGTTTTTATTTTGATTCCATTAGCGTTCTTTAGGTTCAAGTGCTTGTAAGAACAAATAAGGCAAAAAATAGTTTTCAGTTCAGATTTATGTGTTTGAATTGAATTAAACTATCGCCTCTTCGTACATTTTGGTGACCCCTAGATCTTAATAATTTACTTAGTTTCCCCCCACCAGTGGTAAGGAACTTTGAAAATTAAGAAAACACGCAACAATTTACAAGGACAGCCAGTCCATATACAGCAACAATTTACAAGGACAGCCAGTCCATATACAGCAACAATTTACAAGGACAGCCAGTCCATATACAGCAACAATTTACAAGGACAGCCAGTCCGTATACAACAATTTATTTACAAGGACAGCCAGTCCATATACAACAAATAATTCACCAGGACACCCAGTCCACAACAGTTTTAGTAAAATCATCTCACATCTCTCCAACACTTGTCGCGGGACGCCTAGTATTAGGATACTTTGTCTATTTTTTCCAATCATCAACTTAAAAGAAGTCATTCCAGCATGGCAAATTTAGAGAATCTTATATCTGAGCAGCAAGTAAAAGCAACTGAGATAGAAAGAATTATCTCTAACATAAAAAAGGCCCCACATGATCGGCGAACGCTCGACTTCTACAGAAGTAAAAGCGAAGAATTAAATGCATTATGGCAGGCATTTGAAAAAATAGAAAACGCAATTAGAAGAGATAATGCGCTGTCAGCCAGCGATCCATATATTGTACAAAACTTGTACAAATCCGTAGGTGAAATGTACAATGAGACAATTGAGTATCTTACGTCTCAGATTAACAAGCTCAGCGTCAAGCCATTACCAGCAATCAGAAGAGACACATTAGAACTTCCATCAACTAACCCATCTGATCGTGAAGTATTGTCGCCTCGAGGTAAAGGACTAGCTAGGAGACTAAAAGCTCGAATGACGGCCTTAACACGCTTAATAAACGGGCTATCGTTGGAAGAAAAAGGTCACCCACCACAATTTTATCAGATAAAGAGTGAAACCATAAAAAAATTGTGGGATCAAATTCAAGAATTTTATGATGAATTGTGGTATGAAGTAGAAGATCCTACAATACTGGAACTTGATCTGAATGAGTATCATAAGCTGGATGAATCTGTACAAGATTATTTGATAGAATTGGCGGTGCTAGCAGATCAACACAAACGGCAGCATATAGATGGTGAATTACAGTTGGGAAGCAACCCAGGAGTACATAGCTCATTACCTCTACCAAAGGTTACAATTCCACAATTTAATGGAGACTGTTTAAAGTGGTGTCAATTTTTTGAACTATTTACGGAAATGGTCGATAAGCAACCTCTACCAAACGTACAAAAAATGTGGTATCTCAAATCAAACGTCTCAGGAGAAGCCGCAAAACTTATTAGCCATCTAACGCTATCTGAAGAGAACTATAAGACAGCATGGGCATTACTTCAGGAGCGGTATGACAACAAAAGAGTTATAGTAGCGACTTTAGTAGACAAGATCCTTAACCAACCAACAGTAACCATGTCTTCTAGCGCTTCAATTAAGACTCTTCATGACACTACCAAGGAATGTTTGCTGGCGTTAAATAACTTAAATGTTAACACTTCATCTTGGGATGCTATAATCATACAACTAATGATCAAAAAACTAGATCGTGCTCTATATATTCGATTTATACAATCACTAACTAAACCAAGAGATGTGCCGACAATAAAAGAGTTGTTCTCCTTTCTTGAGATTCAATTTCAGTCAATGGAGTCACTTGGTTACAAGGAGAAATTAACTACCCATCAAAAGGAAAAGATGACAGTATCATCTGTATCATCTATGGATAATAATTGCAAACTGTGTAACACAGGAAATCATCCTATCTTTCACTGTAAGAAATTCTTGAATATGACGGAATCAGACAGATTAAGGTGGGCACAGAAGCAAAGACTTTGTGTTAACTGTCTCAAAGAGGATCACATAGCAAAATTTTGTACCTCCAGTGGATGTAGAAAATGCAACAAGAAGCATAATTCATTATTACATTTACCTCAGAAACAGAAGATATCAGTTCCGCATACTCAACCCACAAACAAAAGAGGAGAGACGATTACAGTCTCATCTACATCTTTGAAGCCAACAACAGGGCGTCAAAATTATATCATGTTAGCTACCGCAAGGGTAAATATCAAGGCCACAAATGGTATCACACACGAATTTCGAGCAATACTAGATTCAGGTTCACAAGTAAACATTGTGACTGAACGACTTATCAAGAAGCTATCACTTTCTCCAACGGAAGCGTCTTTATGCATTGATGGTGTGGGAAGCATTAAAAAACAAGTACAGCACCGCGTGAATGTTGAAATGTTCTCTACAAATAATGACTTTTCAACAAACTTAGAAGCGATTGTCCTACCAAGTATCATTCCGGCACAACCAAATCAAAACTTTGAGGTTTCAACTTGGAACATTCCAAGTAACATCTACTTAGCAGACCCCAGATTCTATCAGCAAGGAAAAATCGATGTTCTACTCGGCGCAGAATTCTATTTTAGTCTTATGCAGCCTGGGGCAATAAAACTGACTAATGGCGGTCCAACGCTACAAAACACGTTACTTGGCTGGATCGTGGGCGGCCCTGTACGACAAACCGTTTCTCACAGCTCATCACCACCACTTACATGTGCAGTATTTGGTGAGGAGTCTTCACTAGAACAAGCAGTCGAGAGGCTATGGAAACTCGATGAAGTAGAACCAAATGAAAAGACCTTGTCCCCAGCAGATGCCCAATGTGAAGCTCATTTTATTCATCATACTCAAATTAACACAGATGGTCGTTTTATTGTAAGCCTTCCATTTCGGGAAAACCCAACATCATTGGGTGATTCGCATGCCATGGCATACAACAGATTTGTTGGTTTGGAGCGACGACTCCAAAAGAATGAAAATATCCGAATCCAGTACACGCAATTCATGAGAGAATATGAGCAGCTTGGGCACATGCAAAGGGTAAACCTAGATGACGTACTACATCCAAGATATTTTATTCCACACCACTGCGTACTAAAACCTGATAGCACCACAACAAAGCTTCGGGTAGTGTTTGATGCATCAGCGAAAACATCAACTGGATATTCATTAAATGACTTAATGTATACTGGCCCGGTGGTGCAAAGTGAACTATTTTCTATTTTAATTCGGTTCCGATTGCCAAGGTTCGTTTTTACAACCGAAATTGAGAAAATGTATAGGCAAATACTAATCAACCCAAACGACCATCAATATCAACTTATTATGTGGAGGGAAGCTCCATCATCAGCACTTGCCTATTACAAACTCAACACAGTAACATATGGGACGCGTGCAGCACCTTACCTGGCCACAAGATGTCTGCAAAAAATAGCTAATGAGAATTCTATCAAGTTTCCGTATGGTTCTCAGATGCTGAGAGACAACTTCTATGACGACGACGGCCTTGGAGGTTCAGACAGCCTCACCATAGCAGTACAGATGCAAAAAGAACTCATCATTATGTTAAAAAAATATGGATTCAATTTGAAAAAATGGTGTGCAAACCATCCACAACTGCTTAAAAATATTCCAACCGGTGACCAAGAGGTTAACTTAGATTTCGATATTAACAGTACTAATTCAATAAAAACCTTAGGATTATATTGGTTACCTAAAAGCGATCACTTTTGCGTTAAGGTCAAATTAACCAAACATCAGCAAATCTCGAAACGAAAAGTAACTTCTGACCTCGCAAAACTATTTGATCCTCTCGGTCTGTTAGCTCCTGTGATTGTTAAGGCCAAAATATTTATTCAACACCTTTGGCATCAATAATTAGACTAGGATGAACCATTAACTAATGATCTATGTGCATCTTGGAGTACATTTAGAGACGATCTAGAAAATCTCAATAATTTTACGATAGCACGACACATTTTCCAAGGTGAAAATCCAGTAAAAACACAACTACACGTATTCGCAGATGCATCTGAGAAGGCCTTTGGCGCAGTTGCATATATTCGCGCAATCCTTAAGAATGGGCAGGTAATCGTGCGAATCCTCTGTGCAAAATCAAGAGTTGCACCGTTAAAGCAGCAGACATTACCTCGACTAGAGTTATGCGCAGCAGTTCTAGCAGCACAGCTTGCTCACAGACTAAAAATTGACCTGAAGTTTCAATACCAAGCTACATTTCTATGGACTGATTCAGAAATAGTATTATCATGGATATACGCACAATCATCTGCATACAAAACCTTTGTCGCCAACAGAGTTTCAACAATTCAGTCACTTACTCTAGCCGAACAATGGCGCCATGTACGATCAAAAAACAATCCTGCCGATGTACTATCCAGAGGACTAAATGCAGTAGATCTGCCAGCATGTAGCTTATGGCTATATGGACCAGTTTTCCTTCATGGAAGAGAGGAGTCATGGCCATCAAAATACGTACCGCAAGAAGGTGCCAATGACATTGAGAGAAAAAAGGTGGTTCCTGTTATAGCAACTATGGTTTCAAACGACGGTAGTCTTATATATGGAATTCACCACCGAAATTCTTTTACAACTTTACAGAAGGTTTTGGGTTACGTACACAGATTCATAAATAATTCAAAAACGCAAAATGAATTTCGACCAAAACACATTTCGCTGAGCCCTAAAGAACTGGATGAGTCGCGGTTTATAATTATTCGAGCAGTTCAGATCTCCGACTTCAAGAAGGAGATATCTGAATTAAGGAGAGAAAACCAAGTAGACAAATCCAGCATAATTAGCAGCTTATCCCCATTCCTAGATGAACATAATATTTTACGGGTCGGAGGAAGATTGGAAGCCTCTAATCTATCATATGATGCAAAACATCCCATACTTCTACCCTATAATGACACGATTTCAAAACTTATACTCACAATGTTGCACGAAAAAAACTATCATTGTGGCCCACAATCATTATTAGCTATATCTAGACAACAATATTGGATCATCAAGGGTAAATCAATGGCTAGAAATATAGTCCAAAATTGTGTACGATGTACAAGAGCAAAACCTAGATTATTTTCTCAAATAATGGGGGATCTACCAGCAAGTAGGGTCACCCCATCACGCCCATTTATTAAATCTGGTGTTGACTACTGCGGACCGTTTTGGGTTCACTACAAGATAAGGGGTAAAAAACCTCATAAAGTTTACATCGCTGTTTTTGTTTGTTTCTCAACAAAGGCTGTACACATGGAAGTTGTTACTGAATTAACAACAGATGCATTCATTGGGGCCCTCAAAAGATTCCTATCACGTCGAGGGCGATGCCAGATCATATATTCAGACAATGCCACAAACTTCCTTGGTACACGGAATCAACTAGAAGAACTAAATCAGGCGATATTCGACTGTAAGTCACAAGAAAAAATCCTACAGTCATGCAGCAAAGAAGGCATTGAATTCAAATTTATTCCACCTCGAGCCCCTCATTTTGGAGGCTTATGGGAGGCAGCAGTAAAATCTGCTAAGCAACTTTTACTACGTAGTGTTTCGACAGCGTCATTAACGCACGAAGAACTTGAAACAGTAATCATCGAAATAGAAGCCATATTAAACTCCCATCCGCTAACTCCGATGTCACCTAATCCAAATGATCTAACTGCACTGACTCCAGGACATTTCTTAATTGGAGAACCACTCACAGCCCAAGTGGACAATAGAGCAGTGCAGCCAAATAATTCTCTCGCCACGAGATGGAAACTCGTCTCCCAACTTAAACATGAGTTCTGGAGACGCTGGTCAACCGAGTATCTACACCAATTGCAGGAAAGACAGAAGTGGAAATCATCATCTGAAAACGTGAAAGAAGGATAGATGGTCATTATAAA
The DNA here is from genome assembly GCA_963681545.1 of Germaria angustata. Lineage (NCBI taxonomy): Eukaryota > Metazoa > Arthropoda > Insecta > Diptera > Tachinidae > Germaria > Germaria angustata. The sequence continues at coordinate 44,731,322 of OY813002.1, read as the reverse complement.
AGATGACAATTTACCGGTTATGAGTTGGCCACTTGGAAGAGTCCATCAAACACACGAGGGCAATGATGGCAAGGTTCGGGTAGCAGATGTAAGAACATCGTCAGGAATAAAAAGAAGACCTATCCATAGACTAGCTCCGCTACTTCACGAAGACGAATTACCTGCAAGCGAACTATCCAACCCTGTTCACCCAATACCTGTTGATGAAGAATATACACCATCCATCAAAAAATCAAAGACTATTACTAACTCAATCGTACTCACCATGATCGTAGCCATACTTATCATTCCAGCTGTTATGGGCAGTCACGTAAAGATAAGCAACTTTGATTCTGACCCGGGGCTGTATTTTGAAGGTATTGGAAGCGTAAAACTGGCAACAGCTGAATGGAAACTCGTGGTATACTATGATCTAGCACCTTTCTTGTCCGAGCTAAAGACTTTTCAATCTGGACTAGTCACTTTGCAGCATTTATGTTCATCCATCACACATAAGTCAACATGCAATATTTTGATAAATAATTTCAATCAAGTAAGAGAAGAGTTGCTGGAAGAGAAAGAACTATTCACCACTAGTAGAGTAAAAAGGGGTGCATTTAACATTGTGGGAAATGTAGCAAGGTTACTGTTTGGAGTACTGGACTCAGACTATGCCAATGAAATGTCAGACACCATTAAAAGGTCGAAGGTCGAAACAGACTATATCTTCAAATTACTTAAAAACCAAACATCAATTATTGATTCCACTATTAATATAATTAAAAAAGACGAACTCAGCACACAAAAACAACTAACAGAAATTGTTGCAAGAATCAATAATGAAGCAAATGAACTTGCTAAAGAATTATCAGAAATCAGCCAAACACAACTAATATCACTTCTTTCCAATCAATTAACATTAACAGCACTGAACTTGCAAAGGGTAGAAAAGGAGATCATCGACGTACTAACAGATGCGCACCATGAAAAAATTAGTCCTCTTTTATTATCACCTCATCAGCTAAGGACGGAATTAACCACAATAAAAGCACATCTACCGGTACAACATATGCTTCCAATTGAAGACGATAGTTTGGTTCAACTGTACAAACTAATGAAGACAAATGGAGCCGTGACAAAAAACGAAGTCCTATTCGAGATCAGGTTGCCACTGATAGCTCAACAAGTCCTAGAACTTCTGAAGATAACTCCTGTCCCAACAATAAGAAATAACGCTCTAATAGCCATCAAATCAGATGTACCTTTTCTAGCAGTGAATCCCCACAGAGATGAATTTATTCCATTTACAACCAACGATTTGTCGAGCTGCACTATAGCAAAAAGGGATACATATATATGCCACAACAAACAGCTTAGATTTAAAAAGGAAACAAATTCCTGTGAAGTTAATATCCTCAATAGCCAGAACACAGCCAACTGTAACCTTACCCGACTGATAGATAACACAACATGGACGCAACTGAAAAATCCGAATAAGTGGATCTTTGCTACCACAACAGAAATAGAAATTTCAGCAGTTTGTGGCACTGAAGCTTCCCAACTGCTAATTAGAGGCACTGGGATAATGCAAATAGAACCAAATTGCATAATTAAAAACAACTTTCTCACTATTCAAGGCCACTTTGATGCATCAAATAGCTTGCATACTTCATACGTTCAATTCAGGCACATTGATCAAGTTAGCACTCCACAAGAAATCAAAAGAATTTTTAATACTAACAATCAATTTGAGACCCATCTAAATCAACTGAATAACCTGCAAAAACAACTTGATGAGTCAACTATTGTACGATTACCAGAGCTAATCAGCTCCCAGAGCCAACATCACCACGCTGTAAGTTATACTGCACTTTTAATTTCTGTAATCATTTTGGTAGTCATCATAGTCAAGCTATACTCAATCTATAAGAAAAGAAAAAATCATAAGATCGTTCAACCGACACCGCATCCAGTTCCCTTACCTCGACCTATTACCATCGATATTGCAAATATCAACCCTAATGAACGTTTGTCACCAGTGACCGTTGGTCAACGCGGGGGAGAATGTTGATACCTATATCAAGATAATTTACTTTTTTATTATTATTATTTAATTTTCATTATTAAAACATTATTTCTTTTTTTTTAAGTTCATTAACCATTGTTGTTGACAAAGCATAATTATTTAATTGAAAGTAATACTTAAGTTCCGTTTTAAGGTTCATTAACCATTGTTGTTGACAAAGCATAATTTATTTTCATTAAAAATATTATTTAAGTTCAGTTTTAAAGTTCTTTAACCCTTGTTGTTGACAAAGCAGAAATTATTGTTTTTAATTTTAAGTTTGCCATAAAAAGGTAAAAAAAGTAATTCTACATACTAAGCAATTTAAATCAACTTATTGTAAAACAATTTAGTATATAAGAATGAAAAATAAAGAAAATGTGAATCAATCGTTTTAAAGCATTTAAAAGTGTTTTTATTTTGATTCCATTAGCGTTCTTTAGGTTCAAGTGCTTGTAAGAACAAATAAGGCAAAAAATAGTTTTCAGTTCAGATTTATGTGTTTGAATTGAATTAAACTATCGCCTCTTCGTACAATATATATATATATATATATATATATATATATATATATATATATATATATATATATATATATATATATATATATATAAGTTAAAACTTACCAATCGGTTTAACCAAAAAAATATATTCGTGCCGCTAACCACAGCGGCATTAAAACACGTTTATTTTAATATTTAGAGAATATTATAAGAATCCTTAATTTTTATTCTTTATTTTTTAATTAACAAATATCTATTACAAGGCAATTATATTCTTTTAATTAACAAATATCTATTACAAGGCAATTAATTAACGAACGACAATGTTGAACTGTTTTTCCATCAACCCCATTCGCTTGTCGGTTTGCAGGTCACGTTGCACCAACATGTGCAAGAATGCAGACGCTGATCGAGCATATTTATTTTCTCACAAAATTATTGGCAGCAGACGCTGATCGAGCATATTTACTTTCTCACAAAATTGTTAGCAGAACTTGAGCAATCAAACCGGATGCGCGTGTTGGATAAAAAGAGCTTATGCAGCAAGTTCGGCTTGGTTGGCAGAACCGCCACTGTTTATAACTCCTCCCTCCTTAAATGTCTGCGTCCCGCTGACCTTAGAGTCCGTATTTGATATTTGAAACTGTACTCCTGGGAGGTTAAGTTTCCTTACTTGTTGGTACCAAAGCCATGCAATACATCCGAATATAACACCAATGAACACAACATTGACCCCTACAGAATTGTTAAGTTTGACGCCTAAATGGTCCAATCGATTTATGTTGTTAAGACTGACTTCATGGACATACTTAATGTCCAGCAATAGGTCATCATGTGTTACGTCAGCAAGCACTGGTGGTAAGGCTTGAGTCTTCGTAACTGAACTGCTCGAGTAAGTATGATTCCTAATTATTATCGATTCATTAGAGAGTTGAAGAAGATACGTGCCATTCAAAAACTTAGATTCCCCATTAGCTTTTATCATGCCCTCAAAATTTGTGACATAGACAACATCCTCATTCAATATTTCGACGACTTCCTCTTGATTAAATTTGTATTTGCATTTTGCTGATCCACCCTTCAGGATTCGGTGAAGGCAATCGTCTTCTGCTAGCTTAACTACGGATGATCTCTTGCATACCGTGGAGTTATTTATTGAAAAGCAGTCGTCTCTTATTCCATAGGTTTCAGCTTCATTTATCAGAACTTTTTTGAATTGTAAATCAATTTGTCTGCCTTCGTTAATGGTGGCTCTAGTAAGAAGAAGGTTGTAGACATCCCTGCCCAGTTTTGGAATCGATAGAACATATAACAAGTGTGACCCATTTGTGTAAACAGACGGTGTCGCATACTCGACCGCTTCTATTACATTGCTATAAGGCAAGGTTTCCAACTCATCCAAGATTCTGTTGATTTCGGCTTGATTAAGTAAGTTTGTATTAACAATTCCGTTTTTAGCCATTTGACATGCTCGGACAATCTCATTTATTTCGTCCTTCAAAACAATTATTTCGTTGATGGTGTTTTGCTCGATTAGATTATAGTCCTTGCCGCTCGTTATGTTATTCAGTCTGGCTATTATTTCATTTATCTTTTTTGCAGCTTGATTTGTGATCTGCTGAAGTTCTTTATTTATTTTATACTGCTCGTTGTTATTCTCAATAATGCCTTCCTGGCTTTTAAGTACATTAGTCCAGTCCGTTGCGTCTGGACTTCCGGCTATCCATTTCCATGCCGACCCAATCCAATCAATAGATCGGGTTGATCTTTTGTTAACGTTGGTTAGCTCACTGAGGCGTTCCTGCATCTGCGACAAGTGGTGCAAAATGAAACCTTTATTTCTGCTTGGTGGGATGTGCTCTCGAACTAAGGTTGATATATTCGCAGTCACCTCCCCATATTCGTCCAGGTTGATTACATGTATTAACTTCAAATTTCCATCAATTATCCACCAATTACCAATCTTCAGCGAAACCAGCGACGTTTTATATTGGTATATTTGTAGGGCATTTGCGAATGGAGCCAAATTGAGTGCCATGAAAAGGATTAGTTTTAAGTCCATGATAAAAAAAAAATTTCAAATTCTGTAAAGAATATTTGTCAAATAAATGTATGAAAATATGAATGAAACGATATCATGAATGTATAATGCATATAGGGATTAATTTCTGTCATTTTTATTCTTTTATAAGTGCATGTGTTCTTATTATATTTTCAAATCTCTTGATTAAATCAAATATTCTCATTTTTTCCTTTTTTTTTTCTTTTATTCTTATTTCTTATATTCATTACATGTATTGGAAGGAGTTGAACCTTGGTAACCTACGTGTGCTAGTTATCCACCATTGTTTTAATAGGGAGTTGAACCCTGATAACTAGAATATAGTAGGCTACCCACCATTTCCAATATTCGGAAAATCGTTCCAAATTCTATTCGATATTTGCTATAATTAAATCTTATAATATTTTTATTCATCTCATTTAAACTTTCAAATTTAGTTTACATATCTTTTATTACTTTTTTCCTTTTTTTTTATTCCGGGTTGGACTTGCACTTCTCTGGAACTTGTCATGGAGGGATCGTATGATTCCATTTTAGTCGGAAGCAGGCATGCCTCCCCCAACCTACTGAGGTGGGATCTATCCCACTTACAGACATGCTCTTGTTTAGCTGTGCTAGCCACCCTTTAATATACATATGGCATATTCTATACTTTACAAGTTTCGTGAGTTTGTTCAAGAAATATTTCTACTAGTGTGGTTGATATCCTTTTTATGGGTTTAAGGTTATAAAATTTAAATTTTCTTCTTTCAATTTACTTTTGTTGATTTTACTTTACCATTATTTAAATAAAATTTTCTTTCGGCTTGGGGTACCTAAATTTTTTATGTGTTCTTTGTGAATCTTCCTCCCACTTCTTGTCAGCACTGTTACTTTATTATTCTTCTCGACTATTTCCTTTCGAAAGAGAGCTTTATTCTTTCCCTTAATAGACTTGATGGCCACAAAAATTACGTCCCCTTTCCTATAATCTTTCGGGTTTTATCTTTTCCTATTCATTTTCGCATTACGGGCTGCAATGTTTCTTTTCAACAGGTGTCTGAGGTCCCTATTCACTTTCTTTTGCTCAGATAACAACTTTTCATAGTCCGTCCCATCAATTCTATTAAAAAATAAATCTCGAGGTTTTTTCTTTGTTACAGAGTGGATCGAATTGTTATACCTGTCAACACAGATCTCAATTAGCTCTTTCACAGACAACTCTGGATACTCAACTCTTAAACATCTGTAAATTTCAATTATCGTGGAGTGTAATCTTTCGACTTGTCCATTTACTTCGCTTCGTTGTGCTGGTGTAAGGTATAGCTGCACTCCTAGTGCTTTGATGAAAGTTTCCACTAAAGGGCTCAAAAAGCTACGTTCATTATCAGTAACAAGAATTTTAGGTACTGTAAAATAGTGTAAAATTCTAATCAATTTCTTTCTAACCTGAAGTAATGATCTATCCTTTATACTGAAAAATTTTGGAAACTTAGTGAATTTGTCAATGCAAGTAATAAATTTCTGTCCCTGAATCTCCATAATGTCCATATGCAGAATTTCACATGGATATTTGGGATCCGGGGTTTCCTGATGATGAACTCGTGAAGGCTTCCGATCATATTTGCATCGATTACAGACATCGCAGTTAATAACATATTTCTTAATACTAGCCTGCATATGCGGAAAGTAATAACGCTCTAGAATTTGTTCCCTATTCTCCCTACAATTACGATGTGCCCTTCTATGTTCAGCTTCAATTATTTCAAATTGACGTTCTTTTGATGTAACGTCTGTTACCATCCTCTGCGTAATTCTAATCTTATATCCCGAAAAATGGTCAATGTAAATTTTTTGCATAATTCCAAGTAGGCTCTCAGGTATTTTAATGCCATTTAGAACATTTGGACGAAGTTTTTCTTTCAATACCGTAATTAACGCTTTTTCATCCCAGTTTGTTGAAGACACAAAATGTCTAGTATACCCACTGTGTGGTTCTTCAACTGCCACCATGTCCATTCCAATTCCAATTATTATTTGGTTCCTGAAAACATTAATAGGAACCTCTACATGTGGGATTAAGTCCGAGGAGTCCTGATCAGCGCTATGAACTGTTGCTCCTGAAGAAAGCTCATCATCCTCCTGGCCTTCTGAGGCAGTAAGAGTGTCGCCCGTATCATTTCCCCTACCTTCCGATGCAGTTATAGTGCCTTCTGGATCTATGGCCATTCCTTCACTGGCCGTATCAGTAGAAGAATGATATAGATGATTCGAAATGGTCTTTAGTCTTGAGAGAGCGTCTGCCACATAGTTTGATTTACCTGGCTTGTAAATCAGCTCGTGGTTGTACTCCTCTATTCGTGCCTTCCATCTCTTTAATTTGGCATTAAAATTCCTGTTTCCTAATGTGAATGTTAAAGGTTGATGATCAGTGTATATTCGGATTTTCTTTGCCCCATATACATAATTTCTGAGATTATCTAAAGCCCATATGATGGCAAGCATTTCTTTTTCGTTAGTAGCGTAGTTCTCTTCAGTTTTATTGAGCGAACGAGAAATATATGCAATGGGCCTGTCCTTACCAATTTCCCCCTGTGATAACACGGCACCCAATGCCGTATTAGACGCGTCGGTGGTCAAATTGAAAGGTTTTTCAAAATCCGGAAAGGACAAGATTTCAGCTGTTGTTAATAACGTTTTTAGCGTGTTGAATGCTGCCAAGGACTCTTCGTTTAAGATAATCGGGATTTTTCTAGACTGGCTTGCTTTTACCTGAGCATGTTCTCCTCTAGTTAAGTTAGTAAGTGGTTTTGCCACCTTCGCATAGTCACGAATAAATCTTCTATAATACGAGGTCATCCCTAAAAAACTTTTTAGCTCCTTTAGGTTTGATGGTGGTAACAAGTTCTCAATAGACTTAACTTTAGCAGGGTCTGGCTTGATTCCCTCTGATCCGACGATATACCCGAGAAACTCCACTTCGGTTTTCATGAAATGCGTTTTATCAAGGTTAACCTTCAAATTAGCTTCACCCAATTTATTAAATATCGTCTCTATATTTTCCAGGTGATCTTCGATGTCTTTTCCAATGACGATGATGTCGTCGATATAGACATAGCAGATTTTCCCTATGTATTCACGAAGAACATCATCTATCATCCTCTGGAAAATAGCCGGGGCATTTTTTAAGCCAAAAGGCAATCTTAGGAACTCAAATTTACCGTTTGCTGTCGAAAAAGCAGTTTTTGGTATATCTTTTGGATTCATGGCTATTTGATGAAAACCTGACGTTAAGTCGATTGTTGTGAAATATTTTGCATTACCTAAACTAGCGAGTGTGGCTGTGATATCGGGAATTGGATAGGTATCCGAGATGGTTACGGAATTCAGACGTTTAAAGTCAACAACCATTCTGTATTGTTTTTCCCCATTCGGTTTTGGTTTCTTAGGCACCACCCAAATTGGAGAGTTGTAGGGACTCTTTGAGGGTCTTATGACTCCTTCAGAGAGCAGTTCCTTAATTTGCCTATCCACTTCTTCCCTCATGCATACAGGGTACGGATAGCTTTTTGTATAGATCGGTTCTTCCGTAGTTGTCCTAATTTCTGCCCGAACATTAGTGGATGCTAATTCACTGCCATCCAATGGTCCAAAAAGTGGTTTATACTTATTTATAAGCGCTTCTATTCTAATCCTTATCCTAGGTAAATATTCATCGTTTAAAATATAATTCGACTCTGTTGTTAATTTCTCTTTCAGTGGAATTTGAAGGTCTTTTTTAAGGATTAAAATATTTTTTTCCCTATCTACTATAGCGCCCAAAGCCTTAAGGGTATCATCACCGATTATTCCATCAAATATCGTCAACTGTGGCAAGACGTAAAATTTTATTAATGCGTTTATTCCTACAAATTTAAAAAATGATCCTATGACTACTTTATCTATATTAACGTTTCCTCCTACTGACCGAACACTTATGGGCCTATTCAGAAGTTTGCTGCCGTGGGATAAGCGTGGGCTACAGAAGTTCTTGTTTGAGCCCGTATCGATCAGGAAGCACAAAACATTCCCAGCGGCAGTAGAATATTCTATATATGGTAAGCTTGAGGGCCTTCCCCCATAAAATTTGCCTAGTGGTGATCCACAGAGCATATACCCTCTTCCAACTCTTTTCCTGTCGTTTGGTCCTCTTCAGATAGGGTTTCCATATGATACACTCTGGGCTGTTTATTGTTCGAGTAGAGCTCCGATGAAGCCCTCTTCTCAGCTGTTCTGGGATTATTTATATAGTTAACTCGACGAGATTGGATCGTTTTATCCACTTCCATTGGTTCATACTTTATTGCTGGGGTACGAGGGGGTAACGCTGGCCTACTTTGGTTATGGTATCCATTCTGTTGCCAATCTCTCGCTCGAAAGTTCCGTGGTAGCCATCCCGAGCGCATAGGGAACTGTCCCGATGGTCTTGGGGGCCTAGAACGGTATCCTGTCTCGGCAGACGTTAAATCCTTAGCATTGTTTGATGATTTCGTGTATTGTATATTGTTCCTCATCGTCAAGTTCTGTAGCTCCAGACAGGCGGAATATGCTTCTGGGAGTGTCCGGGGTCGCTGAATTATAATCATCCGTGAAAGATCCGGTTTCAAACCGCGTATAAAAATATCAAGCGATCTGTTACGATAAGTCTCCACAAGCGCTTTCATGGTCTCTTCACTATATGACTCTGTTTTTAATTTGTTGATAATTAAAGAGAGCTGGTGGTTCACTGTGGAGTAGAACTCATCAACTGTCGAGATTCCTTGCGATAATTGGTTAAGTTGGTGCTCCAACGTCTGGATATCCCGTTTATCAGCGTAATGTAAAGATAACACCCTCTTTATTTCATTCCAATCACTTTCGAATACATTATAGGACACTAATGCAGTATCCGCGGCACCAATAATTTTTTGCCGAACACTTTGTATGATTGAGCGATAAATTGGTCTTCGTTTAACAATTTCGAAGTCTTTCAAAATAGTTTCTACCGAGTGGATCCATGATATAAATTGGGTAGGATTGCCATCGAATGTTCGCAATTCTTTCACATTATCAGGGAGGCGACTTATGTCCTTCAAATCATCCTCAGTTAGCGGACGTTGAAGTGGTACTTCCTCCGCAAGCAAGGGACCTAATGCCGCCGCCTGCCCACCTTCAAGGATCTCTAATCTCCTAATAACCTCCCCTAACGCATCATTATTCAAACTGGCCTCAATCCTCCCTATCCTATTTTCTACAGCCTTCACCTGTTCCATGAAACGATTCATGGCACCAGTCAAGGTGGTTACTGTGTTTTTCAAATCCTCCATTGCTGACAAGAAAAAGGAAACTTCACTTACCTCTAACAGGATACTGGATGATTTTGATTCACTTTCGAAATATTTCTTAAACACTTCAGGAAACTTTTTTCTTATATTTTTTCACAAATATGTATGTATTTCAAAAACTTTATCTCTGATAATTTGGTTTTTTTCTTTATTTATTCTTTACTTGAAGATTTTTCTTTTTTAATCATATATTTCTTTAATTCAATAAATTTTATATTTCTTTCTTTTTACACAAGCATACATTTACAGGTATTTCAAACAAATTTTTATATTCAATAATTTACTTTTTCTCTTTTCTTTTACTTATTTTTTATTAAAAATTTTTTCTAATATGCTTTCTTTTTTATAACTTTTCAGCTTTTCTCTCACTTTTTTATTACAAAAAAAATTTAGTGTCCTATAATGTATTCGAAAGTGATTGGAATGAAATAAAGAGGGTGTTATCTTTACATTACGCTGATAAACGGGATATCCAGACGTTGGAGCACCAACTTAACCAATTATCGCAAGGAATCTCGACAGTTGATGAGTTCTACTCCACAGTGAACCACCAGCTCTCTTTAATTATCAACAAATTAAAAACAGAGTCATATAGTGAAGAGACCATGAAAGCGCTTGTGGAGACTTATCGTAACAGATCGCTTGATATTTTTATATGCGGTTTGAAACCGGATCTTTCACGGATGATTATAATTCAGCGACCCCGAACACTCTCAGAAGCATATTCCGCCTGTCTGGAGCTACAGAACTTGACAATGAGGAACAATATACAATACACGAAATCATCAAACAATGCTAAGGATTTAACGTCTGCCGAGACAGGATACCGTTCTAGGCCCCCAAGACCATCGGGACAGTTCCCTATGCGCTCGGGATGGCTACCACGGAACTTTCGAGCGAGAGATTGGCAACAGAATGGATACCATAACCAAAGTAGGCCAGCGTTACCCTCTCGCACCCCAGCAATAAAGTATGAACCAATGGAAGTGGATAAAACGATCCAATCTCGTCGAGTTAACTATATAAATAATCCCAGAACAGCTGAGAAGAGGGCTTCATCGGAGCTCTACTCGAACAATAAACAGCCCAGAGTGTATCATATGGAAACCCTATCTGAAGAGGACCAAACGACAGGAAAAGAGTTGGAAGAGGGTATATGCTCTGTGGATCACCACCAGGCAAATTTTATGGGGGAAGGCCCTCAAGCTTACCATATATAGAATATTCTACTGCCGCTGGGAATGTTTTGTGCTTCCTGATCGATACGGGCTCAAACAAGAACTTCTGTAGCCCACGCTTATCCCACGGCAGCAAACTTCTGAATAGGCCCATAAGTGTTCGGTCAGTAGGAGGAAACGTTAATATAGATAAAGTAGTCATAGGATCATTTTTTAAATTTGTAGGAATAAACGCATTAATAAAATTTTACGTCTTGCCACAGTTGACGATATTTGATGGAATAATCGGTGATGATACCCTTAAGGCTTTGGGCGCTATAGTAGATAGGGAAAAAAATATTTTAATCCTTAAAAAAGACCTTCAAATTCCACTGAAAGAGAAATTAACAACAGAGTCGAATTATATTTTAAACGATGAATATTTACCTAGGATAAGGATTAGAATAGAAGCGCTTATAAATAAGTATAAACCACTTTTTGGACCATTGGATGGCAGTGAATTAGCATCCACTAATGTTCGGGCAGAAATTAGGACAACTACGGAAGAACCGATCTATACAAAAAGCTATCCGTACCCTGTATGCATGAGGGAAGAAGTGGATAGGCAAATTAAGGAACTGCTCTCTGAAGGAGTCATAAGACCCTCAAAGAGTCCCTACAACTCTCCAATTTGGGTGGTGCCTAAGAAACCAAAACCGAATGGGGAAAAACAATACAGAATGGTTGTTGACTTTAAACGTCTGAATTCCGTAACCATCTCGGATACCTATCCAATTCCCGATATCACAGCCACACTCGCTAGTTTAGGTAATGCAAAATATTTCACAACAATCGACTTAACGTCAGGTTTTCATCAAATAGCCATGAATCCAAAAGATATACCAAAAACTGCTTTTTCGACAGCAAACGGTAAATTTGAGTTCCTAAGATTGCCTTTTGGCTTAAAAAATGCCCCGGCTATTTTCCAGAGGATGATAGATGATGTTCTTCGTGAATACATAGGGAAAATCTGCTATGTCTATATCGACGACATCATCGTCATTGGAAAAGACATCGAAGATCACCTGGAAAATATAGAGACGATATTTAATAAATTGGGTGAAGCTAATTTGAAGGTTAACCTTGATAAAACGCATTTCATGAAAACCGAAGTGGAGTTTCTCGGGTATATCGTCGGATCAGAGGGAATCAAGCCAGACCCTGCTAAAGTTAAGTCTATTGAGAACTTGTTACCACCATCAAACCTAAAGGAGCTAAAAAGTTTTTTAGGGATGACCTCGTATTATAGAAGATTTATTCGTGACTATGCGAAGGTGGCAAAACCACTTACTAACTTAACTAGAGGAGAACATGCTCAGGTAAAAGCAAGCCAGTCTAGAAAAATCCCGATTATCTTAAACGAAGAGTCCTTGGCAGCATTCAACACGCTAAAAACGTTATTAACAACAGCTGAAATCTTGTCCTTTCCGGATTTTGAAAAACCTTTCAATTTGACCACCGACGCGTCTAATACGGCATTGGGTGCCGTGTTATCACAGGGGGAAATTGGTAAGGACAGGCCCATTGCATATATTTCTCGTTCGCTCAATAAAACTGAAGAGAACTACGCTACTAACGAAAAAGAAATGCTTGCCATCATATGGGCTTTAGATAATCTCAGAAATTATGTATATGGGGCAAAGAAAATCCGAATATACACTGATCATCAACCTTTAACATTCACATTAGGAAACAGGAATTTTAATGCCAAATTAAAGAGATGGAAGGCACGAATAGAGGAGTACAACCACGAGCTGATTTACAAGCCAGGTAAATCAAACTATGTGGCAGACGCTCTCTCAAGACTAAAGACCATTTCGAATCATCTATATCATTCTTCTACTGATACGGCCAGTGAAGGAATGGCCATAGATCCAGAAGGCACTATAACTGCATCGGAAGGTAGGGGAAATGATACGGGCGACACTCTTACTGCCTCAGAAGGCCAGGAGGATGATGAGCTTTCTTCAGGAGCAACAGTTCATAGCGCTGATCAGGACTCCTCGGACTTAATCCCACATGTAGAGGTTCCTATTAATGTTTTCAGGAACCAAATAATAATTGGAATTGGAATGGACATGGTGGCAGTTGAAGAACCACACGGTGGGTATACTAGACATTTTGTGTCTTCAAAAAACTGGGATGAAAAAGCGTTAATTACGGTATTGAAAGAAAAACTTCGTCCAAATGTTCTAAATGGCATTAAAATACCTGAGAGCCTACTTGGAATTATGCAAAAAATTTACATTGACCATTTTTCGGGATATAAGATAAGAATTACGCAGAGGATGGTAACAGACGTTACATCAAAAGAACGTCAATTTGAAATAATTGAAGCTGAACATAGAAGGGCACATCGTAATTGTAGGGAGAATAGGGAACAAATTCTAGAGCGTTATTACTTTCCGCATATGCAGGCTAGTATTAAGAAATATGTTATTAACTGCGATGTCTGTAATCGATGCAAATATGATCGGAAGCCTTCACGAGTTCATCATCAGGAAACCCCGGATCCCAAATATCCATGTGAAATTCTGCATATGGACATTATGGAGATTCAGGGACAGAAATTTATTACTTGCATTGACAAATTCACTAAGTTTGCAAAATTTTCCAGTATAAAGGATAGATCATTACTTCAGGTTAGAAAGAAATTGATTAGAATTTTACACTATTTTACAGTACCTAAAATTCTTGTTACTGATAATGAACGTAGCTTTTTGAGCCCTTTAGTGGAAACTTTCATCAAAGCACTAGGAGTGCAGCTATACCTTACACCAGCACAACGAAGCGAAGTAAATGGACAAGTCGAAAGATTACACTCCACGATAATTGAAATTTACAGATGTTTAAGAGTTGAGTATCCAGAGTTGTCTGTGAAAGAGCTAATTGAGATCTGTGTTGACAGGTATAACAATTCGATCCACTCTGTAACAAAGAAAAAACCTCGAGATTTATTTTTTAATAGAATTGATGGGACGGGACTATGAAAAGTTGTTATCTGAGCAAAAGAAAGTGAATAGGGACCTCAGACACCTGTTGAAAAGAAACATTGCAGCCCGTAATGCGAAAATGAATAGGAAAAGACAAAACCCGAAAGATTATAGGAAAGGGGACGTAATTTTTGTGGCCATCAAGTCTATTAAGGGAAAGAATAAAGCTCTCTTTCGAAAGGAAATAGTCGAGAAGAATAATAAAGTAACAGTGCTGACAAGAAGTGGGAGGAAGATTCACAAAGAACACATAAAAAATTTAGGTACCCCAAGCCGAAAGAAAATTTTATTTAAACAATGGTAAAGTAAAATCAACAAAAGTAAATTGAAAGAAGAAAATTTAAATTTTATAACCTTAAACCCATAAAAAGGATATCAACCACACTAGTAGAAATATTTCTTGAACAAACTCACGAAACTTGTAAAGTATAGAATATGCCATATGTATATTAAAGGGTGGCTAGCACAGCTAAACAAGAGCATGTCTGTAAGTGGGATAGATCGCACCTCAGTAGGTTGGGGGAGGCATGCCTGCTTCCGACTAAAATGGAATCATACGATCCCTCCATGACAAGTTCCAGAGAAGTGCAAGTCCAACCCGGAATAAAAAAAAAGGAAAAAAGTAATAAAAGATATGTAAACTAAATTTGAAAGTTTAAATGAGATGAATAAAAATATTATAAGATTTAATTATAGCAAATATCGAATAGAATTTGGAACGATTTTCCGAATATTGGAAATGGTGGGTAGCCTACTATATTCTAGTTATCAGGGTTCAACTCCCTATTAAAACAATGGTGGATAACTAGCACACGTAGGTTACCAAGGTTCAACTCCTTCCAATACATGTAATGAATATAAGAAATAAGAATAAAAGAAAAAAAAAAGGAAAAAATGAGAATATTTGATTTAATCAAGAGATTTGAAAATATAATAAGAACACATGCACTTATAAAAGAATAAAAATGACAGAAATTAATCCCTATATGCATTATACATTCATGATATCGTTTCATTCATATTTTCATACATTTATTTGACAAATATTCTTTACAGAATTTGAAATTTTTTTTTTATCATGGACTTAAAACTAATCCTTTTCATGGCACTCAATTTGGCTCCATTCGCAAATGCCCTACAAATATACCAATATAAAACGTCGCTGGTTTCGCTGAAGATTGGTAATTGGTGGATAATTGATGGAAATTTGAAGTTAATACATGTAATCAACCTGGACGAATATGGGGAGGTGACTGCGAATATATCAACCTTAGTTCGAGAGCACATCCCACCAAGCAGAAATAAAGGTTTCATTTTGCACCACTTGTCGCAGATGCAGGAACGCCTCAGTGAGCTAACCAACGTTAACAAAAGATCAACCCGATCTATTGATTGGATTGGGTCGGCATGGAAATGGATAGCCGGAAGTCCAGACGCAACGGACTGGACTAATGTACTTAAAAGCCAGGAAGGCATTATTGAGAATAACAACGAGCAGTATAAAATAAATAAAGAACTTCAGCAGATCACAAATCAAGCTGCAAAAAAGATAAATGAAATAATAGCCAGACTGAATAACATAACGAGCGGCAAGGACTATAATCTAATCGAGCAAAACACCATCAACGAAATAATTGTCTTGAAGGACGAAATAAATGAGATTGTCCGAGCATGTCAAATGGCTAAAAACGGAATTGTTAATACAAACTTACTTAATCAAGCCGAAATCAACAGAATCTTGGATGAGTTGGAAACCTTGCCTTATAGCAATGTAATAGAAGCGGTCGAGTATGCGACACCGTCTGTTTACACAAATGGGTCACACTTGTTATATGTTCTATCGATTCCAAAACTGGGCAGGGATGTCTACAACCTTCTTCTTACTAGAGCCACCATTAACGAAGGCAGACAAATTGATTTACAATTCAAAAAAGTTCTGATAAATGAAGCTGAAACCTATGGAATAAGAGACGACTGCTTTTCAATAAATAACTCCACGGTATGCAAGAGATCATCCGTAGTTAAGCTAGCAGAAGACGATTGCCTTCACCGAATCCTGAAGGGTGGATCAGCAAAATGCAAATACAAATTTAATCAAGAGGAAGTCGTCGAAATATTGAATGAGGATGTTGTCTATGTCACAAATTTTGAGGGCATGATAAAAGCTAATGGGGAATCTAAGTTTTTGAATGGCACGTATCTTCTTCAACTCTCTAATGAATCGATAATAATTAGGAATCATACTTACTCGAGCAGTTCAGTTACGAAGACTCAAGCCTTACCACCAGTGCTTGCTGACGTAACACATGATGACCTATTGCTGGACATTAAGTATGTCCATGAAGTCAGTCTTAACAACATAAATCGATTGGACCATTTAGGCGTCAAACTTAACAATTCTGTAGGGGTCAATGTTGTGTTCATTGGTGTTATATTCGGATGTATTGCATGGCTTTGGTACCAACAAGTAAGGAAACTTAACCTCCCAGGAGTACAGTTTCAAATATCAAATACGGACTCTAAGGTCAGCGGGACGCAGACATTTAAGGAGGGAGGAGTTATAAACAGTGGCGGTTCTGCCAACCAAGCCGAACTTGCTGCATAAGCTCTTTTTATCCAACACGCGCATCCGGTTTGATTGCTCAAGTTCTGCTAACAATTTTGTGAGAAAGTAAATATGCTCGATCAGCGTCTGCTGCCAATAATTTTGTGAGAAAATAAATATGCTCGATCAGCGTCTGCATTCTTGCACATGTTGGTGCAACGTGACCTGCAAACCGACAAGCGAATGCGGTTGATGGAAAAACAGTTAAGGCCTAACTATAATGTGCTTAATGCAACTTAAGCAAATGTGCGAATACACACAATCAAATGTATACAACTATAATGTACTTAAGTAACTTTTCGTCAAGTGTCATTTGCTTAAGGAAAGTGCGTTCAATTTCGCTCTTGCTTAAGCAAATGACTCGTCAAGAAAACATTATTTTTTCTGTCTCTATTTATTTCCTGTACTGAGCAGGAGCGTTTTCTTTTCTTCATCGTCTCTCTTATTTCTTGAAGAACACATATTCCATCAAATGCACAATTCATTAACTTCACTGTCTTCAGAAATTTCAGTTTTCTATCCATTTTTAAAAATTTTCCAATAAATAAATAAATAATAATTTTCCAATAATAAAATAAATAATTGTTTACAATTAAAAGATGCAACCACTGTTGCTTTTTTAGTACTTTTTTTTATTTTAGTTTTCGTTTACTTTATAAATAAATAAAAGATAAACATGGATTTACTTGCTTATGGTAATATATTTATAACTTTTACAAATTTAATGAGATTTCGTCAAAAATATTACATTTTAAAGAAATAAAAACGAAAATAGTTTTCTAAAAGTACAAATGTTTGCAATTAAGTGTAAAAAGTTCTTAAGTTTAATAAGTACAATATAGCCACCTAAAAGTCTTCAGTAATTTACTTAAGCATTTGACATGCTTTTCGTTGAATTTTGACACTAGCTTAAGTTTGGTTAAGCACATTATAGTTGGGCCTTTAGTCTTGGTTACGCACTCGTTCAACATTGTCGTTCGTTAATTAATTGCCTTGTAATAGATATTTGTTAATTAAAAGAATATAATTGCCTTGTAATAGATATTTGTTAATTAAAAAATAAAGAATAAAAATTAAGGATTCTTATAATATTCTCTAAATATTAAAATAAACGTGTTTTAATGCCGCTGTGGTTAGCGGCACGAATATATTTTTTTGGTTAAACCGATTGGTAAGTTTTAACTTATACTTCTTTGTATATATCCTCTTTTTTCACTCTCTTGTATATATAATTATTTTAAATTGTAAAAAAAATTTTTGCGAGCCTTGGCTACGCGACGCGAACCGACCAATTGGTAAATTTTTCTATTTTCCCCCTCACAGGAGGTCCGTTTTTAATTCAGTTATTGGTTCTGGAGTGCTCCTTAGAGATCGCAGAACTTTTTATTTTTTTATGTATTTTTTATGTATTTTTTATTGTTTTATTATTGTGTATTTTTATATTGGTTCTGGAGTGCTCCTTGGAGATCGCAGAACTTGTTTTATAAATTATTTTAAAATTTTGTATTATAAAGGACACCACTGTTTTATGTTAGTGGGTCCCTGCTCACCCTCCAGGGATTTAAGGTAAAGAATGTCTCTAACATAATAAACAGGGAGAAGATCCCCCAACCCTTATTTAGCGTTGAACTAAAGCCAAATGATATTAAATTGAAGAAAAATGAGACACATCCTATTTATAATTTAAAATATCTCTTATACCGAAAAATCACAGTTGAAGAACCACACAAGCGTTCGGGACCCGTACAGTGCCATAATTGTCAAGAATATGGCCACACAAAAACTTACTGCAAATTACCTACTGTTTGTGTTGTGTGCGGTGAATTACACAATACGGCTATTTGCAATACGTCGAAAGACCGGAAGGAAAAAAAGTGCAGTAATTGTAGAGGTAATCACACTGCCAACTACAGAGGATGCCATGTATACTCTTTCGTTAAACAGGCTATGAGTCAAAAGCCTAAAGCAACCCCAGCGCAAACAGGAAATACGTACTTCGCCACTTATCCTCTAATGGCCCAACCAATAATTCCACAAGTATCGTATGCTGTCGCTGTGAAGATCAACTCTGTTCTAGTGCAAAAAGTGTCACCACCAAATAATACAACAAATGCTAACCCAAGCTTTAATTTTAGTCCCCATGAAGCAACCAATGGATAATCTGGTGCAAACTATAAACAATTTTACAACAAATATGACTAGCATGATGCAAGAAATGCTGCGAATGCAGAACACACTGCTTCAAGCATTAGTTAACAAGCCATGAACACGTTAAAAGTATGTTTCTAGAACGCAAACGGCATTCGCCAACACAAATATGAAATTGAGCACTTCCTCTCGGTAAAAAATATTGATATAATGTTGGTATCTGAGACTCATTTGACTTCGAGAAGCCTTTTTAAAATGAGTGGCTACAATTTATATAATACAAATGACCCGAGAAGAAGAGCATGCGGAGGATCAGCAGTTCTAATAAAGTCAAGACTCAAGCACTATATTCTTGAGAACACTTGTGAAGACCATCTACAAGCAACAAATATTTGCATCGAAAATTTTTGTTCAAATCTTGTGATATCATCAGGTTACTCCCCTCCCAGATTTTCAATCAGTGAGGATCAATACGAGGATTTTTACAAAACTCTGGGGATCGCGTCTTATTACACCTAGAGGTCGAGCATTGTTCAACACAATTTCAAAAATGGGTTTGGATGTCATTTCTAGCGGGGAGCCCACTTACTGGCCTACTGACTTAAAAAAAATTCCGGATGTTATAGATTTTGGTGTCATGAAAAATATCCCTAGGGATTTAATTCATGTTGAAGCTTCACATGATCTCTCCTCCGATCACTCTCCCACGATCGTTACAATTTGTAGCCCACTAAGAAGTGACTTACCTCACGCATATGTGAAGATGATAAATCGTGTTAACAGGCTGGGGTTCAAAAAATATCTCAGTAGTCATTGTACGGAGAATATCAAGCTAAGAACTCCCGATGATATTGAATTTAACATTGCCAATCTTACCGAAAATATTAAACAGGCTGCTAAACATGCCACTACCTCCCATCCGCAGATTGGGTTTAATAGAATTTATTCTGCAGATATTCAACGTCTCGTATGTGAAAAAAGAAGAGCTAGAAGGGAATGGCAACAGCACAGATCGCCCCAACATAAAATCAGACTTAGAGAATGCACTAAACGACTCCAAGAGTTGCTTGCATCTGAAAAATCTGCTTCTCTTAAGAACTATCTGGAAGGTCTCGATGTCACAGCAGCATCTAATTACTCCTTGTGGCACGCTGCTAGGAAACTTAAAACACCCGTTGAGTTTAAACCACCCCTGCGCACCTCGACCGGAGGTTGGGCAAGAACTAATACTGAAAAAGGTAACATATTAGCTGTTCATTTAAAAAACGTATTTACCCCAAACACATGTACTGGTGCTGTTGATTTGCCGAGCGTAGTTGCTCCACCCCCTCGACCCATAAAGTTTAAGATGCTTGATGTACAAAAACTAATTGCTGAAACCAATCCAAAGAAGGCCCCGGGTATTGATGGAATTAGTAACAAGATGCTGATGCAGTTGCCTCGTATTGCTATTAGAATCCTGTTATTCATTTTTAATGGCATTTTACGACTGGAGTATTACCCACACAGCTGGAAGCTTGCCATTGTCAAATTGATTCCAAAGGCGGGCAAAGATCTTACCAAGGCTGAGTCATATAGGCCAATAAGTTTGCTGTCAACAATTTCAAAGCTCTTTGAAAAACTTCTCATGACAAAATTGTCCCCTATTCTAGCTGATAATGGATGCATACCGGACCATCAATTTGGTTTTAGAAGTCAGCACAGCACCATTGAACAATGTCATAGATTGGTTCATTTCATAAGAAGAACATTTGAAGAAAGAAAGTATTGTTCTTCCCTCTTTATTGATGTCTCTCAGGCATTTGATAAAGTGTGGCATGAAGGCCTAATTCTAAAATTGAAGACATATCTACCAATAAACATTTTAAATCTTTTGGAAAGTTACACTCTTGCCCGGAAGTTCAGTATGCATGAAAACCCTCACGAGGCATCCCGATGTCTTCAGGAACATATTAACCTGTTGGAGCTGTGGTTGAACTTATGGAGAATAAAAGTAAATGAACAAAAGTGTGTTCATGTCACATTTACCCTACGAAGAGACACTTGTTCCCCCATTCGAATCAACAATCAAGTTGTTCCTCAACATTCACAGGTGAAATATGGAAACACCACATTGACTCTAAGCTGACACAAATGAAGCTTAAATTAACCCAGATACACTGGCTGATTGGTAGAAATTCTACCCTCAGTCTCGATTGTAAACTTTTAATATACAAGTCGCTTTTGAAACCCATATGGTGTTACGGAATTCAACTATGGGGCACTGCTTCAGCATCCAATATAGAGCGAATACAACGTATGCAAAACAAAATTTTAAGGTTAATAACATCGGCTCCTTGGTACATGAAAAATTCAATTTTACATCGTGATTTAAATATGCCACTTGTGACCGCCGAAATTGCAAAATATGCAGGCAAATATTTAACGAAACTAGAGTCCCATCCTAATCCCCTTGCTCGTAACATCTTGAACTTTCCTGGACACATCCGCTTAAAAAAGGGGGATACTACGTCTTTAGTACGCAACACTCCAGATGAAACTTTTTAAAAATATATTTATGCTAAATACGATTCTAATGTATTATTAATTATTATCACTAAGTTTATGTCTGACACTGGTTGGGCCTAATAATTATTTATATATTTAAGATTTGAATACTTATTGTTAGTTCAGATGTGAAAATACAATAAATAAATATAAGCGTGCAAAAAAAAATACTTAAATCCTTAATTACATTTATCATAACTACCCAAACTCATTTAATAATCAAATTATTGAATTGCACTCACAAGGTTTTATAAGTTCCTCATCTCAATGAAATAAACTAAATCCGAATTGTATTGAAATGAACCGAATACACATACTTACTTTCCGCTTTAACTATTATAAAGGTGAAAAAAGGAAAAGGTGAGGATTCCTTACCAGCTAAATTATATTACATATGTATGTATATAAAATAAATTAATAATAATATTTATCAAATTTGTTATTCGAGATATTCTCAAAATAACCATTTAACATTCTATTATTTGTTGTTGGAATGCAGGCATATACCTAGCTAAGCCAACAACAAACAATAGAATGGTAAATCGTTATTTTGGAGAATATCTCGAATAACAAATTTGATAAATATTGTTATTATAAATTTTGTTTTTTCGTTGCCTTATAAATACTTTCATTATCACCCAAAGGGCGATTAATTGTATAAAGGCGTAAAAAGAAAAAACAAAAAGACGCAAGTCAATTATAATTGTTTGTTGTGTTGTGATTGTACAAAAGCTTTCTAAAGCTATTTATACTTTTGTGTTTTTGTTGATTACAAATAGAAAAATATGATTGAGTTCTGTTGGAATTATCATATATATTTGTAGTCTTGAAATGCAGGCATATATCTAGCTAAGCCAACAACAAACAATAGAATGAAAAATTAATAATATTCCTTTTTCTTCAAAACAACTGCATAATAATTATTACTAGAGCATAATTATAGACTGCCAAATAAATTTTGCATTCAACAGTTGTTACTTTAATGTTAGCTGTAAATCCGTTGATGTTTGCCATTTATAATTCATTCTGCCAACAATACACACTCATGTCCTAAAACGCCTGTATTTTTCTTTATTTTATTAACACTTAATATAGTATATTTTCTTTTTATTCTGTTATACGTAATTAATGCATCACGTAAGCAAATTTTTTCCGCATATAATTAGAATTTTGTTATTATTTAAAATAACAGTCAACAGTTTCTTTCATTCCATATTTGTAAACATATGATCAAACATAAGAGGTATTCACGTCAAATAATTTAGCGGTGCGAAAATGCAAAGTTGAAACTTTTTCTAAAATCATTACAACAACCATATAGAGAATTATTTTGCACTAGCGATGCAAGATTGTCAAGGCTTAAGCAAGTGCAAGATTATCAGAGTAAAATATGCAAAGCAGAACAACTTTTTATAGCCCTGCCAAATTACATAAAATAGTCAAAAAGTACTCAAAAAATCAACTCTAAATAAAATAGCAACGCAGAACAGCCATTTTAACGTTCTTATTTTTTAATTGAAAAAGATTGCGTACGTTAATATGACTTTCATGAAAAACAAAAAAATCAAGAAAGAGAAGATATCAAAAAAATGGAAAAAGACGAAAAAAAATCTTAAAAAATTCTTTAACAATTACGCACTTTGTTTATACATGTATATTTTATTTGACTTTTGCACAAACTAAACAGAAATAGGTTGCAAAGTTGCACTAGTTGACGTGAATACCTCTATAAAAACAAAAAACATAGTATAGATACCACAAGTCTGTCACTCATAAGTAGTATATAAAACCGTATTATACGTACCATGGTATGTAAACCATATGTCTGTCAGGGGTATAAAATGCGATTATGGTATACAACTGTTGTCAGTATGTGTTGTTCGCACTGTCAAAAAACTACAACAGCTCAATAGGTGTTGTTTTCTTAACATTACAAGTGGAAAATCGGAAATAGATAAAAACCATTTAATTATGCATATAAAACTTGTTTTACAAAACATACAGAACTGTAAAAAATAAAAAATTAAATAAATAAATATAAAATAAATAATATAAAATAATAAAATTAAATTAAATGGCTTGAGACAGCCAATTAGAAATATTAAAAAATGGAAAATAGTTAGTTTTTAAAAGAGTGCTTAGTTTTTGTATCAAAAGCAAGAAACCATCCTTGCTTATGCGGTAAATTTTTATAAAACTATAATTTATGTTATTGTAATTCAGATATTGTAATAAATTTTGCACTCTTTTAAAAACTAACTATTTTCCATTTTTTAATAGAAATATTAAAAAATGGAAAATAGTTAGTTTTTAAAAGAGTGCTTAGTTTTTGTATCAAAAGCCAGGCACCATCCTTGCTTATGCGGTAAATTTTTATAAAACTATAATTTATGTTATTGTAATTCAGATATTGTAATAAATTTTGGTTTTATAAAAATTATACATACTTATTCTTCATATGTTAGTTACAATGGATTTGGACTGTCTCGAATTCTTTTCCGGATACGTGCCATTTGTGTATTTTTTTGTTGTTCTTTTATTTATTTCTAACAAAATATACGATTTTTCAATCTTTTTTTTACTTTTTGGCACGCAGGTATTTTTACGGAAATATGTATTACAAATAAAATGCAAATCTATGACATAAACAACATCTAGATATTAAAAACCGTAATCAAAAAAAATAAATTAATGTTGTGTTGTAGCCCGGCCGTCTTGTTGAACCTTCGTAGTGAACAGACGTGTTAGCGGAGTTTTTTTACATAGTAAACAAAAAAAATACAAACAAAAAAAATATTCGTAATAAGTACGATTCGTAATAAGTACGGGTTTTTGTGAAATTTGCTTTATTTGCACTAATAACATTTTTCATATAATCTGAACCAACAAAAACAAAAAGAAAAAAAACAACCGTAAACAAAGTGATTGAGGAATACTCTGCATGAGTACCTCAAAAACAAACAATTGTGAAGTGAGTTCTAACGGCAGAAATGCCTATTTTACTGTGAGTTCTGAAGCTCTTAATGCAAACAATAAAAATAAAAAAATTGATGATAGTCTTTTTCTAACGGCAAAGCCAATTTTACGTGAGCGATCAAATTCGCTTACTCCGATGCCAAGTAGTGATTCTCTAACATTACCGCTGCCTAGTACTTCTTTATTTAAATCAGCGCCATTATCCGCCCCGGGCTCGTGTTCTTCACTTAACCAAGTTATCACAATAGACAAGAGTATACAGAAACCTAAGGTGCCTGTCGGAATGGACAGATATATTACAGTAGTAAAGCGCGGGCGTAGCCCAAATTCGTCTAAAATCTCATCGGTTCCCAAGATATCCAGGGATAACGACGCCGCCCCAGTTAACCGTCAAAATCGCTTTAAAATATTGCAGAATGACAACGAAAAACCCGAAGCATCCTCGAAAAAAACCTCCAAACCACCACCCATCTATTTGAGGCAAAAAAATTCTAACACACTTATCAAAAAACTAATCTCGGTCATTGGTGAAAAGGCGTTTCACATTGTTCCAATAAAACGTGGTAACATTGACGAAACAAAAGTTCAAATATATAATGAAAAAGATTTCCGGAAAATGGTTAATGAATTAGAAAAAAATAAAACAAGTTTTTACACATTCCAGCTTAAGAGCGCCAAGGGCCTACAGGTCGTATTGAAGGGCATAGATTCTTACGTTGTCCCTGCTGAAATAAAAGATGCTCTCACCCTCCAGGGATTTAAGGTAAAGAATGTCTCTAACATAATAAACAGGGAGAAGATTCCCCAACCCCTATTTCGCGTTGAACTGGAGCCAAATGATGTAATACTGAAGAAAAATGAGACCCATCCCATTTACAATTTAAAATATCTATTATACCGGAAAATCACAGTTGAAGAACCACACAAGCGTTCAGGACCCGTTCAGTGCCATAATTGCCAAGAATATGGCCATACGAAAACTTACTGTAAATTACCTAGTGTTTGTGTTGTGTGCGGTGAATTACACAATACTGCTATTTGCAATAAGTCGAAGGACCAGAAGGAAAAAAAGTGCAGTAATTGTGGAGGTAATCACACTGCTAACTACAGGGGATGTCCTGTGTTCTCTTTTGTTAAACAAGCTATGAGCCAAAAGCCTAAAGTAACTCCAGCGCAAACAGGAAATACGTACTCCGCTACTTATCCTCCTATGGCCCAACCAATTTCTACACAAGTATCGTATGCTGACGCTGTGAATTCAGTTCCAGTGCAAAAAGTGTCACCACCAACTAGTACAACAAATGCAAATGCAAGCTTTAATTTCAATCGCCTTGAAGCTACTATTGACAATTTGGTGCAAACAATAAACAACTTTACAACAAATATGACTAGCATGATGCAAGAAATGCTGCGAATGCAGAACACACTACTTCTAGCATTAGTTAACAAGCCATGAACACGTTAAAAGTATGTTTCTGGAACGCAAACGGCATTCGCCAACATAAAAATGAACTTGAGCACTTCCTCACGGCAAAAAATATTGACATAATGTTGGTATCTGAAACTCATTTGACTTCGAGAAGCCTTTTTAAAATGAGTGGCTACACCTTATATGATACAAAGGACCCGAGAGGAAGAGCATGCGGAGGATCGGCAATTCTAATAAAGTCAAGACTCAAACACTACATTCTTGAGAACATTTGTGAGGACCATCTGCAGGCAACAAATATTTGCATTGAAAATTTTTGTACAAATTTCGTGATATCATCCATTTACTCCCCTCCCAGATTTTCAATCACTGAGGATCAATACGAGGATTTTTATAAAACTCTTGGTCCTTGTTTCATAGCAGCTGGCGACTACAATGCAAAGCATACGTTCTGGGGGTCGCGTCTTATTACACCTAGAGGTCGAGCATTGTTCAACACAATTTCAAAAATGGGTTTGGATGTCATTTCTAGCGGGGAGCCCACTTACTGGCCTACTGACATACAAAAAATTCCGGATGTTATAGATTTTGGGGTCATGAAAAATATCCCTAGGGAGTTAATTCATGTTGAAGCTTCACATGATCTCTCCTCCGATCACTCTCCCACGATCGTTACAATTTGCAGCCCACTAAGAAGTGACTTACCTCACCCATATGTGAAGATGATAAATCGTGTTAACTGGCTGGGGTTCAAAAAATATCTCAGTAGTCATTGTACGGAAAACATCAGGCTTAGAACTTCCGATGATATTGAATTCAACATTGCCAATCTTACTGAAAATATTAAACAGGCTGCTAAACATGCCACTACCTCCTCTCCGCAGACTGGGTTTAATAGAATTTATTCTGCGGACATTGAAGGTCTCGTATGTGAAAAAAGAAGAGCTAGAAGGGAATGGTAACAGCACAGATCACCCCAACATAAAATCAGACTTAGAGAATGCACTAAACGACTCCATGAGTTGCTTGCATCTGAAAAATCTGCTTCTCTTAAGAACTATCTGGAAGGTCTCGATGTCACAGCAGCATCTAATTACTCCTTGTGGCGCGCAGCTAGAAAACTTAAAACACCCGTTGAGTTTAAACCACCCCTGCGCACTTCGACCGGAGGTTGGGCAAGAACCAATACTGAAAAAGGTAACATATTTGCTGAGCATTTAAAACACGTATTTACCCCAAACTCATGTACTGGTGCTGTTGATTTGCCGAGTTTAGTTGCTCTACCCCCTCGACCCATGAAGTTTAAGATGCGTGATGTACAAAAACTAATTGCTGAAACCAACCAGAAGAAAGCTCCGGGTATTGATGGCGTTAGTAACAAGATGCTGATGCAGTTGCCTCGTGTTGCTATTAGAATCCTGTTGTTTATTTTTAATGGTATTTTACGACTGGAGTATTATCCACACAGCTGGAAACTTGCCATGATCAAAATGATTCCAAAGGCGGGCAAAGATCTTACCAAGGCTGAGTCATATAGGCCAATAAGCTTATTGTCAACAATTTCAAAGCTTTTTGAAAAGCTGCTCATGACAAAATTGTCCCCAATTCTAACTAATAATGGGTGTATACCGGACCATCAATTTGGTTTTAGAAGTCAGCATAGCACCATTGAACAAACTCATAGATTGGTTCATTTCATAAGAAGAGCATTTGAAGAAAAAAAGTATTGTTCTTCCCTCTTTATTGATGTCTCTCAGGCATTTGATAAAGTGTGGCATGAAGGCCTAATTGTAAAATTGAAGACATATCTGCCAATAAACATTGTAAATCTATTGGAAAGTTATATTCTTGCCCGGAAATTCACTGTTGTGGAAGAAGACTTCATGAGTGAGCCCGAAACTATCTCATCCGGTGTGCAGGAATTGCAATGACGATTGGGGTCCAGATTTTTTAAGAGATATTATTGCTGGTTACAAAAGCGATGATGAAGTAAGATTATAACTTGTGAACTAATTTCTGTATATAGTAAAACAAGACACTTTTCGATGTAGTACTTCTCTTTAATAATTCTAGTGATCGAATGAAAAATACAGTTTTTACAATCAAAAGTAATGTTAACAAAAGCAAATATAAGTATACGTATATATAAAAAAGTAGAAATATACAGATTAATATACATAGGAATATGCACATGTGTTATAAAATTGAAATAATAATAATGAGAGTATATAAATGGAGATATGAGTTGTACTCTTCTCTCAACGTTCCCATATACAATTGGAATACAACTTCATTTGCAGGGTATGAAATTTGTACATGCCGCCCCCATGCTGACTCCAGCATAGCCTCCTTTTCCTTTTGGAATTGTTGAACAACCTTGATAAATAGATTGACAAGAGTGCTAAATATTGTATGATCGATCGCGTGTCATTGAGTCTCTCGAGGAATCGGCAATGGACAAAGTTTTGAAATGCAGCGTTTGAAATTGCCATGCGATGTGCGAACCGTTGCGACTCTGACTAAGTTATCTTTACCTGGATGAACATCCAATATGCGGCCCATACGCCACTGATTTGGAGGCAAGTTATCCTCTTTTAATAATACTAGATCGCCAACTTGCAGACTTGGTTGTAATTCGTGCCATTTTGGTCGATGCTGTAAATGAGATAACCAATCTGAGGACCAATATTTCCAAAATTGTCGTAATAAGCGTTGTATTTGTTTGAAATGTTGACTTAACGATATTGGGTCAGAGGCTGCGAAATCCGGTGATGAAAGTAAGGAATCACCAATTAAAAAGTGCGCTGGTGTCAATATCATTAGGTCGTTAGGATCGGAGGTTAATGGGCACAGTGGTCTTGAGTTTAAGCAAGCTTCTATGCCGACTAGTAATGTTGATAATTCTTCGTAGGTTAAGGTATTAGTGCATATACGCTTTAAATGATATTTTATTGATTTGACATTCGACTCCCATAGTCCTCCGAAGTTGGGTGAATGAGGCGGATTGAAGTGCCACTGTATTCCTTTATCTGCCAGCTTAGGTGTAACGTGTGCTTCGATGGCTTCTACAAAAGTTTTGTTACTCATTTGAATAAGTTTGTCAGCGCCCA
Source organism: Germaria angustata (assembly GCA_963681545.1). Classification (NCBI taxonomy): domain Eukaryota; kingdom Metazoa; phylum Arthropoda; class Insecta; order Diptera; family Tachinidae; genus Germaria; species Germaria angustata. Next base: position 44,702,346 of record OY813002.1, on the reverse strand, counting down.
CGAAATTTGTTCCATTGTCGCTGAAAATATCTTGACAGATCCCGCGACGTCCAATGAATCTATGTAATGCCATTAAAAACAGTTCGGTGGACATACCGGTGACAGCTTCCAAGTGAACACACTTTGTTGCTAGACAAATGAAAATTGCTATATAGCCTTTATACGTTGTAGCTCCACGAAATCTTGAAGCTTTGATCATTATTGCACCTGTGTAATCTACTCCGGTTGCTAAAAAGGGACGTAATGGTGGGTTAACACGGTGATAGGGAAGATTGCCCATGAGTTGAGTCGCAATCTTAGGATTATTTCGAAAACATGTTACACATTTTTGCAGCTCACGCTTAACGGTTCTTCGAGTGTTAACTATCCAATACCTTTGGCGTAAATACGCTGAAGTGAGTTGAATATTTCCATGTAAAGTGTTTAAGTGCGCGTCTTTAATCAATAAATCTGTGAAGTTATGAGAACTTGGGAAAATGATTGGATGTTTTCTCTCAAAGGTCAATGATGCGTGTTGAATTCGACCTCTCACTCTCAACAATTGTCGATCGTCAATAAATGGCGCTAAGCTTCGCAACTTGCTTTTAGATGGGAGTGGTTGACCGTTTTTTATGGACTTAATCTCTATTGGGAAAGCCTCCAGTTGCACAATTTTAATGATCTTTTCCTTTGCTAATTGTAATTCTAGTACGGATAAAGATCCGGTTTTTCTCATTGTTTTTGGTTTACAAGCATTTTCTATAAAACGCCATACATAGGCACAGATTCTAATTGTTTTTGTTAACGATGAATACTGATGCAGAAAAGAGTTTTGATAAATGGAAACGTTTACTTTAATGTTGTGGGGTTTTTTTTCAGTTAAATTCTCATCAATATTAATTTTATATAACTCAAATTTGGGCCACATAGATTTTTCGTGATTTAACCACTCGGGACCCGACCACCACAACGCGAATGTGGCAAGACAAGTTGGTGTTAGTCCACGAGTGGCACAATCGGCAGGATTTTGGGTTGTATCCACATGATCCCATTGCTTGATAGTGGATAAGTTTCGAATTTTAGTCACACGATTAGACACCCAAGTTTGCCATCGGTTCGGATCTCCATTTAACCAATAAAGAACAATTACAGCGTCGGTCCAAAAATATTTGGATAAAGTTAGGTTAGGTACTGAAAGCGATCGCTGAATCCAATCTGCTAATTGTACTGCCAAAACCGCTCCGCACAGCTCGATACGTGGCACCGTTAATGCTTTAGTTGGTGTAATCTTAGTTTTCGCTGTTATAAGGTTGATATATACTCTGCCATCGGTAAGTTTGACACGTAAATAAGCAGCTGCCGCATATGCATGTAATGAACCATCACAAAATGTATGCAGTTGGAGGGACTCAATTTTTGTTGATATAAAATGAATCCATCTCGGAATTTTTATACATGACAGCGTTGATAATGTTATAACGAATCGATGCCATTTGGTATTTAACTCAGGTGGTAAATTTTCGTCCCATTCGAGTGAAGTTCTGCTATTATCATTTCTTAATAATTTTATTGTCCACAGTGTTTTAAGAATGATTTTTGCACTGATAAGAACTGGTGCGATGTAACCTAATGGATCATAAAGTTTTGCTATTGTGGATAAAATGGATCTTTTAGTATATGGTTGTTCTATCTGGAAATTAATTTTAAATGTAAAATTGTCTTCATTAGGTTGCCAATATATACCTAATGTTTTAATAGTTTCTTTACTTGTAAGATCAAATTGATTTTGATTTGACAAATGCTCTTTTGGAATATCGTGGATCAGTGTATTTGAATTACTACTCCATTTTCGAAGCTCCATACCAGCTGATTGTAAAGCAGCAATGAGTTGATTACGAATTTCTTTTGCCCCCTGAAGAGAATCACTTCCCGAAAAAACATCATCAACGTAAATTTCGTTTTTAAGAACTGGTTCTGCTAATGGGTATGTACCTTTTTCATCTTCTGCCAGTTGATGTAAAACTTTTATGGCAGTAAATGGAGCAGAAGCAGTACCAAAAGTCACCGTTGTCAAACAATATTGTTGTATGAGATTGTTAGCATCTCGCCATAATATGCGCTGGTATTGGGCATCTTCAGGATGCATATCAATACATCTATACATTTTTTGGATGTCGGCCGTAAATGCATATTTATGCTTCCTCCAATTCATAATAACTGCTGGTAGTTCGTTTTGCAATTTTGGTCCAACACACAAAATATCATTTAAGGACCGACCATTTGAAGTTTTGCATGAAGCATCAAATACTATGCGAAATTTCGTAGTAAGACCATCTAACTTCTGAACGGCGTGATGTGGTAGCACACAATATGTTATTTTGACTTTAGTGTTTGTTGACATTTCACTATATTTATTTTCAGAATCTTTGACGGCGGTTATTTGATTAAGGAGAAAATACTCTTGAATGCCCTGATAATAACGATTTCTAAATTCTTGATTTTGATAAAATTTCCGTTCTAAACTGTAGAAACGATTCAATGCTGTTTGCCGTGAATAGCCTATTGTCTTTGTTTCATCAAATAGCCATTTTAACGGTAGTCGAACTAAAAACTTCCCATTTGTTTGTCGAATATGGGTTTGTTTGAAGTGATTTTCACACCATAGCTCTTCGTCTGTTAATGGACTTTCAAGAGGAATTTGTTCGGTTTCATACAGCCGTTGAACTAAGGATTCTAATTGCAAGGTAGTATTATGACAACGAATATTAATTGGCTGCTGACTTACTGTGTTTCCACTTAGAATCCAACCTAGACGGGTATTTTGAGCTATTGGCTCGTATATATTTCCAATTCGTATTTCTGGTAATAATACACTTGCGAGCATGTCGGCCCCAATGATCAAGTCAATTTTTTCTTGCTTATAATAAAGGGGGTCGGCTAAGGGTAGATCTTTTAAATGCTCCCAATTTTGTGGTGCAATAGCTTGAGTTGGCAAAGTGGTGGTGAGTTTCTTTAAAACATAGGCCGTATTTATAGGAAGACGTATATCGCGATTAATACAAGAAGCAATGGTTAGTTGAACAATAAATTTACATTGATTCACGGAGTTACTTCCAACTCCTGATATTTCTGCTAATGTACGTGTTCGAGGTAACGATAAGAGTTGTACGGCTGATTCAGAAATGAGGGTGCCTTCTGAGCCTTGATCTATGAGAGCTTTTGCTTTAATTTGTTCCCCAGTGCGGTCGTTTATAAGCCACACTAATGCTGTTGCCAATAGAATTTTTTGTGTAGGGTAAACCGCTTCTTTCTCTGGTATAAAATGTGCAGTATGAGTTGTTAGTGTAGATAAAGGTCTGTTTGATTGAACAGTATTTGTGTTTTCGGGCTGAAATATTGGAGTTGTCGGATTTAAGTTTGACATGCCTTCATGGTATTGAGCAGAAAATGCTACGTTATTTTCTTTTGGAAAGTGTATCAAGGTGTGGTGCCGTTGACCGCATTGGAGACAATTTTTTGCACTTGTGCATTTTGAGACTGTGTGAGCGTTACTCAAGCAGTTTAAACAATGTTTGTGTTGATCTACAATGATTTTCCGATCAAAGCAGGTCTTTGATAAAAACGTTGGACAACGCCGTAAGATATGTGCGCATTTACATAAAGGGCATGTAATGGCATTGTGTGATTGAGCTGCGACGTGAAATGATTTCTTTTTTATTTGATTTTCGTAACGTTGGTGGCTGTTACGAGAAAATGTATGTTTGTCACCATGACTTTGCTTTGAAGGTATTGCATTATCATGTGTGATAGTACGATTCTCAATCACATTGATTGTCACAAGGCGATTATTTAAGAATGTCTCCAGTGATTCAAAATTTGGAATACTCGTACTGCTTCCTAGGTGATGTTCCCAGGCTTGATGCGTATCTTTAGGCAGTTTAGTTGCTACATAATATGCAATCCATTGATCACATTGTGAAATCGGTATGCCGAGGCGTTGAAATTCATTAATACATACCTTTGATGTGTTTAACAATGATTTTATATCATCCGCCTTTTCTTTTATTAAAGGTGACAAACTAAATAATTTATTCATGTGATGCATAAACAGTAATCGAGGATTATCATAACGTTTTGTAATTAGAGCCCAAGCAACGGGGTAGTTTGTTTCAGAAAGTGCCATTTGTCGGATGTCAGTATCGCTACATGTGGGCAATGCTTCTTTTAAGAAATGAAACTTTTGAATTAAATTTAAGTCTGCATTAGAGTGAACAAGACGAACAAAAGCATCATGAAAAGCGGGCCAATCAATAAATTTGCCAGAAAACGAAGGTAGTGGTAGTTTAGGCATTTCAATAGGCGATACGGTATTAATAATGCTTACAGGGTCTGACCCAGATGGTGCTGTATGTCGTTGTATATCGTTAAGAATTTCTAACAAACTGCATCGAAATTCAAAATGAGTGTCTTCAAATTGCGTTGAGAGGTGTGTAGAAAAATACTTTGAGGATCGTTCCTCATCTGCGTAAACTAATTGTTCATGTGTAAGTTCAAAATTTTTATATAACCTTTCAATTTTTTCGAGCCGGATTTGACAATATGAGCTGGTTTTTCTGCTGCTTGAATCCTTTTTAAAATTCTTATACCATTGAGCAAGCGTGTCGGTACGATCATATTGCATGGCATATAACTTGTCAATCGATGGTAATTCAGGTTCCTTTTCGTTAGTTGCCATTATTCTCACTTATTTAAATTAGTGGTACATACATACATGTGCCGTTGCTCTGTCCGTCTGCTTTTCTGCTTGCGTCGATGATGAAAAAGAAAATGATCGACGTTTTAGATTTTACAATATATGGCAATAATATTTGACTTCAAATTAATTTGTGAAATTATATGAAATATGATTGATCCCCCCATGGGCCACCAAACAAATGTGCAGGAATTGCAATGACGATTGGGGTCCAGATTTTTTAAGAGATATTATTGCTGGTTACAAAAGCGATGATGAAGTAAGATTATAACTTGTGAACTAATTTCTGTATATAGTAAAACAAGACACTTTTCGATGTAGTACTTCTCTTTAATAATTCTAGTGATCGAATGAAAAATACAGTTTTTACAATCAAAAGTAATGTTAACAAAAGCAAATATAAGTATACGTATATATAAAAAAGTAGAAATATACAGATTAATATACATAGGAATATGCACATGTGTTATAAAATTGAAATAATAATAATGAGAGTATATAAATGGAGATATGAGTTGTACTCTTCTCTCAACGTTCCCATATACAATTGGAATACAACTTCATTTGCAGGGTATGAAATTTGTACATCCGGTGTGCCACAGGGGAGTATACTGGGTCCAGTTTTGTATTTGATCTATACCTGTGATATGCCATTAAGCAGTAATATCCTCACTTCTACATTTGCTGATGATACAGCCTGCCTTAGTATGCATGAAAACCCTCACGAGGCATCCCGTTATCTTCAGGAACATATTAAGCTGTTGGAACTGTGGTTGAACTTATGGAGAATAAAAGTAAATGAACAAAAGTGTGTTCATGTCACATTTACTCTACGAAGAGACACTTGTTCCCCCATTCGAATCAACAACCAAGTTGTGTCTCAACATTCACAGGTGAAATACCTTGGTATACACCTTGACCGACGGCTTACATGGAAACACCACATCGACTCTAAGCTGACACAAATGAAGCTTAAATTAACTCAGATACATTGGCTGATTGGTAGAAATTCTACCCTCAGTCTAGATTGTAAACTTTTAATATACAAGTCGCTTTTGAAACCCATATGGTGTTACGGAATTCAGTTATGGGGCACTGCTTCAGCTTCCAATGTAGAGAGAATACAACGTATGCAAAACAAAATTTTAAGGTTAATAACATCGGCTCCTTGGTACATGAAAAATTCTATTTTACATCGTGATTTAAATATGCCACTTGTGACCGCTGAAATTGCAAAATATGCAGGCAAATATTTAACAAAACTCGAGTCCCATCCGAATCCGCTTGCCCGAAATATCTTGAACTTTCCTGGACACATCCGCTTAAAAAAGAGGGATACTACGGCCTTAACACGCAACGCAGATGAAACTTTTTGAAAATAATTTTGTGCTTAACACGACATTTATGTATTTTTAATTGTTATCACTAAGTTTATGTCCGACACTGGTTGGGCCTAATTATTCTATCTATATTTAAGATTTGAACACTTTTTGTTAGTTCAGTTCTGAAGATACAAAAATAAAATTAGTGGGAAAAAAAAAGTGTTGTAGCTTTTCCTGTATTCAAAAATATAAACTACGCATATATTCTTTAACTGTCGGACTTTCAATTGAGTTTGGTGGGAGCGCTAGGTTCAGAAACTTCACCTAAAAAAAAATTATCTAACCATATTTTCTTGTGCACAATGCTTTGGTACTCGATTATAAAAAACAGCAGAAGCTCCACGCGAAAGCCTAAAATGATACAAATAACATGCAGTGTTATTTTTAAATATTTCTTATTTTTAGCATGTTTTCTATATAAATACATTCATATACATAGTGGATCTGTGCAGACCTCATGTGTTACGAATGTGAAAAAAGGAAGAAGTCTATGAAATTCTTATTTTTTAACTTCAAATGATCCTCGTAGTATACACAATACATCATATAAAGTAATCGCGCCACTAGTTCCGGTGTATCGACTTCTCGAAATTATTGTCGGATTTAACTTTTAACAGATAGTTCTTCAGGGAAAACAGCAGGAAAATATACCCCTGATCGTCATTGTAGACGAAGAAAACTATAGCCGTTTTACCTTATAAAAAGAATTTTTATGAAGAAAGGAAAGCCATCATTGAATCAGTCGAAATAGCTGGTATAAATAGAAATATTGTAAAATTTGTTGTCACTCCTACCTTGAATATGAACAGAAATTCATGTTTCCATGCAATTTTAATCTCTCTCGAAGTGAAAGTTGCTGACACGAATTTCCAGTGAAATTTTTTGTACCGTTTAAAATTAAGCAAGCTATAAGTATGTACATACAAATTGAATATAAAAAGAATAACCTTTTTTAAGAAGTATTGAGTTAGGCAAGATGAATTCATAACGGGTAAACTCAGCAAAATAAGCAAAATAAAATATTCTAAAGTAATTGTTAGAGTTGATTACTCATTAATCACTTAATTATCATCTCTATGTACATCAATAAAATACCATCACTATTGTTTAAGAAGTAAATGATTTCAATTCTTACAATTGGCGACGAAAAAAAAAATAATTAAAAAGAAAGAATAGCGGTTTTCAATGAAAACATGATATGGCTAATTCTGGGAAAGAAATAATTAAAATGCAAGTTGCAGGGTTCCATTTTGATGCATTTGACGCAAGTGTTACAACTTGGCAGCGTTGGGTGCAACGTTTTGAGACAGTCCTTGAAATTTTTGAGTGTGAGTCAGCGAAAAAGAAGAAATTTTTGTTGCACTATATGAGGGCTGGAACTTAAGACATGCTATGTGATAAATTGGCACCCAAAAAGTCTGAAGGAGAAAGTTATGAAGTCATTGTAAAAATTGTAAGTGATCCTAAGCCAAATGTCATTTTGGAAAATTATCGTTTCAAATTGTGCAAACAAAAAGACAATGAAACGTGTGCGGACTATTTAGTGGCACTGCGTAGATTGGCAGCAAATTGTGATTTCGGTGATTACCTTAATACAGCGTTACGGAATCAATTTGTTTTTGGGTTGAAAAATCCTAAAATTCAAAGAAGATTGCTAGAAAGAGCAGATTTAACTTTGGATTCTGCAATTAATCTGGCTAATAGTTATGAGGCTTCAGAAAAAGGTGGGTTAGAGTTGCACCAGGGCACTGGTAAAGAGTTGGTGGATTTGATCAGCGACAAGAAGAAGCACAAACACAAAGAGAAAAATAATGGGCGTAAATGTTTCCGGTGTGGAAGTGACAAGCATTTGGCTCATCAGTGTAACCATAAGGAAACGATTTGTAATTTTTGCAACGGTAAGGGTCATCTTCGTAGAGTCTGTTTCAAGGCATCTCGCCAACTGAATCAAATAGCGGAAGATGAAAGTGATTCAGAACAAATGTTGGTGGAAGATATACTACAAATATATGAAGGCAAAGTGAAAAATATTATAGACCCCAAAACCGTTAAAAATCGAGCAAAAATATTCTATGACCTTCTAGTAAATACAAAAATGATTAGATTTGAGGTAGACACCGGAGCAGCAGTGTCAATCATCAGCTTAGATGTGGCGAAGAAGAATTTTCCAAAAGAAAAGTTATACTCAAACTATACGGAGCTGTACAGTTATTGTGAAAGTCTATTGGATATTGTTGGCTACATCACGGTTCGGGTAAAGGGCTCAATAATAAGTAGTCCAGTTAAATTATATATTGTTAGATCGCGAAGAAACTCATTGTTGGGACGTGAATGGCTACGTATGGTAAATCTGGACTGGGGTGGCATCATCGAAGGAAATTTGAAGGAAGCAAATCTGGTAAATACGATTGCTGTAAGTCATGAGAGAACTGAAATAAAGAAAGTTATTGAAAAGTATGCAAAAGTGTTTTCATCTACAATGGGCAAGATAAAGGGCTACCAAGCACGACTGCACCTTAAAGAAGCAGCTACACCAAAGTTTTTTAAGGCGAGAAAAGTGCCGTTTTCCTTAACACATTTAGTTGAAGATGAGTTAGAACGACAGGTTCAGGAAGGCTTACTAGAACGTGTGAGCACCAGTGAGTGGGCTACCCCAGTTGTGGTTGTGCCGAAAAAGAACAAACAAGTGAGGTTATGTGGTGATTATAAAATCACCATTAATCCGGTGTTAAAAATAGATGAATACCCACTTCCGACGGTGGAGGAATTATTTAGCACGATTGCGAGGGGGAAAAAATTCACGAAATTAGATTTGTCGCAAGCATATTTGCAGCTTGAGATCCATCCGGATGACCGACACCTACTTACATTAAATACTCATAAGGGGTTATATCGGCCAACGCGATTAATGTTTGGGGTTGCAAGTGCCCCAGCTAAATTTCAACAATTTATGGAACAGTTACTTAGCGGTGTTGCTGGAGTGTCAGTGTTTTTAGACGACATACGTATCACTGCCGAAAACGATGTAGAACATGTCAAAAGTGTTGACGAAGTGTTGAGAAGGTTAAGCGAAACCAACATGCGTATTAACTTAGATAAATGTGAGTGGATGCAAGATGAGATCGAGTACTGTGGGTTTATTATAAGTAAAGATGGAATAAGGAAAACTAAGGAGAAAATGGAAGCACTATATAAAATGAAACGCCCTACAAACAAGGACGAAGTAAGAGCTGTAGTTGGACTGATAAGTTATTATGGGAGGTTTGTAAAAAATTTTAGTTCGATTTTACATCCGATTAACAGACTGCCATCGAATAATGTACGTTTCAAATGGTGTAGTAAGTGTGAAGCCGCATTCGTGAAGATAAATGAAATTATGCAGTCAGATATTGTTTTAGCCTTTTACGATCCACAAGTACCTTTAGTGTTGGCTGTGGACGCAAGTCCGTACGGGATGGGTGCGATATTAAGTTACGTGTATGAAGATGGCACAGAAAAGCCTATTCATTTTGCATCACAGACCTTATCGAAAGTTCAGCAGAGATATAGTCAAATCGATAAAGAGGCGTATGCCATCATTTTCGGCGTTCGGAAATTCTATCAATACTTGTACGGAAGAAAATTTACTTTTGTAACCGACAACAAGCCACTTAGTAAAATATTCGCACCGGATAAGGGATTGCCACTATTATCAGCGAGCAGAATGCAGCATTATCCAATTTTCTTGTCTTCATTTAGTTATGAGATAAAGGTTAAAAAATCTAAGGAAAACGTGAATGCCGTGCTTTTTCTCGCCTTCCAGTCGCTTGCACGGGCAACAGGTGTGACGAAGTTGATTTGATAGAGACGGAGTGGTTAAATGACCTACCTGTAACGTTTGAAGTATTGAAAAATGAAACCGAAAAAGATAACGACATCAAAGTATTGGTAGAAGCGTTAAAACATGGTAGAGAGTGCGAGGCAGCACATCGATTCAATATTCAACAATCAGAGTTCACGTTGCAGCAGGGTTGTCTTCTACGGGGAATTAGAGTGTACATTCCTCAAAAATTGCGTCATCGGGTACTAGAGGAACTTCATGCTGGACATTTTGGCGCACCTAAAATGAAAGCGTTGGCTCGGGGATATTGTTGGTGGCCAAAGATGGACGTCGAGATCGAAAATTTGGTAAAAAATTGTACCGCTTCTCAATTAATGCGACCAGATCCTCCTAGAACTTCACCCGTGCATGTTTGGAGGACGCCAACTAAAGCATTTGATAGAGTCCATGCAGACTTTGCTGGACCCATATTTGGAAAGTATTTGTTTGTGTTAGAAGACGCCTACAGCAAAGGGCCTGAGGTTTACGTGATCAATAATATAACGTCGGAAACAACCATACAAATTTGCAAGGACATTTTCTCTAGGTTAGGAACCCCTAATGTATTTGTAAGCGACCATGGAACGCAATTTAAATCTGCGGATTTTCAGAACTTTCTGGCGAGTAATGGAATAGAACATAAATTGGGCGCTCCGTATCACCCAGCGACAAACGGCCTTGCTGAACGTTTCGTACGAACAATAAAAGTTAAATTAAAAGCGGTTAAATGTTCATCTGCAAATTTAAAAAAAGAAGTGAACAAAATTTTGTTGGCTCGTGAGTATTTACATAGCGACAAGTGGAGGCTAGGAAGGATTATAAAAAAGACTGGTGATTTACATTATGATCTCGAGCTGGGTGATCAACGGATCTGAAAGAGGCATATTGATCAAATGCGCAAAGTGGGAGAGGAAATAAATACAGCTCCCGTTTATTAGAGTAACACAGGCATTGAAAAGTCGCCTAATATATTCCTTGATAATCGGGCTTCTATCTCGCCGGACAATGCCGATTTAGAAATTAATATAGAAGATGATAAAGTTACAAATAACGCGCCATCGGAACCAATTCGTAGCTGCAGTGAAGATCGTATACAGCCGACAGAGTTCCGCAACAATGCTGCAGAGCCCCCAATAGTAAGGCGGTCGAAGCGACAGATAAAAGCACCAGATCGGTTAGATTTATAATAAAATTTATACTTAAAATTAGTGGAATATTTGTAAGGGGGGAAGAAATGTTAGAGTTGATTACTCATTAATCACTTAATTATCATCTCTATGTATATCAATAAAATACCATCACTATTGTTTAAGAAGTAAATGATTAAACACGCGTTTCAATTCTTACAGTAATCACAACAAATAAAAAAATAAACAAAACAAATGAAAAAATTTAACAATGAGCAATGAAATATATAGAAAAAAGTTATTAGCTACGCTGTTAATTCGACCTGGTATGAATTTGCCTTGGAAATAAGCTACAAAATAAAAAAGGCAAATGCATACTCGTATAACCGGGAATATAGTAGATAATAGTTGTCATAATATTGAATCATCTGGCAACACCTGAGAGAGACGACAAGCTGCGAACAACTAAGAACATAAAAAAGAAGAACACGTTTTTTTATTGCATACTGGATTTGTACAAGTTTTACATATTTTCTATTTTTTTCTGTAAAGTTAATTTCAATAAAACATATACTTTTGAATTTATTCCAGCAAGTGTTAATACATGGTGTCAGGTGTAGTTGCTTAAAGAAATCCTATAAAACAACACATCAACCAACTTGAGTGAAGTAGCAGACTTGAGAAAAATTGCGGCGTTACCTGCCGAAATGAATGTCGCAGCACTATCGAACAAAGTAACGCCACAAAGTGTGCCACCTCAAATCCCACTCCCTGGACTCCCACCAGCGCGAAGATACAAAAAAACCATATTGTTGACAACGCTAGGAGATGGCGTATTCATGCCCATAACGGCAGATGCCACAACAACAGTTAGGTCACTATTAGCCGAAATTGAGAAACAACTCACGCCATCAATCAACAAACTTTATATAAGAGCAATATTTAACACGGCCAAACAAAATCACGATGAACCATACGACGAAAATTTCATTAGGCTAAGAGGCCTCATCAAAAACGTGCAATATGGTCAGTCGGAAAACGATCTCCTACTGGACAAAATCCTCTGTTCGATAAAAGATCATAGCTTAAGGGAGAAGTTATGGCTGGATAACAACATTACGCTGTATAAAGCCATCGGGATATGCAGATCGAAGGAAACAACAGAAAAACAAATTAGAAATATTTAAAACATGCCAGTGGAAACAAAAAAAGTTGAAACAACAAAAAAGGTAGGAACGAATACAGAAAATTCAAACTTCCCGGACGTGCGGTCATGCAACAAGAAGGGCCACTGGGCCAAAGTTTGTTTATCACAAACCAAGGATCAAAATAAAAACAGAAGAACGGTGAAAGTAACAACGATAAACACCGATGATACATCTGAGTCAGAAGACGAAAAATTCGTACTTCATACATCCAAACCAAATAACACCAAAAAAGGTCTATACATAGATCTAAACATTATCAACAACAATAAGTACACTTAACAAACTGCCAACTGGATACAGGTGCAAGTTGAAATTTTATTGGCATAGAGAATCTAAAGAGAATAGAGACAATACCAATAATAACAGGAACATAAACAGAATTGAAAATAGTAGAAAAACCACGGAAAATTTTTCCCGAAATCGACAAAGCAATTACCCCTAGAAATTAACCACCGAGAAGAATTCCGATAGCTTTACGTGAATAACTAGAGTCAACACTAGAAGAGATGGAAAACATGGACGTCATCACAAAGGAACCAGACTTTACCGATTGGACCAGTAACCTCGTCTTAGTAAAGAAACATAACAAAATGAGAATATGCATTGATCCGAAGAAACTAAACCTTGCATTAAAAGACGTAAAATATCAACTGCCGACCGTAGAAAAAGTTGTGGCAGAACTTACACATGCGAAAGTTTTTTCAATATTGGATGCTAAACATGGATTCTGGCAACTGGAGCTAGACGAAAAAAGCAGCAAACTAACGTCTTTTTGGACACCATTTGGCAAATACCGATTCAAATGTGTTCCATTCGGTATAAAACCTGCAATGGAAATATTTCAAATGCGTCGAAACCAGGTACTATCCGGGTTAAAAAGCGTAGTTTGCATTGCTGAGGATATTTCAGTTTTCGGAAAGGGCGACAACAAAGAGATAGCAACAATAGACCATGACAATAACTTAGAACAATTACTCAAACGCCTCCGACAAGAAAACTTGAAAATCAACAGAAACAAAATAAAAATTTGCCAAAATGAAATAAAAATTTTCGGCCACATACTCACGAGCGAAGGCATAAAACCAGACAGGGATAAAATTGCAGCGATAAGAAATATGCCGATCTCCAAAGACAAAAAAAAAACGCGCTCAGATTCTTAGGACTCATAACATACCTGAGCAAATTTATAAAAAAAAAAACTTATCCGAAGTAGCAGAACCTATACGAAGGGTGACACACGTAAAGGCTGATTTCAAGTGGGAAGAAGAACAGAACGCAGCATACATAAAACTAAAAAATATGGTAACAGAAACTCCAGTTTTGAAATATTATGACGTGAACAAGCCGATTGTGATACAGACCGATGCTTATTCGTTCGCGCTGGGCAGTGCATTGTTACAAGATGGACATCCAACAACATATGCATCGAAAAGATTAACACAGACACAACAAAACTACGCACAAATTGAGAAAGAGATGCTGGCTGTTTTATTTGCTTGCAAACGATTTTACTGTGGCAGAAAGAATATAACTATTGAAACTGATCACTCTCCACTGACCAACATATTTAAGAAACCACTACTGAAGACCACAAAAAAAGACTACAACAAATGATACTTGAATTACAAAAATACAATTTTAACATCAAAAACAAAAAAGGACTTGAAATGTACCTAGCAGACACACTGTCCAGGGCCCCAGTAGACCCAAATTCACAAAATCTAATTGAAGTATTCAAAATCGAAAAACAGTTAAAAAATTCGATACAATTAACGACATCGAAGACAAACCAATCAGCACAGAAACAACAAGAAAGCTAAAACAAGCCACATCAGAAGACAATGCATTGCAGGTTTTATTAAAAACAATAAAAGAGAAGTGGAGCGAAAATAAGTCAAAGGTTGACCACTGCATCAAACAGTATTGGAAAATAAGAGATTAGCTGGTCATAAACAACAATTTAGTGTTCAATGGTAATCGACTAGTAATACCACAACAAATGAGATGTGATATATTAAAAAAACTTCACCAACCCCACGTAGGCATTGAATCAACACTAAAACTGGCAAAAGAATGTGTATACTGGATAGGCATTACCGAAGATATCAAACGAATGATCCAATCGTGCGAAATATCAAACTCATATGCAAGACAGCAACAACGAGAACCACTAATAATTCTTGAAATCCCACATACTCCGTTCGAAATTATTTCAATGGATGTCTGCGAATTACAAATAAAAAACAGAAGTAAATATTTTCTCATCACTGTGGATCATTACTCAGACTTTTTCGAAATCGATGAACTGGAAAACCTGTCAGCCTATACTACCATAAATATATGTCGAAAGAATTTCAGTAGACATGGTATACCCACAAAAGTTATCACGGATAACTAAAGGGGAGATTTCGAAATGGACATCGTCCAGGATTGCACAACATTGGAATGACATCAATGGATTATGTCACTCCAAGAAATTCCTACGCTTTGACACTGGGAGGGCGGATCTGGCTCCAAGACTGGACAGGAAAAGCCTACGGACGCTGGTAGGGGCGCTCACAGGCCATTACACCTGCAAAGCTTACCTATACAGAATGGGCTTATCTGACACGGACATCTGCAGATTTTGTGGTGAAGATGAGGAGTCGATGGAACACTTGATAGCAAATTGTGAGGCATTGTGCCACAGGAGACACAGGACTCTACATGCATATACGCTGAGTGAAGAGGATCTGCTAATGCTCCCACTGAAGGAACTGATCCTATTTGCTTGATCCCTGCTAGGGACAAGGGAAGCACAATAGATCAGCAATGGTCGCAGTGCAAAGAGCCATCCTGGGCCAAACCCCTATTACATTACATTACATTACATTATCACGGATAACGGTACAAATTTCTCTAGCTCAGAATTTAGAAAATTTTGCAGAACAATGGGAATTCAATCATCAAACGTCAAGCCCCCACGATCAACAAGCCAACGGAAAAGTGGAAGCAGCGGTAAAAATCGCAAAACACTTGTTAAAAAAAGTTATTTCATCTAACACAGACTTTCACAAGGCATTGCTAATTTGGAGGAATACGCCAAACAAGATCGGTTCCAGCCCAGCCAAGCGTTTATTCTGCAGATGGCTGAACTGCGGCATCCCAACGAAAAACCTAAACCAAGAAATAGTAACAAATGTGCCAAATCAGATAGAACAGCAACGTGCGTACAACAAAAAATATTTTGACAGAGGAACACGAAAGGAGAAGAATTTCAATACAGGAGACGAAGTATATATAAAACAGAACCCAAAAGAAAAGTGGATAAATGGGGAGATCGAAAAAAAATTAGCGAACCGATCATTTACTATAAGTTCGGGAGACAAACTATATAGACGAAATACGATCCACATGATGAAACCGAACACAATACAACAGAAAGCTCAAGAAATTCAATCTCACGTACATACGACAAATGGCCAATCCAGTGAAGCAACCCAACAACCCGAGACACCAACCCAACCATCGTCACAAACGGATCAATCGAACAAAGCTCAAGTGAACCAAGACCAATGTACGCAAGTTCCACAGACAGAAGGAAGTACCCAAAACAAGACCCAGAATCAAAAAGTCGACTACGAAAGAAACCAACAAAGCAATCTACCTGCTTCGAGACCACCAAGGGTACGTAAACTTCCGAGGAGACTAATCGACTACGACATGCACTAAACTTGGAAACAAAGAGGATGTCATAATATTGAATCATAAGGCAACACCTGGGAGAGACGACGAGCAGCGAACAACTAAGAACATAAAAAAGAAGAACACGTTTTTTATATAAGTATACTGGATTTGTACAAGTTTTACATATTTTCTATTTTTTCTGTAAAGTTAATTTCAATAAAACGTATACTTTGGAATTTATTCCTACAAGTGTTAATATAATAGTAATATTATAGATGACATTGAACAACTTGAAGTTCTCGGTCTAGAAAGCCATACAAATTCAGGTTAAAGCGACGTATCTGCATATAAGTACATACGTATGTATGTACATAAGAAAAAAAATAATATGTTATAAATACGAATCCCATTTCAATTGCCGGTTATGGTATTAAACCACAAATTGTTTCCCTCATTACAGCTACATATAAACATACATGACATTTTACATAAAAAAGTAATTGCCCGTTGTAGGGTTATTACCAGCATTATGGATGCTGGGCTCATCCTTGATATTGTAAAGATACACAAAACACAAGTGGTGAAACACAAAATTCCATGCCCGTTTTATATTTACTACCTCCACGCCTCCTATGCTAAGCCAATAGAAGTTTTCTTAAAAACTAAACCCTGTACACGCACATTGCTAACTGATCCAGACGATAATATGGACTTGGCAAACATTAGTTGGATCTGCAACAAGTAATACAAACTTCGTGCAAATTTAATTGTATAGAAAGAAAATTTTCAAATAGTTTTCATTAAATTAATAAATTAAAAAAGAGAATATACTATATAAAATATTAGATTTAAATGAAAAATATTGTTGAATGTGATTTGTAAAATATTTAATTTGTGTTGGAAATAATTTAAATAAATTGAACGAATTGAATTTCAGTGACCGACATTTTTTGTCTCACCTCAAAAAAAAAAAATTCTCCAAACATCGATATATGAACCGGTGAAAATTAGGTAGTTTCCAACTAATTTTATTTTGAAATGTAGCTTCACTTTTCTGGGTACCTTAAATACTTTCGAAAAAAAAATGTCATAAGTACCCACAATTGATGTTTCATTTATAAAGGAAATAATGAGAAACCTTAAATATAAATCGCTAATTCTCAAAATGTAGTAACGTTATATGTAATATACATAAGTATGTGTGTATGTACGTATTTAATTATGATATCGTCATACAATCATTAAATATCTCAAAAAAATATTATGATGTTTAAGAAACACATATGTACATATGTATGTACATACTTATATAGAATAATTTTTAAAAATGTGATAATTAAAAGAATTATAATACAAATTTGTTTTATCTAGGAATTTTCATAAATCAACTGCTATGTGAAAGAACGAACGATTTTTTACAAAACTTGCTCACTGAAAGAAATATTTGTGCATTATTGCTTTCTTTATTTTAGAAATACTCGTATGATACAAAAAGTGTTCAACTATGAGAAATGAAGAGGATTGTTTTTCAAAGTTTTCTATTCTCGGTCTAATTTTATTTGATTCTTTTTTTATCTTTTTCAAGGTTCAAATCTATGCAAGGCATAGAATAAACGCGAGAATGCAACTGTAAAACTGCTTATAAAAGATTTGCAAAAAAATATATACTTTTATATGTAAATTATGACAAATGTCTTACGTACATATAAGTATATGGGCTGTTGCGTCGACCTTACTAATTTTATAATGCTTTTATTTACGTCATTCTATCTATAATGACTAAAGGTTCATTTAAACGTGACTTAACCATAACCATAACTTATGGGCAACACTGTAATTGATTATAGTTGACTTGCCATAGAGCCATAGCCAAAACCACAAAAACCAATTGAATTTTGGTTTCTCGCAATAACCATAAACAGCTGCTTGCTGATTATACATATTTGTTGTTTTTGTTTTCTGCTTACACTTTTTTCATTTGTTGGTTTGTGTGGTAATTTTGCTTCATATTCTCGTTTTTTAATTATTTTAGTATATTTTTTTATTAAAATTATTAGTTTTAAATATTGTAGTTAATAAAATGGATGACAGGAAGCTTGTGGAAGCCGTGAGAAACTGCCCGTGTTTATATGACAAAAGTCATACAGGCTTAAGGACGGAGAAAAAGAGACGTGCTTGGTTGGAAGTCGCTAGTATTTTGGAAGCTGATGGCTTACAGATAACTGAAATATCAGCTGAGGTAAAACTTCAATCTTTAATGGATCATACTGCAAAACTTCTAATTCATAGTTTACCTGAAAGACAAGCAGAACCATTTCCGAATAAACTCACATTACTCCATAAATGGGGTTGTGATGGACCATCCGGTCAAAGCACCAACAAGCAATTAATAAATGCAAATAAAATGAAACCTCAGAGTACTGGAAAAATCCTCGTCCATCACCAGTTCATTTTTACCGTCCAATACTGTTCCAATATTCAAAGGAGTCTTCAGAAGTAATCAAGTCTATACTAAACAATATTAAAGATCAAATTGATAAACTTATCCCTTCTGTTTTTGAAATAAGGAATGGAAAAATTGTTACTGTCAGTCATACATTTTTTCTTAAAATGATTGATGGTAAAGTCTTGAATAAAATTACAAACACCTCGTCAGCTTTAAAATGTCCTATTTGTAAAACAGCACAGAAAGACTATAAAAATTTAAACGATTCAACCAGTGATGAGAACGAATATGGAATTTCCCCATTGCATGCTAGAATTAGGTGCATGGAGTTCATTTTGAAGCTGGCATATACAATTCCACGGGTGGGAGAAATTTTTAACGAGAATGCACCACCAAAGGAAAAACATATGATAAGAAAAAGTCATGCAAAAAGAATTTTTTTAAAAACTTGAACTAGAAGTAGACTATCCAAAGTATGGATATGGAAATACAAATGATGGCAATACGGTGAGATTATTTTTTAACAATGATGAAATTACTGGGCTGGATATGAATATTATAAACAGGTTGCCATTATTCTTAATGTACTAAACTATAAAGAAAAGGTCAATGGATCAAAATTTGAAGAATACGCATCAAAAACTTCCCAACTTTTAACCGATATGTATCCCGAGAAAAAGCTTACCCCCACGGTACAAAAAATTTTGGCTCATGGGAAAAATTTAATTGAATATCAGCGCTTACGAAATGGAGAACTTTCAGAAGAAGCCCAGCGGTGCAGAAATAAAGATTATAAAAAAATTTAGATACACGAACACTTGCAAGATTTCACGCATTAGAGAAAATGAAGATCTCTTCAACATATTGCTTTCTAAATCAGATCCAATCATTTCATCACGAAGACATGTTAGATCATGGAAGGATTTGGAAAAAAAATTATTTTAGTTTATTAGATATTGCTCCCAATGTAGATGAATACTTTGTAAAGAACTAACCAATAAAAAGTTCATATAATGAAAATATTTTACTATTATTAAAAGTTTAAAAAAACGGTTTTATATAAAATGCTACAAAAAATATCTATAGCTAAGTCATTAACATTAAAAATATTTCAATAATATAAATCTTTGACGCCAACAAGAAATTTAATAAAAATTATAAATATAAAATTTGCACCGAAACTATTATTTTTAAATTTGACTGCGATTTTTGCAGGACCCTGTATCTACTGAAACACATGTGGTATACAGTTTTAAAGCAGAAGATGTTTTCTTTCATCACCTTCTTGAATTTTTAAAATACCTCTATTACTTCAAAAGTTATGACTTTTGCAACGGAAAAAGTCAAAACGAGCCACTGTACCTCGTATTGAGACTGAAAAACCCTTTCCTGTTCCTATATTTGAATTGTTCTTCTTTTTCTGATAATATAATATTTATATTTTTTTCCACTCTAATATTTATTTATTGTATCTTCAAAACTGAACTAATTATTATGCCCAACCAGTGTCGGACATAAACTTAGTGATAATAATTATTAATACATAAATGTCGTGTTAAGCACATAAATATTTTCAAAAAATTTCATTCGCAGTGTGGCGTATTAATGCCGTAGTGTTCCTCTTTTTTAAACGTATGTGTCCAGTAAAGTTCAAGATATTGCGAGCAAGGGGATTAGGATGAAACTCAAGTTTTGTTAAATATTTGCGTGCATATTTTGCAATTTCAGCGGTAACAAGTGGCATATTTAAATAACGATGTAAAATTGAATGTTATTAACCTTAAAATTTTGTTTTGCATTCGTTGGATTCTCTCTACATTGGAAGCTGAAGCCCCATAGCTGAATTTCGTAACAACATACATATGGGTTTCAAAAGCGACTTGTATATTAAAAGTTTACAAACTAGACTGAGGGTTGAATTTCTAGCAATTAGCCAATGTATCTCAGTTAATTTAAGTTTTATTTGTGTTAGCTTAGAATCAATGTGATGTTTCCATGTAAGCCGTCGGTCAAGGTGTATACCAAAGTATTTCACCTGTGAATGTTGCGGAACAACTTGATTGTTGATTCGAATGGGAGAACAAGTGTCTCTTCGTAGGGTAAATGTGATATGAACACAATTTTGTTCATTCACTTTTATTCTCAATAAGCTCAACCACAGTTCCAAGAGGTTAAGGTCCTGAAGATAACGGGATGCCTCGTGAGGGTTTTCATGCATAAGGCAGGCTGTATCATCGGCAAATGTAGAAGTGAGGATATTACTGCTCACAGGTATAAATCAAATACAAAAGTGGCCCCAGTATACTCCCCTGTGGCACACCGGATGAGATACTTTCGGGCACACTCATGAAGTCTCCTTCCACGACAGTGAACTTCTGGGCAAGAATGTAACTTTCCACTAGATTTACAATGATTATTGGTAGATATGTCTTCAATTTTAAAATTAGGACTTCATGTCACACTTTATCAAATGCCTGAGAAACATCAATAAAGAGGGAAGAACAATACTTCTTTTCTTCAAATGTTCTTCTTATAAAATGAACCAATCTATTTTTTTTAAATGTTTATTGACAGAAAAAGTATATATGTTTGTACTATAATAAACAATAGTTAGCAAGAGAAAAAGGTTAATTACTTATATACAATGTCTCTAAATCGAGTGCTCTAGTATTTTCAATATAATAGCGGCTTGTTTTTAACAAGAATAAATTAATTTTATGAATAAATAAATAATTTTTTACTTTATACATATATAGTTATATAGAGATGTTAATTGCAATGAAAATATTTGAAAAAAACATTGTTTTTATATAAAAAAAAATTAAATAAATAAATAAATAAATAATAATGATAATAATAATAAATAAATAAATAAAGAAAAAAAATGTGCAAAAGTAGTGCCAAGAGATTAAGAGAAAATGTTAATTATTAATTATTTAGTAACCACCAAAATTTTTTTAAATTGGTTTTTTGTACTAGTAAATCTTTGCGAGATATACTTGTACTGTATCTTATATCTAATTGCTCTAAATTGCAGTTAACTGCTTTAATATTAACACGTCCATGGTTGTGGTAAAAGACTGGAGTGCCATTCGTTTGTTATCAAGGTAAAGAAAAGCTTCAGGAGGAACAAATCCTTTTCTTAAGAATTCAACTATGTAGTTTTTGCTTACATGAAAATTATTAGGTTATTTTAATAGCATTGTGAAGATCTTAAGAAATAATTTCTGATTAAATTAATTATAAAATTATATATACGTATAATGTTTGTATTGTCATATAACTTTTTATTAGATATATATTTTAAATATCCACTTTGTGGGTTTCTGTAGAGTGAAGTACAAGCTCTTAAGCATTTTCTTTCAAAAACTCGAATCTTTTCCATGTTTGAGGGAGATACATTAAACCATATTGGACATGCGTATGTTAAGATTGGTCTTATTAGGGACTTATACATTATTATTTTAACCCTAGATTTTATATATTTTGAATAAAATAATAGCCTGTATATATTAAATGCTTTTCTTGCTTTAGTCAAGGTTTCTTTAATATGATGATTAAAATATAAAAATTTGTCCATGTGTACACCTAAATATTTCACTACGTCTTTATTTGGAATTGTGCAATTTTGTAAGAAGGATTTTATTTCGAACTGTTTCCAATTTTTTTAATGTTGTAATTACATTTATTTACAGGCGGCCTAAAAAGGATTGTTTCACACTTTTGTGTATTAACATTCATGTTCCAATTAATTGCATATTGTTCAATATAATTGTAAGAATTTTGAAGGTTACAATTAATGTTTTCTATTTTGCTTTCTACTTGATAAATAACTATATCGTCTGCAAAAGAAATTATGTTATCTATATTGTTTAGCTGGTCTAAAATATATAAATTAAACAATGTGGGAGAATTTACAGTTCCTTGCTGTAAGCCATTGTTAATTTTAAAGGATTTGCAACTTCTCATATTTTGATAACAAACTATGAAACTTTTATCACTTAACATATTATAAATCAATATAATTTGATAAATTGGAAGCTTATATTGAATTAATTTATATATTAGGCCTGCAATCCATATGCTGTCAAAGGCTTTCTCCATATCAATAAGACAGACTGAGACAGATATGAATTGTTAAGCATATTATTGAATAATTTGCAGTAGTCATAAATAATTTTTTTTTGAATTTTTTTCAATACTACATTTGGTATGTTGTTAATACCTGAAGATAATTTAATCCTTAAGCATGAATAGATATGTATTAAGTGATCCTTAGTTATGAAAAAGTCTTGTGTTTCTGTTTCATCAAGATTATCTGATAAAAATGTATCACTGAAGTTAATTAAAGATTTTTTTCTCTCTCATGAGTCATTTTAACTCCTAAAAATGTGCTGAAGGATTTATTGACTTTTTGGTGTATAATGTTAGCTGGATCAGTTTCTTTATGTTTGTGAACTGACTCAAAAAAGCTCCTATGGTATCTAACATTTGGATTTTTTCATCAACTATGTAATTATTTCGATCATCTTTCCTTAAATTCTGCGGGCTAATTCCCACCATAAGGACTCAGAGTTTTCTGGAATTTTCAGTTCTTGAAGATTAAAGGGTGTAATTTTTTTAAAGCTCTTTTTTATCTGACTAAACATGTTCTTCGAATCTTTGGGGTCTATTTATGTCAGTTTTTCTCTAAGACGTTTATTGCCAACACAAAAGAAGTTTTCATTTATGATAATTTTTATCAACTTTAATTTAGACTTTATTAAAATAAAGTTCTCTTCTGATAAAGTATTTCCTAATCTATTATGCTTTTTTATCATAGTGAAAATTCTGCTTTTTTCCCGGTACAACATTTTTATAGTTGAGTTACTTATCTTACTAAATGTATTGCCCGCTTTATATTTTGGAACTGCTTCATGGACTGTAGAAGTTATTATGTTATTTAATCTTTCAACGTGAAAGTCTATTTCTGTTACCACGTTTATACGCACGTCTTATTTGCAAATAGAACTATTTGCAAATAACTAATTCACTGTTTATACGGGTAATTGCATACAGAACTTATGTTATTATTAGTGATGCCATGTGACGAAAATATGATTGTTTGGTAAGTAAAACACAAAAAACGTTCATGAAGTGGCAACGCAAATAGTGTCGTTATTCACGACTTGTTTAAGTGAGTTAATAAGTTACAATAAAAAAGTTATACGGCAACATTCTTCTTTTTTATTTGCAAATAAGACGTGCGTATAAACGTAGTATGTGTTTGTCAAATTCCGATTATTAGGGATTTGAGTATCTTGATTAAGTTTGTGTGTGATTTTGTTTTGAAATGCGTTCCAGTCTGTTATTTTATAATTGAAATTAAATTTAAGTTCGTCTATTAGAAATGTGAAGTTATCTTGTTCATTTACTACGTTTATACGCACGTCTTATTTGCAAATAAAAAAGAAGAATGTTGCCGTATAACTTTTTTATTGTAACTTATTAACTCACTTAAACAAGTCGTGAATAACGACACTATTTGCAAATAAAAAGTAAGACGTTTTATAGCATCGTGTTTTATGAAATTACTTAAAACGGTTCTAAAAAGTACCTCCATTTGAGTATATAAATTATGAATTTGCGTTGATTCTTTTTGAAATAATTTGTTGGTATTATTAATAACGTTGAGAAAATATTTCAAAAATGGCAGATATATTTTATTTGTTTCATTTAAATTTTCCAAAATGGCTTCAGAAGTATCAATTTTATCAACGTTGGCTGCAAACGAGAAATATATTTTTAGTGGCTCATACAAATCTAGTATTCTTACAACGACTGATTCAAGTGAAAACCATCTTGTTTGGCTTGGATGCAACATTTTTCTTGGATTGAGATCTAGCAATTTTTGAATGTTTTCAAACTGGCCAAATCTTTTAGGACTATATGCAAGGTAGTTGTAGATGTTCCGTGCCAAAGTTTCTACCTCGGATGGTAGTTGAAGACAAGCATAGGATGAACATAATGCCAATGAGTGGCAAACGCATTTCATTATAAACAAATTTGGAATTTCTTTTTTAAAAAGTTCAGCAACAGAATTGTGTCTGCCTGTCATTACGACAGCACCATCAGCTGCAAACCCTATCATGTTGGATTTGTAATTAATATTATTTTTTGTGAAATGGTCAACAATTAGTTCGTGCAAGCTTTTTGCATCACAACCTAAATGTTCTTTTAGCAATCCAAAGAAATAATCATGAATCTCAAAATGTAAACTCATGCGAACGATTAAGCACAATGATTTGTTGTTTGAAAGATCTGTAGATTCATCTACACACAAAGAAAACTCGTTGGTTTCTAAAAGTTTGCAGACATTTAAAAATTGTGCTTGTCCCACAACATTTTTTATGATAGAAGTAGCCTTCGTTCTCCCTAGCGTCAAATTTTTTGCACATTGTGATTCGGAAAATGAATTTTGGCAAACCTTCGTCAGATGGTCTGCAACAGCAAAGGAAAGATTATGTTCTACTATAAATATGGCCAGCCTTATTTCCGCCTTCTTGGTCGCATTCTGTTCCATTCTGAAAGATTCACTTATTTTCTTTTGCGTCGATATAGCACTTGCCGCATTTAAATGCTTTTTTGTTTTAGAATGGGTTATCAAGTCGCATTTACCCGAAGTAGCTTTTAACTGCACGTTGCACAGTTTGCAAAAGAAAAAGTTGTTCCTTATTTCTGCCCAACACTCCGTGCCACCATTAATCCACTCCGATTTTGGTTTACGTTTTTTATTTGGTGCTTGCTGCACACCTGATGCACAATCATTTTCCTCGTCTGCGTTGCTTTCTATAAAAAACAAAAATTTATCATTCTATCTATTGGGCGCACTTCAAGTAAAATACCTTTTCGTTTGTTCAAATACTTATCCACATTCCTTCTCACATGTGTACGCTTTAAAATATAAACAACTACTCAGAACGAAGTGAAGAAGAATGCAAGTACCTAAGTCATTGAAAAACATTGCGGTGTCCAGCCGCCGATTGTCTTAATGATTTTAAGCCGACAATTTTTTTATGTTCGTCAGTAAACGCCGTTTAAACCTTTTGATTCCTTATTTTAGAGAAATTTGTGTCAATTGATAAAAAATTTAGTAATTTTTGTGAAAAATCGTCATTTTTGAGGCAAAAATCGGCAAATCGGCCAGCCTTATTTCCGCCTTCTTGGTCGCATTCTGTTCCATTCTGAAAGATTCACTTATTTTCTTTTGCGTCGATATAACACTTGCCGCAGTTAAATGCTTTTTTGTTTTAGAATGGGTTATCAAGTCGCATTTACCCGAAGTAGCTTTTAACTGCACGTTGCACAGTTTGCAAAAGAAAAAGTTGTTCCTTATTTCTGCCCAACACTCCGTGCCACCATCAATCCACTCCGATTTTGGTTTACGTTTTTTATTTGGTGCTTGCAGCACACCTGATGCACAATCATTTTCCTCGTCTGCGTTGCTTTCTATAAAAAACAAAGATTTATCATTCTATCTATTGGGCGCACTTCAAGTAAAATATCTTTTCGTTTGTTCAAATACTTATCCACATTCCGTCTCACATGTGTACGCTTTAAAATATAAACAACTACTCAGAACGAAGATGAAGAAGAATGCAAGTACCTAAGTCATTGAAAACCATTGCGGTGTCCAGCCGTCGATTGTCTTAATGATTTTAAGCCGCCAATTTTTTTATGTTCGTCGGTAAACGCCGTTTAAACCTTTTGATTCCTTATTTTAGAGAAATTTGTGTCAATTGATAAAAAATTTAGTAATTTTTGTGAAAAATCGTCATTTTTGAGGCAAAAATCGGCAAATCGGCATTCTGCATTTATTTGAGTGAAAAATCGGCAAAATGCCGATAAATCGGCAAAATTGGCAGCCCTGCTTGTAGCATATCGCTTGCATCTAAAAGTTAGCAATTCATACAACAGATTACCCTTATAGTTGTTATTGGGATTGCCCCACATTGTGTGTTTGCAGTTAAGGTCTCCCGCCAAAATGTAATAATTATTAAGATTTTCTAAATCCAATCTATGACATTGTTCAATGGTGCTATGCTGACTTCTAAAACCAAATTGATGGTCCGGTATGCATCCATTATCAGTTAGAATTGGCGATTATTTTGTCATGAGCACCTTTTCGAAGAGCTTTGATATTGTGGACAGTAAACTTATTGGCCTATATGACTCAGCCTTGGTAAGATCTTTGCCCGCCTTTGGAATCATTTTGATCATGGCAAGTTTCCAGCTTTGTGGATAATACTCCAGTCGTAAAACGCCATTAAAAATAAATAACAGGATTCTAATAGTAATACGAGGCAACTGCATCAGCACCTTGTTACTAATTCCATCAATACCCGGGGCCTTCTTCGGATTGGTTTCAGCAATTAGTTTTTGTACATCAAGCATCTTAAACTTTATGGGTCGAGGGGGTAGAACAACTACACTCGGCAAATCAACAGCACCAGTACATGTGTTTGAGGTAAATACGTATTTTAAATCCTCAGCAAATATGTTACCTTTTGCAGTTTTGGTTCTTGCCCAACCTCCGGTCGAGGTGCGCAGGTGTGGTTTAAACTCAACGGGTGTTTTAAGTTTCCTAGCAGCGCGCCACAAGGAGTAATTAGATGCTGCTGTGACATAGAGACCTTCCAGATAGTTTTTAAGAGAAGCAGATTTTTTAGATGCAAGCTACTCTTGGAGTCATTTAGTGCATTCTTTAAGTCTAATTTTGTGTTGGGGTTATCTGTGCTGTTGCCATTCCCTTCTAGCTCTTCTTTTTTCACACACGAGACGTTCAATATTCCCAGGATAAATTCTATTAAACCCAGTCTGCGGATGGGGGTAGTGGCATGCTTAGCAGCCTGTTTAATATTTTCGGTAAGATTGGCAATGTTAAGTTTAATATCATCGGGAGTTCTTAGCTTGATGTTTTCCGTACAATGACTACTGAGATATTTTTTGAACCCCAGCCAATTAACACGATTTATCACCTTCACATATGGGTGAGGTAAGTCACTTCTTAGTGGGCTAAAAATTGTAACGATCGTGGGAGTATGATCGGAGGAGAGATCATGAGAAACTTCAACGTGAATTAAATCCCTAAAGATAATTTTCATGACGCCAAAATCTATAACATCTGGAATTTTTTGTATGTCAGTAGGCCAGTAAGTGGACTCCCCGCGTGAGTTGACGTCCAAGCCCATTTTTGAAATTGTGTTGAACAACGCTCGACCTCTGGGTGTAATAAGACACGATCTCCAGAACGTATGTTTTGCATTGTAGTCGCCAGCTGCTACGAAACAAGGGCCAAGAGTTTTGTAAAAATTTTCGTATTGATCCTCAGAGATTGAAAATCTGGGAGGGGAGTAAATTGATGATATCACAAGATTTGGACAAAAATTTTCTATGCAAATATTTGTTGCTTGTAGATGGTCTTCACTAATGTTCTCAAGAATATAGTGCTTGAGTCTTGACTTTATTAGAACTGCTGATCCTCCACATGCTCTTCCTCTCTGGTCCTTTGTATCATATAAGGTGTAGCCACTCATTTTAAAAAGGCTTCTCGAAGTCAAATGAGTCTCAGATACCAACATTATATCAATATTTTTTACCGTGAGGAAGTGCTCAAGTTCATTTTTATGCTGGCGAATGCCGTTTACGTTCCAGAAACATACTTTTAACGTGTTCATGGCTTGTTAACTAATGCTTGAAGCAGTGTGTTCTGCATTTGCAGCATTTCTTGCATCACACTATTCATATTTGTTGTAAAGTTGTTTATAGTTTGGACCAGATTATCAATAGTAGTTTCAAGGCGACTGAAATTAAAGTTGTTCCCATTCGTTGAATTATTTGGTGGTGACACTTTTTGTATGGGAACAGAATTGATCTTCACAGCGTCAGCATACGATACTTTTGGAGTGATTGGTTGGGCCATTAGAGGATAAGTGGGGGAGTACGTATTTCCTGTTTGCACTGGGGTTACTTTAGGCTTTTGGCTCATAGCATGTTTAACGAAAGAGTATACAGGGCATCCTCTGTAAGTAGCAGTGTGATTATCTCTACAATTACTGCACTTTTTTTCCTTCCGATCTTTCGACTTATTGCAAATGGCAGTCTCGTTCAATTCACCGCATACAACACAAACAGTAGGTAATTTACAATAAGTTTTTGTATGGCCATATTCTTGACAATTTGTGCACTGTACGGTCCTGAACGCTTGTGTGGTTCTTCCACTGTGATTTTCCTGTATAAGAGATATTTTAAATTATAAATAGGATGTGTCTCATTTTTCTTCAATTTAATATCATTTGGCTCCAGTTCAACGCGAAATAAGGGTTGGGGGATCTTCTCCCTGTTTATTATGTTAGAAACATTATTTACTTTAAATCCCTGGAGGGTGAGAGCATTTTTTATTTCTTCAGGAACAACATAAGAATCTATGCCCTTCAATACGATCTGTAGGCCTTTACCACTCTTAAGCTGGAATGTGTAGAAACTTGTTTTATTTTTTTTTAAATTCGTTAACCATTTTGCGGAAATCTTTTTCTTCGTATATTTGAATCTTTGTTTCATCAATATTAGCATGTTTTATTGGAACAATGTGAAATGCCTTTTCACCAATGATCGAAATTAATTTTTAAATAAGTGTGTTTGAGTTTTTTTGTCTCAGATAGATTGGTGGTGGTTTTGAAGTTTTTTTCGAAGATTCTTCAGATTTGTCGCTGTCATCTTGCAATATTTTAAACCGGTTTTGACGATTAGCTGAGGCGGCGTCGTTGTCCCTTGATATTTTCAGAATAGATGAGATTTTGGATGAATTTGGGCTTCGCCTGCGCTTTACCACCGTTACATATCTGTCCATTCTGACAGGCACCTTAGGTTTCTGAATATTATTGTCTATTGTCATAACTTGGTTAAGTGATGAGCACGAGCCCGGAGCGGATAATGGCGCTGACTTAAAAAGACTAAAAGACTATCATCAGATTTTTTATTTTTATTGTTTTCATTAAGAGCTTCAGAACTCACAGTAAAACAGGCATTTCTGCCGTTAGAACTCACTTCACAATTTTTTGTTTTTGAGGTACTCATGCAGAGTGTTTCTCAGTCACTTTTGTTGCGTTTTTTTTGTTTTTGTTGTTTCAGATTATATGTAAAATATTATTAGTGCAAATAAAGCAAATTCCACAAAATCGGTACTTATTACGAATCAGTACTTATTACGAATATTTTTTTGTATTTTTGTTTGTTTAGTATGTAAAAAAAACTCCGCTAATACGTCTGTTCACTACGAAGCACAGAATATACACAGAATACCCAACTTTGACGTTTAAAAAGGGTCCGAATCATATTTTGCATAAACTTTGTATAACGTGCATAAAGTTTGTGTGAAGAGATATCTATATAAAAACTACTAGATTAGCTCTCCCTTTCACACAAACTTTATGCACGTTTTCAAAGTTGTCGGGTCTATGTATAGTTTATGCTACGAAGGTTCAACCATAAACTATACATAGACCCGACAACTTTGAAAACGTGCATAAAGTTTGTGTGAAAGGGAGAGCTAATCTAGTTGTTTTTATATAGATATCTCTTCACACAAACTTTATGCACGTTATACAAAGTTTATGCAAAATATGATTCGGACCCTTTTTAAACGTCAAAGTTTGGTATTCTGTGGGTTCAACAAAGAGTGCCATTATTGAGCTCAATATTCCATATAAAATTGTAATTAAGTTATTGTGCAATAAGTACAAAATTGTTATAAATAAAGAGTAAAACTGGATATGCAACACTGTCTGAAAGTATGTTCAGTGTTTAAAATTATCTACAATGACAAATGTCAACAAAATAAAGCAAAACAATAAAAAATAGCTAGTCAAGTTGAAGGTAAGTTTATTAATATATTTCAATTAAAAAAAAACAATTAAATAAACAATTTCTTTTTTAAATACATATATACATAGGTATAAGAATTAAAAAAAGAGAATGAGCTGGAATGAGGCTAGTGAGGCAGCCCTTCTGGATATGTGGCCAAGCAAAATGGATGGGCTTCGTGGGCATAGGAAAAATGGCCACTTCTATGCAGAGATGGCTGATGAGCTCAATCAGCAGGGATATACTTGTAGCCCGCGAGACATCCAAGTGAAATTGCAGAATTTTACGCAGCGGTACAGGTATTTGCAAACATACATTAAAGAATCCTTCGGGTTTTACTGTTTTTGTGCTTAGTGGCAAAACAGTAAACATATGAAAATAAGTAAAAACTTTTTTTAAATTAACATTTTTACAGAAAAGTGAATGCGGCAATGGGAGTATCTGGCGGTCACCATCGACATGGCCCCACTATGAAGCAGTTCATCAAGCTATTGGTGGTTTCAAAGCAAACTTGTTTGCCGAATTGACGCTTGAAAGCATTGACGGTATGTGTTTTTTAATTATTGGCTAAATAATCTTCCAAATAATGGTTGGTAGCATAAATCTAGATATGTTTGTACATACTACATATGTATGTACATGTACAAACATGTTTTGAATAAGTGCAATAAAAGAGTTTTTTTCTGTTTTTATATTTTATTAAGAAGTGCTTGTTTTATTATTATTAGTAATTATAATTTTTTTGTTCATGTAGAAATTTCCAATTCATCAATGGTACTGTCACCATTATCGCCTGAATCATCATCTCCATTACCGCCAGCATCGCCATTGTCCCCTGAACCGAGTACGTCAGAGCCTACAAAAAAGAAGAGGAAGTTTGATTTTCGGGAAATTGTTTTGCAGAAGTTTGACACCATTTCAATGGAAATATCGAAACATTAAAGTCAAAGCGAGGAGAACGAAAAGAAGCTTATAGAAATAGAAAGTAAGAAGGTAGAAATTCTTAATGGAATCGCAGAGGATAATAAGCAGTTAAGCATGGCTTTAATTACATTTTTAAATAAAAATTAAATAAATGAAATATTTGTGTGTGTAATTTTATGTGTTTAGGTTTTTCTTTTTATCTTATTTCATTGAATATCAATAAAAATTTTAAAAATATACAAATAAAAATTTAAAAAACTGAGATATTGGTACTTACTAAAATAACACAAATTTTGTCTTATATGTAGCTTCACCGGTTGGTTCGTTATCACCAATCGTAAGGTTATGTGTTGGGCTATCTCGATGTTGTTAATTCTTTTGAGTTTTTTTTACTCTTTATTCAAAAATAAAAACAACTCTCAATAGAATTAATAAGACTTGAACATAATCCGTACTTCTTTTTTACGTTCTTATTTTTCCCACATTCCACATATCGCGTTTGCATAATTTATAGCTAAATTAAAACAAAATTTTTATTTACACGTACTAAATCAAATAACTAGTCAGACGTTGGAGAAATTTGATATCTGTTTGGGCTTTACTGTCAGTGAGAAAATAATTTGCTTATTTAATTCACCAGCCAGACAGTTATGAAATCCAATATCTGTTCTCTGCTAACGGTAGGAAAATAATTAGTGCATCAGAAGAATGAACGGTTTCCAGCCTGCTAAAAATTTAAATTTTTTTACTTTTTTTTTTTGTATTGTATTTCTATTTGTATTTGTATTTCTTTATTATTTGTATTTGTAATTTTCTTCTTTAAATACCATAAGTTTTTAATAAAATTTGTGATTGCAGTCAGTTTTCGTTGTTCTTGTGTACCACTTGAACAACTGAACCGATAATAATCGCTTGAATTATCCTGGTGAACTACTAGGATAATAAACCCCTACGAACAGTAATAACTTGGTGAAGCACCAAGTTATATATCTCGATAAAGTTGAGCAAGGCAAACGAGCCTGCGCTTAACATTTTGGCGACCGTGACAGGACATCGGGTTTAGGAAAACCTAAAGTCCTTCAAGCGAACAATTCAAAACCAATATATCAGCGGCCAACCACAAACTACAAGGCGCTTAATCACAGACAACGTTGCATCATAACCAATAAGCAGCTTACTCCAACTCTCAATTAACCTCTATAGGGCATCAACAAAGCAATATGGAAACCGCAGAGCAGCTTCTTCACCAACTAAAGGAGATCGGCGAGCGTATCGCTACCATCATCCGCAACTTTACCAAGGACCCAGCTAGCCGCAAAACCCCAGTGTACTACAAAGAACGATTGGCCCGGCTGACTACAGCTTGGAAAGAATTCGATGAGGCAGATACCAAATTGCGGACTCTAAAGGATATTGATATGGAAGATGAATACTTCACTGCAGACCGCTATAGTCAAATCCAGTCAATGGCATCCAAATATATAGCGCTGATGGAACGCGAGCACACTTATCAAGGTAAGGGAGCAATCGCCAAAAACCCTATTGATCCACCGCCAAAAGGGGGCGACCAGTCCGAAATCATTAACAACCCCCCATCCACGAAACTTCAACCTACAAGTGGCCATGATGGTTTAATCAGCCGCTCCCTAGGAAAGATGGCAGCGCTGGATAGACAGCTAGAAGGCCTTCAGTTGCAGTCGCCACAGGATGGGCCTTATTACGATGTTAAAAAGGCCACCATCACCAAACTATGGCAACAGCTAGAACTACTTAATGATGAAGTGTTAGATAAATATTCCGATCCAGACCTCGCCGGTTATGACACAAGCAGATACATCCACCTCGAACAAGCCGCTCAGTTAGCGGTCATCCAGCTTACCACGGCTAACAACAATCGCCTCTCATCCACAGAAACTATGGCTAAACCATCTACCCTACCATTACCCACAATCACTCTCTCTAAATTTGAAGGTGATTATATGAAATGGACATCGTTTTCTTACTTATTTAAGAAAACTATTCATGAGCAACAGATGTCAGACGCTCACAAAATGTTTTATCTAAAGACCAACGTTACTGGCGAAGCAGCGAAGCTTATTAATCATCTCGCTGTTACTGCAGACAATTACATAGCCGCTTGGCAGTTACTACAGGATCGATATGATAATAAACGACTAATAGTGGCAACAACGGTTCAGAGACTGCTAGACCAACCATGCGGTGCATCGACGTTAATGGCCGTTAAGCGATTGCACGATACAACGAGAGAATGTCTGGCAGCTCTTTCTAATATGGGGCTCGAAATCTCGACATGGGATCCACTTCTACTCCACCTTCTGGTAAAAAAGTTGGACAAAACTGTATACACTCAATATGAGCAATCGATCACCAACCCAAAGGAAATGCAACCAGTCAGCCAATTTCTTACCTTTCTGGAGAACTACTTCCA
The DNA here is from genome assembly GCA_963681545.1 of Germaria angustata. NCBI lineage: Eukaryota > Metazoa > Arthropoda > Insecta > Diptera > Tachinidae > Germaria > Germaria angustata. The sequence continues at coordinate 44,668,652 of OY813002.1, read as the reverse complement.
CACTCTGGAGGCAATAGGACACAAAGATAAGACAGTTTCTCCTGCTAGCAAAACATGCACGCTTACGGCACATCCCCGCCATGAGAACCAACGATGCCTAGTTTGCAAGCAAGAATATCACCCGTTGTATAGATGCAGAGAATTCATCCAGCTAAGCCCTGTAAACAGACTAAACTTGATACAGAAACATAAAATGTGTGTTAATTGTTTTAGTCACAATCATTTGACCAAACAGTGCACAATTTTAGGCCGCTGCCAAAAATATGGAAAAATGCACAACACCCTTGTACACTTGGAACAAGCCCCGCAAAAGAATTCAATATCCAGGAAGCGTAACAAATCAAAGGCGGAAACAGAGTCAGCCAATGAAACAGTTACAACGAATAACTCCACGACGCAACACGCGACATCTCTAGTCAGCACACCAACAGAAGCTGAAAGCATGGCGGGAAGTGACACTAACAAAAGACCATATGTTCTACTGGGAACAGCGTTGGTAAAGGTCAAGGCTAATGGTCTGGAAACTGAATGCAAGGCAATCCTTGATTCAGGATCACAAGTCAATTTGATCACAGAACGATTAGTCAACCGGCTTGGACTCCCAGCACGGACTACTTCTGTTTCAATCAACGGTATTGGAAAAAATCGTACAAAGGTTCAACACCGAGTCAACATTACGCTACAATCTCGGCTCAACAATTTTTCAACACGGCTTGAAGCATTCGTATTGCCGCAAATTATTTCCCCTCAACCCGCTCAATCGCTTACAATCGACAGGTGGTCAGTTCCTAGCAACGTAGCATTAGCGGACCCAACCTTCAACCGTCCAGAAAAAATCGATATTTTGTTAGGGGTGGAATATTATCATCAACTACTCAAGATCGGACAATTTAAATTAGGCAAGGGCCTTCCACTGCTACAAAATACAGCCTTTGGATGGATCGTATCGGGAAAGGTATCTGATGAAAGGCTCTCATCAGGAATCTGCGGAGTCTTAACAGAAGAGGATAAAATGAATACAGCTATTGAGCGATTTTGGAAACTCGAGGAGGTTGAAGGAAGAGAGCAAAATTTATCACCTTTCGATGCACAGTGCGAAGCACATTTCAATCAGCATACCACACGTGACCATAAAGGTCGATTCATAGCACGACTGCCATTTTGTGCTGAACCATCTTTATTAGGGTCCTCACATAGTATCGCATTCAATCGGTTCCTCGCACTAGAACGTCGATTATCAAAAGACGCTTCATTGAAGGAACAATATGCGCTTTTTATGAAAGACTATGAAACAATGGGGCACATGTCGAAAATCAATATAGACGAAGTAAAGGGACATACATACTTTATTCCTCACCACTGCGTTTTGCGACCCGAAAGTAGTACAACTAAACTCAGTGTAGTTTTCGATGCGTCAGCAAAAACGTCCTCAGGAAAATCCTTAAATTATATTCTCCACACTGGACCACCACTACAAAATGATCTATTTACGGTTCTATTGCGATTTCGGCTGCCCCGTTTCGTATTCACAACAGATATCGAAAAAATGTACCGCCAAATCTATATCCACCCCAAGGACCGACAGTACCAGATAATCCTCTGGCGAAATAATGCCTCTGAGCCTATTAGTTATTTCCAGTTAAATACCGTTACCTATGGTACTAGACCAGCACCATATCTGGCGATCAAATGTTTGAAGGAAATAATCCAGGATAATAAGATGCAAGCTCCTTTGGCAGCCAGTTTCTTGGAAAAGAACTTTTATGTCGATGACGGGCTGGGTGGAGCTGATAGCCTGAATACAGCCCTAGAAACTCAGCACCAGCTGCAAGACGTCCTGGCCAAGTACGGATTCCATCTACGAAAATGGTGCGCTAATAATGCCCAGCTGCTCCGCAACATTCCCAGTTATGACCAAGAAGTCAGTCTTGACTTCTCAGACGAAACTGATTACACTAAAACACTGGGATTGGTATGGGTACCTAAAGATGACCTACTTAAGATCAAGGTCAACATTCAAACAATTAAAGCCGTGACTAAAAGAACAGTCACATCAGACTTGGCGCGAATCTTTGATCCACTAGGAATACTGTCGCCAGTAGTTGCCAGAGCAGAAATGTTTATCCAGGAATTATGGACCTTGAATCTCTCATGGGACGAGGCTGTTCCTTCAGAATTTGACTCACGCTGGCGAACTTTTCGAAGCAATCTAAGCGAACTTGAAAGCTTTCAAGTGCATCGGCATATCTATAAAGGAGTTCTTCCTAGCAAGACTCAACTTCACGTTTTTACCGATGCCTCCGAAAAGGCGTATGGCGCTGCAATATATGTGAGAACAATTCTACCAAACAAAACAATAAGAGTATATTTGTTATGTGCGAAATCACGGATAACTCCACTCAAACAGCAAACACTGCCTAGACTGGAACTATGTGCCGCACAATTGGGTGCTAACTTAGCTGCAAAAGTGAAATTAGACTTGGATATGAATACAACGCCAACATTCTATTGGTCCGACTCAAAAATAGTCTTATCGTGGATAAATTCAAGATCTTCTTCCTTTCATACATTTGTGGCAAATCGAATCGCTTCAATTCAAGAAAACACGCTACCTGAGCAATGGCGTCATGTAAGTTCTAAAGATAATCCAGCGGACATCATATCAAGAGGACTGGATCCACAACAGTTACAGCATACACCCCAATGGATGTATGGGCCATTTTTTCTTCATGGAGACGAGAAACATTGGCCTCCCAGTTTTGGCCTAGATCCTAATTTGCCGACCCCTGAACAAAAGCAAGGATCATACATCTCACTCATTGCTGTCAATAGTGAAAACTTTTTGCACAGCATCAACCACCGAAATTTACTAAAAAGGCTCCAACGTATCATAGGATACATTTTAAGATTCATTAAAAATGCCAGAACTTTCAAACCCGAGCGACAAACCCAACAAAATCTCACACCTATTGAACTTCACGATGCGCTTGCCATCATTGTTCGAACCACCCAACTATGCACGTTCACAGAAGACATTCAACAGCTGCAACAGAAAAAAGACCTTAAAGGATCGAGTCAAATAAAAAGCTTATCCCCATTTTTAGACGAATATAACATTCTAAGAGTTGGAGGTAGATTAGAAGCATCCACGTTATCATTCAATGCCAAACATCCAATGTTGCTTCCTTATAACGACACAATAAGTAAACTAATATTTGAGTCGATACATAGGGAAAACAAACATTGTGGCCCTGGAGCACTTCTAGCAATCGTAAGACAACGTTTTTGGCCCATTAAAGGCAAAAATTTGGCTCGGGAAACTGTGCATAAATGTGTGCAATGTGTACGAGCGAAACCAAAACTTCTGCAGCAAATTATGGGAAACCTTCCAGAAGCAAGAGTAATACCAGCGAGACCCTTTATTAATGCAGGAGTTGACTACTGTGGTCCAATCTGGGTTCACTTCAAAACCCGAGGAAAGCGACCCCAAAAGGCGTATATTGCAGTATTCTGTTGCTTTTCCACTAAGGCGGTCCATCTGGAGCTTGTAACAGACCTTACAACCGACGCTTTCATTGGAGCACTCAAAAGATTCATCAGCCGAAGGGGTCACTGTCAGCATCTCTACAGTGACAACGCAACAAACTTTGTGGGACCTCGCAATCAATTAGAAGAGTTGTCAACTGCTCTTTTCGCCACAGCTGCTCAAGAAAAAATTCAACAAGAGTGTGCCAGCAAAGACATCATTTTTCATTTCATACCTCCACGATCCCCGCACTTCGGCGGACTATGGGAGGCTGCAGTCAAATCCGCAAAAAGGTTACTTGTTAAAGAAATGGCAAACGCGTCTCTGACCTATGAAGAAATGGAAACCGTGATCATAGAAGTCGAAGCAATCCTTAATTCGAGACCGATTGCACCGTTGCCGAATAGTCCTAATGATGAGGCTGCACTAACACCAGGCCACTTTTTGATTGGTGAACCGCTTACAGCACAAGTAGATGCAACAGCCAGGTCAACTCCAACAACTCTTACAAAACGATGGGAGTTAGTGTCACAAATAAAGCATGAATTTTGGAAACGATGGTCGCAGGAATACCTCAGTGAACTCCAGCAGCGAAACAAGTGGCAAACCAAGGCTCAAAATTTGCAACGGGGTACCATAGTTATAATTAAAGACAACACACCAGTCATGAAATGGCGTCTTGGAAAAGTAACTGAAATTTACCCCGGTCCAGACGGACTTGTCAGAACAGCGGATGTAAAAACATCTGATGGTATCCTTAAGCGAGCAATTCACTTGCTGGCTCCTCTTCCTGTGGAGCCACCAGGAACCAATGTTAGCAATAACACAACAGATGAGAAACGAAAAAGAGACAGCTCACCCAAGAACAAAACCATAAATGAACCACCCTCAAAACGTTGTACTCTAAACGCAACAGGTCTGCTAGTACTCATAGCATTATTTCTCCCTCTAATCCTATGTCAACAAGTGACGTACACCCAAATCACCAGCAACCCTGGATTGCATTTCGAAAATATTGGCCAAGTTAAACCTGTCATCGCTGAATGGAAGCTCCTTATTTATTTTGAGCTGACACCGTTCTATAACGAATTAGAACTTTTAATGAACGGTACCTCTGCGCTGAAAAGGGCCTGCGATTACTCATCCCTTAATCATCAATGCAACGGACTTCTATCCCATTTTCAAGATCTCAAAAATGAAATGGAGCACGGTTTGGAAAATTTCATAAAAAGGAAGCGACGAGGAGCAATAGACATCGTTGAAAATATAGCAAGCTCCTTGTTTGGCGTTCTAGACTCCAAATATGCAGCAGAAATGACGGATACTATTAATAGTATAAAAACCAACGAAGCCCACTTGCAAAGCCTTCTTCGGAATCAAACATCGTTTATCGACTCGACCCTGAATCTCATGAAGCAATCGGAACAACGCACGCAAGATAACTTCGAAAAAATGAACGGTAAAATAAATAAACTACTCTACCTCACAACCAATGACAGTTACCATCGATCGGAAGTCATTTTATCACTGAGTGTCCAGTTACTTACAATTGCTAATAATTTACAAAAAATGCACACATCTACGATCACATTGTTAGCGGACACTTACCATGTTCGAATTAGTCCGGTTCTACTAACCCCACAACAATTTTCGGGTGAAATCAATAACATAAAGGCAAACCTTCCCGCAGATCTAGTACTTCCAGTTGCAGACATTATTCATTTATATGGTGTAGTCACGGCTCACGCAGCAATCTCAACTCAGCACATTATTTGCACCTTGTTCATCCCACTAGCCCATCATGGGCAATATGACCTATTTTATATTACTCCAGTACCACAGCTAATGAACAACTCTTTAGTGGCTATCATACCAACCACTAAAATGATGGCTCTCAACGCTCATCGTGACGAATATTTCCCTCTAGATGAATCGAAGCTAAGTACCTGCAATAAACTTGAGCATAACATTTTCTTATGCCCACAAATTCAAGCTGCATATCCTAAAGGCTCTCCAATTTGTCGCTGTGAGATACATTTATTCAACAATGAATCCGACTCAAGCTGCAACATAGAGTTTATAAACAGCAATAACGTATGGTACCAACTTTATAACAAGAACCAGTGGCTGCTCGCAACTCAACAGTAACTAAAACTAAGCACAGTATGCAAGGGTGAAAGCAGTTCACAATTGCTGGAAGGTACCGGGTTGCTCGCGCTTCCCGCAGGGTGTGCAATGAAAAATGATGTTATTACCATATACGGGCATCGAACCATCTCATCAAACTTGCATTCATCATATACAAGCAATGGGATGTCATTCCTTCACCTCCAAGAAAGCGTAAACAACATGACACAACCCCTGTCATATGCTTCGACAATTGAAAAGATAAGCCATCTGCAGAATGAGGTCAGGGCACAACGACAAGAATTTCCTCTCGCAAGAACCCATAAAATACATAGCTTAACCATCAGCTATGTTGGACTAGCCTTGATTTTAGCTGTGATAGTGGCCCTGATAGCAAGGCAAAGGTTGAAGAGAAGACGTGAACCGATCCCCGAAGCACCACAACCGTCTCCACGATCCAACTGGAATGTTTCATTGGAACCAACAACTTAATCCACTTCAAAATATGTAAATTGCCGGAGAACGCTCATTCGCACTTTTCAATCCCCTTGGGGCCGCAATATGTTAATTCTTTTGAGTTTTTTTTTACTCTTTATTCAAAAATAAAAACAACTCTCAATAGAATTAATAAGACTTGAACATAATCCGTACTTCTTTTTTACGTTCTTATTTTTCCCACATTTTGGCGTGAGAATTACCGCGTCTGCATAATTCATAATACTTGAACAAAATCCGTACCTCTTTTTTACGTTCTTATTTAGACGTGACAATTACCGCGTTTGCATAATTCATAGCTAAATTAAAACAAAATTTTTATTTACACGTACTAAATCAAATAACTAGTCAGACGTTGGAGAAATTTATGGATTTATGAAATCCAATATCTGTTCTCTGCTAACGGTGGGAAAATAATTAGTGCATCAGAAGAATGAACGGTTTCCAGCCTGCTAAAAATTAAATTTTTTTTACTTTTTTTTTGTATTGTATTTCTATTTGTATTTGTATTTCTTTATTATTTGTATTTGTAATTTTCTTCTTTAAATACCATAAGTTTTTAATAAAATTTGTGATTGCACGATTGTCATTCATCCAGCAAACATCTGAATTTCATTTTTTCCGACAAGTCAGTTTCTTGTGTACCACTTGAACAACTGAACCGATAATAATCGCTTGAATTATCGTGGTGAACTACTAGGATAATAAACCCCTACGAACATTAATAACTTGGTGAAGCACCAAGTTATACATCTCGATAAAGTTGAGCAAGGCAAACGAGCCTGCGCTTAACAGATGTATTTCCAAATCTTGCAGATTTTCAAGCCACGGCTGATTTATGTGGTCATTTCTTTCGTTTAAGAAATTGTGCAAAACACAGCTAGCCCGAACAATAATTGGCGCATTCCCTACTCGATTATCTATTCCCTTCCCGATACGGTAAAAACGTCCTTTTAGATGACCAAATGCGTTCTCCACCACTCGTCTGCATTTTGATAATCGGTAGTTAAATAACTTTTGGTCATCTGACAAGGCCATTGAAAATGCGTAAGGTTTCATTAAACCGCTTGAGAATCTGAATGCGGAGTCTCCCAAAATGCAAATTGGCATTTGTACGCTAACTAACTTAATTTTCTTTGAATTAAAATTATGCATTTTCAATTCTTATAACTGTTTTTTGCGGCTACTAATAAAATAACTGAAGATGCTGTAGTTTCAAAAAATTCACACAAACAACATTTATCATTATATAAATGTAGCATCAGAAAATGAAATGGTGTTGTATTTGAAATAATAACTGCACAACTGCTGAAAAATCCATTGTCAATGCAAACATTAAAACGCAGCTCTGGTATAATGAAAATGTTTTATTTTATAAAGTGGTTGAGAAAACTAAGAATGCCATGGTCGTTAATTTTCATCCGTATGCGCTCTCCAACTGAATACATTTTGCGCTTGCAGTTTTCTATTTTCGCCATTCTACACAAATTTTTGACAAATCATATTACGAGTAATTGTGAGACAATGTGAAGACAGCTTTAACTGTTGTATAAAGATGTATTGAAAAACTTAACTTTGTATTTAGATGGAACTTAAAAATGAATATATAAATAATTTATTAATTAATTAACAAACACAAACTGCGAAGCTACTTGGCTTATCTGCAGAGACACCCGAAGTCTTCGGCAGGAGTCGACCTGCGACCTTCGGACTACCAGTCTAGTACACTACCTACTAGTCTACGAAGGTATTTAAATACGAAATCAAAAAGTGGCGACAAGAGTACTATAAACATTTTTAGACTTTCCTATGTTAAAAATAGAACAAAATTAAAATTTTCTGTTTATCTGAAAACCTAAAATAGCTGCGCGTCATGTAGCGTTGAGATAAATTCAAATGTATACGTATGGGAAACTTTTGATAAAAGAAAATATGAACACATATTGAACGACCATACATTCATATATACATATGTATGTATAGACCCATTAACTTCCTTAAGCTGTATGTATAGCCATTTTATTCATTGTTTTAGTTCGTCGACGATTCTGTTAACACTACAGATGAAGGAGGCCGCTGTGATGTAATACATTAGCGTAAAAGAGCATCAATCACTGCCGGCACTTATCAGTGACCAGTGCAAACTTTCATCACTTAATCATTCCAACAACAATAAACACGACACCGCACTAACGTAAATCAGAAAAAACACTTATGATGTTGATGATGTTCAAACTTTCACATTGAATGCACATGCACATTTATACATGTGTATGTGCATAAGTTTGCATGACATTGTGAGCAGAATTCGATCGTTGAGTTAATATCCAAAGTCAGAATAATTTCATTTGCTGTCTGAGTTCATTGCTTTCTGTATGTAAGAATGACAGACTGCAAATGTGAATGCAATGAACTTCAACAGAATTTGATCGCTTCAGTCAAAATCCAAATTCAGCATAATTTTATTTATTACCTGAGTTCATTGCTTTTCTTTATACAATGTGAATGCAATGAACTTCAGGAAAATAACTAAATGTAAAAAAAATGTATTCTACCATAAATCGCAAATAAGCATTAATTTAGTATTTAAGCCAATGAATTTTTAATAAACATTGAGAGAAGTAATCAAACAATTAAATCGACTATTTCTTTCCATTTTCTCCGCATCAACCGGGTTTCAAGTGCTCGAGTTGAACTAACTGTTTTCTTGGTGATTCACCTTGAAAACAATCCAAACGACCAAGGCAATTCGGCTCTTGGTAATTCAATTCATCTGATTGGCAAACTAGCCAAATCAAAAAACATTGGTGACCCCGACGTGATCATCAAAAAAAAAAAAAAAAAAAAAACCCATTGGTGACCCCTGACATCCTGTAACTTGGCACAGGATCTATACAACGCTTAAGTCAACAAGTCGATTGACATGGCTCAAGAAGAATCAAATCCATTTTTCGCATTGGCGGACGCTCAACGTAACACAGGTGAAATTATTGAAACCATCATAAGAAATTTTAAAAAGGATCCAGCTATTAGAAAGACGCTAAACTACTATGAAGAGCGTTTAAGAAGACTGGACGCGGCGTGGGGCGAATTCGAGACTACCGATGCCAAAATACATTGTCTGGAAACGACGCCTTCAGATCACAGTTATTTTACCAACAAGTATTATGACAAGATCTCAGAACTCGTTTTTAAATATAAAGCAACATTCGAGTCGTTAATGTTGCAGGCATCTAATACTTCCCAAAAAGAAGTCAATCAACATGCGGTTCCTACAGTTACTGGCACAACAACGCAATCGTCTACATTTGCAACAAGCTCCTTAATTAGAAGACAAGGGGTAATGATAGCGTCTTTAAAGAGGATACTCAGCATAAATCCAACAACTGAGAATATGAAGCTCAAAGAAAAACTTTGGGAACAGATACAAGATCTGCATTTCACAATATGGAAGTCCTGTCAAGATCCTCTGCAAGAAGGATACGACATGGAGTCATACGAAAATCTTGAAAGGCTGACCATGAACAATTTCGCATTGACGTCATCAGCTGAAGCGCCACAAAGCTTTGCATATGGTCAGAATAATGTCCTACCACTACCAAAGATTATAATACCGAAGTTTAACGGCGAGTACTTAAAATGGCAAGCGTTTTTTGATCTATTTTCAGAATTAATAGACAAACAACAGCTTTCGCCAGTACAAAAAATGTGGTATTTGAAGTCAAATTTAGGAGGAGAAGCTGAAAAATTGATCAGCCACCTCTCGGCTACTGCTGAAAACTACGCAACAGCCTGGACGCTTTTACAAGAGCGATACAACAATCGGCGAGTTCTTGTTGCATCAATAATCCAGCAGCTACTCGATCAACCGTCTGGCGGATCATCAGCAGCAGCCATCAAACACCTGCATGACACCACTCAGGAGTGCTTACACGCATTACAAAACATCGGGATCGACACAACCTCCTGGGATCCAATTCTGCTGCATTTACTTACCAAAAAGTTGGATCGTAGCACCCATGTTCTATACGAGAGATCTATCACAAATCCAAAGGAGCTCCAGCAAGTGAAAGAATTTTTGAGCTTTCTTGAAACACGCTTTCAGTCCATGGAAGCGATGGGACAAAAGGAAAAACCACCTTCAAAGGTGTGTGCATCTGCTGCTTCATCAAAACAATCCGAAAAGGCATGCAGTCTGTGCAAAAATGGCTCGCATCAACTGTACCGATGTCCAAATTTCCAACAACTAACACCACCACAACGCCTGAATTATGCACAGAAACAGAAATTATGCGTGAACTGCTTAAAATCAGGTCATGCAGCCAAATACTGTACCTTAAGGTCATGCGCCAAATGCAACAAAAAACACAATTCACTACTGCATTTGGAAAAAAGGGATCATCCACAAAAGGAAGGACCAACGAGTGAAACAGTCAATAAAAACAGCTCCCACCTGACATCATCGGCGACAATCACTCTTCCTGCAAATGATAAATCGCAAGTCACTTCGCTAACTACAGCCAAAACCCAGTTCGCGGACTCATATGTTTTACTCAGCACAGCAGTAGTTAAGGTAAAAACTGATACAACAGAAGTTGAATGCCGCGCCCTCCTTGACTCCGGATCCCAAGCAAATTTCATTACTGAACGTTTAGTAAAACGACTGGGTATTTCAATGCAGCCTTCATCGTTAAACATTAATGGTATTGGAGCTACTAACACAAAAATACACCACAGAGTAAATGTAGCCTTGACCTCTCGTATTAACAATTTCTCAACACGGTTTGAGGCATATGTTCTTCCTCGCATTATTTCACAACAACCGTCACGATTTATCAACACTGAAGGGTGGTCGCTGCCAAAAAACCTAACATTGGCCGACCCAGGCTTCAACCGCCCCGAAAAAATCGACATATTATTGGGTGCAGAGCACTATCATCAACTGCTGACAATCGGACAAATAAAATCATCCGATCAACTGCCGATCTTACAAAACACGGTATTCGGCTGGATAGTGTCAGGAAAAATAAATGGAGATTGTCCAACGGATATTTCATGTGGAATCTGTACTACGGATGAAGCCCTCGAAACGTCTATCGCCCGACTGTGGGAATTGGAAGAAATTAAATCAAATGACAAACCGCTCTCGATAGCAGATAAACAATGCGAAGAACACTTTGCACAACATACGACCAAGAACGATCAAAACCGATTCATAGTGAAGATACCCTTTCATCAAAGTCCTGCTGCTCTTGGAGACTCACATGGAATTGCACTTAACAGATTTCTCGCCCTCGAACGCCGGCTACAGAAAAATCCCGAATTGAAGGCACAATACACAAAATTCATGAACGAATATGAATCGATGGGACACATGACAAAAATATCAGCAAATGAAATCCTCACACCAAACTATTTCATACCACACCACTGCATACTGAGGCCGGAAAGTTCAACCACTAAGCTTCGTGTAGTCTTTGATGTGTCTTGCAAAACATCATCAGGGCAGTCTTTGAATGACCTAATGTACACAGGACCCTCAGTGCAAAGCGAATTATTCTCCATCCTGTTGAGGTTTCGATTACCAAGATTCGTTTTCACTGCTGATGTCGAAAAAATGTATAGGCAAGTCCTAGTTTCTCCTGAAGATCGTCACTTTCAGCTCATTATTTGGAGAAAGGACACCACAAAACCTATAACCTACTATCAACTCAACACAGTTACATATGGTACACGCGCTGCTCCGTATTTAGCAACTAAATGTCTGCAACAACTCGCTAAAGAAAACACTGTTCGTTACCCTCTTGCCTCGAAATTTCTGCAAGAGAATTTTTACGTTGATGATGGGCTTGGTGGAGCAGATAGTTTGGTGACTGCAATAGATTTGCAAAATCAACTAACACAAATGATGAAAGAAAGTGGTTTTAATCTTCGCAAGTGGTCTGCAAATCATCCACAGTTACTCCAAAACATACCACAAGGTGATCTGGAAGTAAATTTGGACTTTGAAAGCGCAAATGCTGACTCTATAAAAACATTAGGACTCATCTGGCTGCCGAAGTAGGACAAGCTTTGTGTTAAAGTTAACATCGAGGCAATTAACAAAATTACCAAACGTACAGTCACATCAGATCTTGTGAGACTTTTCGACCCACTGGGAATCCTCTCTCCAATTGTGGTGACAGCCAAGATGTTCATCCAAGAATTATGGGAATTGAAATTAGATTGGGATCAATCTCTACCTCAATCGTTACATACCAAATGGAGTTCTTTTCGCACCGATCTAAATGAGCTAAAAACCTTGGAAATATAGAGACACATCTTTAAGGGAGAAATCCCAGCTTCAGTCCAACTACATATTTTTACGGATGCGTCAGAAAAGGCGTATGGAGCAGCAGCCTACATACGGTCAGTGTTCAAAAACGGGACCATTATGAATCGACTCCTTTGTGCTAAATCCACTCAAAAGGCAAACAATACCGAAATTGGAGCTATGTGCAGCGGTGTTAGGAGCGCAGTTAGCTACAAAAATTAGATCTGATCTGCAGTGGACCAGCCCGGTTTGGTTTTGGACCGATTCAGAAATTGTGCTGTCATGGATAAATTCATCATCTGCATCATTCAACACCTTTGTGGCCAATCGAATTGCAATCATTCAGGCAGAAACTCAAATAGATCAATGGCGTCACGTCAGCTCAAAATGCAATCCAGCCGACATTTTATCTCGAGGAATATCGCCAAGGGCCCTGAAGGAATGCACACTGTGGTTTTGTGGACCCTTATTTCTGCATGGAGCAGAAGCAGCATGGCCATTGAAATTTAATCCAAGCCTGAGCATTCCGACCACTTTAGAAAGAAAAAGAAAATCAGTAGAATCATATGTGGCAGTAATAGACGGACAGGATTTCGTCTACAAGATCAACCACAAAAATTCGTTCTTCCGATTACAGCGAATAATTGGGTACGTCATGCGTTTTATTACTCACACCAGATGCCGAAAGAACAATCGACAGCCTAACAGAACATTAACAACAACTGAGCTGGATCAAGCCCTAATTCCGATTATTAAGCAAATGCAAGCAGCAGATTTCAAGGATGAAATTCTACACTTAAAAAAATACAACGAAGTTCAAAAAACAAGCAGCTTGTGCAACCTGTCTCCTTTTCTAGATCGAAATGGTTTAATTCGTGTTGGAGGCAGGCTTGAGGCATCCTCATTGGCATATGACTCGAAGCATCAACTTGTCATTCCATATAATGATCCCATTTCAAAATTAATCTTCGAAATGGTTCATAAAGACAACAAACACTGCGGAGCGCAAACGCTCCTAGGCATCATCCGACAACGCTACTGGCCAGTAAAAGGAAAAATTATGGCTCGTGCTACAGTTCATCGCTGTACAATATGTAGCAGGGCAAAACCAAAAATGTTTGAACATATAATGGGAGATCTGCCTGCAACACGAGTATTACCAGCTCGGCCATTCGTAAATGTTGGAGTCGACTACTGTGGTCCACTTGAAGTTCACTACAAACTGAGAGGGAAAAGGCCGCACAAGGCTTATATTGCAGTATTTTGTTGTTTCGCAACAAAGGCTGTACATCTGGAGCTAGTGAGCGATCTCACCACAGAGGCATTCATAGGTGCTCTCAAGAGATTTATCAGCCGCCGTGGACACTGCCAAAATTTGTATTGCGATAACGCAACGAATTTCGTTGGAGCGAAAAATAAACTACCCGAACTGGCATCCATAATCTACACATCAGAAGCACAAGAAGCAATTACAAGCGCCTGTGGAAAAAGGGGCATACAATTCAATTTTATATCGCCAAGGCGGCGGTAAAATCTGCCAAACATCTCTTAGTCAGAAGTGTAGGTAACGCGTCGTTGACTTATGAAGAACTCGAAAACTTAGTCATCGAAGTCGAAGCTATTCTTAACTCCAGACCAATTTCACCGCTATCAAACGACCCAAACGACATCGGTGCCTTGACTCCAGGGCATTTCCTTATTGGAGAGCCTCTCACTGCCCAAATCGATGCGCAAGCCAAGTCAAACAACGTCAAGCTGGCGACAAGTTGGAATTTGGTATCTCGTCTCAAACACGAATTCTGGAATAGATGGTCGCGAGATTACCTGAATGAATTACAATATCGTAACAAATGGCAAAAGCAATCAGAAACTCTTAAGCCTGGTGTGATGTACAGTCATATTTAGTTTAGTTCATTTTTTGTAATTATAATTTCCACTAAAATACGTCACACATTATTGTAAAAAACCAAAACAAATTCTTAAGATATCGTTTTGTATATTTTTAGACACACACAAAATATTATGACACATATGGTCAACACACACATTGTAACATTATTAACATTTCATTCATTTGCCCACAGACCTACGTCGAAGCGAAACATGAGTACCTTCAGTTTACTCCATATGCAGTTCATTGCCTGGGTACTTGACCGTACTTAAGGGGTATTCAATAGCAAGTCAAATTTCATTTCTATTCTTGATATGTCAAATATCATAAATAGGAGAAATGCATTTTTGTGTTAAATTGATGACTATGCTGAACACTGACTGATTAATCGATCGGTAAATGCAATTGTAACATAGGTGAACAGTCGAACACTGTGTTACATAGGTTAATATGAGTAAATGAATGAAATGCATGATATTTTAGATAAATGTAGATAATTGTAAAAAACACTATATAAACTCAAACTTTGTCAGAAATAAAACAGAATTAATTTAGAACTTCAACACTCTTCTTTAGTTTTCAAAGGCATCTAATGTGCCTGAATGTCTATAGCATTTCGAGTGCTTAAATGAACGGCTAGTGGAAGCCCAGTACAAATCCACCTAGTGTTGTACACGGTTAGATCCAACACTTGCCAACATAAAAAAAAAATTTAAAAAGGTCTTCCTTCAAAAACATTTTCCCTTTACCTGTATATGGCGATCCTGCCTGACTCAACTAGAATTTTCTGAGTAGCTGCTGTCTAACCTTTACACTACATGGAACCCGAATTCCATAGAATTTTTGAAAAGTTATATAGGGAGTTGCTTGCCTATGATCCCACAGAAGGACAACAGATCCAGGGTCCAGTATACGTTCCTACGCCGAAGAACCACGGTCCTCAACCTATAACGATTGAACAGTACAAGGCAAGAAATCCAAAAAAAGGAACAGCAAAAGTTGAAACTAAAAAACCACGTTCCAGAGGAGGAAAAAAAGTTAAGCTAAATAAGAAAATCAAAGAGCTTAAACGTCTAATTCCCTTGGCAGAAGGCGAATACAAACGAAAGTTATATGAGGAACTAAAGGACTTAACTAAAAATTAGTAATCCAAAGAAGAATCGTAAAAATAAGAATTCATTAAAAAATAATATTGTAAAAATTGACCAAATGGGATTGTGGAGTAAAATCGGAAATGCAATTCTGATTGCAATCGCAGGGTATGAAGTAGGTAGTAATACTAATAATACACAAAAATCTACAGATATTAAAACTAATGACGAAGAACTATGGCAAATAACAACAATTGTAATTGTCCTTGTTATAATAATTATATGCATCTTAAAACTAAACGCATATTATAAAAGCTATGTTAATAAGAAAATAAACAATAATGTTGTGTAAGGAAAAAATTATTTAAGTAATGTAAATAAAAATAGATATTAGATCAAATTATAAAAAAAAAATATTAAAATGATTTGTAAATGGGCCAATTGATAGAAAGTTTGAATAAAATTATCACCAATTTGAGAAAATCAGGTAGCAGAGGATACACTAAGAGAACATTAATTTTAAAATTAGAAGAAGTAGAACTAATTAAAAAACAATTTATAGAGTTTAGCACTGGTAGAGAAATACAAAAAGATTCCATTGAGAAATTTTACAAATACTATGAAAAAGCAAAGACATTGTTAGAACAAGGATTAGAAAAATTGGACACAGATTCAACTCATAACATGTCAGTTGCAGAAAAAGAAATTGAAAACTCAGAAAAAGAAATTGAAAAATTGGAAACAGATTCAACTCATAGCGTGTTAGATACAGAAATAGAAACTGAAAACTCTAACTTAACTACTAAAAATTCAAGTTCAAGTTCAAACTCTACAGTGAAAATGGCATCATTCAATTTAGAGCTATCACTAAAAAGTATACCAGAATTTTCTGGAAATTTTAAGGATTTAACATCATTTTTGAAAATAGTTGAAATAATTTACAATCCTTTAACACCTGACGCGAAAATTCTGCTCATAGATTTTGTCATTAATGTGAAATTAACACCAAGTGTTAGAACTGCTATAGGTACTAGCGAAATTAATGATTTCAATGGTCTTAAAAGTTCACTACAATCAAGATATAAGTCCACAAAAACAATAGCGCAAATCCAACTAACTTTGAGTAAATTCATGCAAAAGAACATGAAAATACAAAAATATAATGAAAAGCTTTTAGAAATGATTGCAGAACTGAATGAACTGCAAATAAATGAGATACCACAATGCAATACTACACAGAAAAACACGATTATTTCTCTTAATAACACTTATGCATTGAATATATTTAAAAATGGTCTTAATGCAGACATTAAGCCAACAATTTTTGCCTCTAAACCAAAAGTCTTGAATGAAGCGGTACAACTAGCAATAGAACTAGAAAAAGACTTTGCCAGTAACGAAAATCAAGTATTATATTTTTCTAATAGACACAACTCAAATAAGCAGAATAATAATAACAATAGAAATAAATATAATAACAGAGACAACAATTCGAATCACAATAATAGAAATTCGAATCATAACAACAACAATAGGAATAATAATAATAATAACAGGAATAATAATTACCATAATAATAATAACAGAAATAACAACAACAATAGGAATAATAATAATAATAACAGGAATAATAATTACCACAATAATAATCGTTCCAACAATAGAGAAAACAACAATAATAATGGTAGACAAAACCAAAATAACAATGGTAATAACAACAATTATAATAACAATAATAATTATAATAATAATAGAAATAACGTACATGTTGTTCAGGAAAACTCCGAAGGCCCGGAGATGGACAATCAAACCTTAATCATTCATCCTCCGGAGCAAAATTAAATAAAATTTATTCCATTTCTAAAAACACTACTAATTATATACAATTAGATATAGGAACAAAAACTAGTTTAACATTTTTAATAGATACAGGGGCTGATATTTCATTATGTAAATTAGGTAAATTATGTGAAGACCTATTTGTTGATAAAGAACAATCATGTTCATTTTCTGGTATAACAGATGAAAAAATTAAATCTATTGGAATCACAGAATTAAGTTTTAATTTATATGATAAAGAATCAGAACACAATTTCCACATAGTCGATGATAACTTTCCAATACCAACGGACGGAATCTTAGGGAGAGATTTTTTCACAACATTTTTATGCAAAATAGATTATGAAACATTCACGATTTCATTAACTTTACAAGAAACAGAAATTACAATTCCCATGAAATCTAGAATAAATAGAGATTACTACATTAAAATAGAAAAACGATCTGAATTAATACACCCGATACAGTTAAATTTAACAGAGGATAGCATTATTTTAAGCAAAGAATTGGAATCAGGAATTTTTGTAGGAAATACAATAGTACCAGGAAAAGGCATTAGTCATGTTAAATTTCTAAATACAACAGATGAAGATGTAATATTAAAAAATATTAATTTTGAAATAGAACCATTACATAAATACGTTTTTCTCACCAAATCACAAAATCACAATAAAAATAACAATAAAGACAGATTTAACAAACTATTACAAACGTTGAAAATTGACAATAATGACAGTAAAGCAACGGATGAATTGATAACAATTTTCAAAGACTATCAAAACATATTTCACTTAGAAGGAGACGTTTTAACAGCAAATAACTTCTATACACAACATCTCAATTTAACAGATAGAACGCCAGTTTACATTAAAAATTATAGACTTCCACATACTCAAATAGAAGAAATCGATCAACAAGTTCAAAAATTACTTGATGATGATATTATTGAACATTCAACTAGTCCATACAACTCACCATTACTTGTTGTACCAAAGAAAAGCGACGGAGACAAAGAGAAATGGCGACTTGTAGTAGATTTTAGGCAACTAAACAAGAAAATAGTCAATGATAAATTTCCACTTACAAGAATTGAAGATGTATTAGATAAATTAGGAAGGGCAAAATATTTTTCAACACTAGATATGACAAGTTCGTTTCATCAAATTAGTTTAGATAAAGATTCAAGAAAACCAACAGCATTTTCAACTTCAAACGGTCACTATCAATTTAAACGATTACCTTTTGGTCTTAAAATTTCATCAAATAGTTTCCAACGTATGCTTACAATAGCACTTTCAGGTCTCGATAGTAAAGCATTTTTATATGTAGACGACATCATAATTTTTGGATGTAGCTTGAAACATCACAATGACAATTTGAGACAGGTCTTTGAACGTTTATCAAAATACAATTTAAAATTAAACGCTAAAAAATGTGTATTTTTAAAGTCAGAAGTTGTTTATTTAGGTCATCTAATAACAAAAGATGGTATTAAGACAGACCCAGCAAAACACAAAGCAATTCAAAATTATCCGGTACCTAAAGATGCTGACGAGGTAAAACGATTTGTAGCTTTTTGTAATTACTATAGACGTTTTATAAAAAATTTCGCTGAATTAACAAAATGTCTGAACGATCAGACGAAGAAAGGAAAAATATTTGAATGGACAGACAAGTGTCAACAAACATTTGACGTACTGAGACAAAAATTAATTAGTTCACCAATATTACAATACCCAGACTTTGAAAAACCTTTCATTTTAACGACAGATGCTTCAAATTACGCTTTAGGTGCAATTTTATCACAGGGAGAAATAGGAAGAGATTTGCCAATAACCTATGCTAGCAGAACTTTGAATAAACACGAAATTAATAAACCTGTAATAGAAAAAGAATTACTAGCTATACATTGGGGCATTGCATTCTTTAGACCATATTTACATGGTAGAAGATTCATAGTAGTAACTGACCACAGGCCTCTTGTTTCACTTTTTACACATAAAAACCCTTCCTCTAAATTAACTAGAGTACGGATTGATTTATCAGATTATGACTTTGAAATTGTATATAAAAAAGGAAAAATTAATACAAATGCTGATGCATTATCTAGAATTAAAATAGATTCTGATATGCTAAAAAACATGATTCCAATAGAAGATGATGATACCAAACCAACAAAAATCTTAGCAATTACACGTGGAATGAACGCAAAGGGTAAAACAACTGTAAACAACTCAGATGAGAAGGACATATCCCAACAACTAAAATATACGAACATATGGGAATGTACATCATTACAAGATATTAAAAATGTGCACAAATTAAAGTTTAAAATTAATACCGGTATAAATAAAGATAAATTAAATGGTACCATTGAATATATAAATAATAGCTATCATATGAATATTAGTGATGATCTTGCAAAATACGTTTTGTTTCTAGAGAAGCTGATAATCTATATGCATAAGCAGAATATGAAAGATCTCGCATTAGCTAGCGATGATGAAATTTTTAAACTGATATCAGTAGAATATATGAAAAGAATTTATGATGAGGTATACCAAAGATTATTAAAATCTAAAAAATATAAAAACTTGAGCTTGAATATCATCTTGTATAAACCCTTGCAATATATAAAAAATAAAAAATTACAAAATAAATTGATCGAAGAATTCCACAACTCACCATTGTCAGGACACTTAGGCATTCGAAAAACTGTACTAAGACTCAAACAAAGATATGTTTGGAAAAATATGAGAAAAATGGTTAGAGATTACGTTGTAAATTGCGATAAATGTTTAAGAAACAAACAAACTAGACACATTAAAGAGGAAATGAATATCACCGAAACCCCAAGTAATAGTTTTGAAGTAATAGAAATAGACACTGTAGGACCATTAAGAATTTCTAATAATTATAGATATATATTAACGATGCAATGCGTATTAACAAAATATGTTGTAGCATGCCCTATAGAAACAAAAGAAGCGAAAAATATAGCTAAAACTCTTGTAGAACAGTTTATTTTGAAATATGGTTGCTTTAAAATATTAAAATCAGATAGAGGCACTGAATTCAAAAATGAATTAATGAATGAAGTATGCAAACTATTAAAAATAGATCAGAAATTTTCAGCACCATATCACCATCAATCTATAGGAACGCTAGAAAGAAATCACAGAGTATTAAATGAATATATGTTAAACTTTGTTGAAGATTTAGAATGGGACAAGTGGATACCTTATTATACATTTGCGTATAATACCACACCTCATGTAAATAACAATTATTCCCCATACCAGTTGATTTTTGGCAAATTACCAACTCTGCCTACAGATGCATTATGCACTAATACTAAAGTTTATGATTTAGAAAATTATGCTAACGAACTTAGGACTAGAATTAAAAGAGCATTAGATAACGCTAAAAATTTAATAAAGATAGCAAAAGAGAAATCAAAATTAAAATATGATAAAAAGATGATAAAAAGTTCTTTTGATGTAGGAGACTTAGTACTAGTAAAACTAGAAAGTAGAAAGAAAAATCAGAGTCCCTACATTGGTCCATATAAAATACTGGAAAGACAAAATTGTAATTCAATATTAGAAATAAATAATAAAGAAAGACTTTTTCACAATAATTCATTAAAATTGTACAAAAAAAAAACAATGTAAAAAAAAAAAAAAAAAAAAATAATAATAAAAAAAATATATATACGTATATACATATTCGTATCACATAAATTTATATTCATAAATCATACCTTAAGAAAACAACATATTAATTATATAATACAAAAAATTAAAACTACTAATTTGTATTCAGATTTAAATTTATTCAAAACTTCATAAATTTTATCTTAAGGGTAAGGGTGTGATGTACAGTCATATTTAGTTTAGTTCATTTTTTGTAATTATAATTTCCACTAAAATACGTCACACATTATTGTAAAAAACCAAAACAAATTCTTAAGATATCGTTTTGTATATTTTTAGACACACACAAAATATTATGACACATATGGTCAACACACACATTGTAACATTATTAACATTTCATTCATTTGCCCACAGACCTACGTCGAAGCGAAACATGAGTACCTTCAGTTTACTCCATATGCAGTTCATTGCCTGGGTACTTGACCGTACTTAAGGGGTATTCAATAGCAAGTCAAATTTCATTTCTATTCTTGATATGTCAAATATCATAAATAGGAGAAATGCATTTTTGTGTTAAATTGATGACTATGCTGAACACTGACTGATTAATCGATCGGTAAATGCAATTGTAACATAGGTGAACAGTCGAACACTGTGTTACATAGGTTAATATGAGTAAATGAATGAAATGCATGATATTTTAGATAAATGAAGATAATTGTAAAAAACACTATATAAACTCAAACTTTGTCAGAAATAAAACAGAATTAATTTAGAACTTCAACACTCTTCTTTAGTTTTCAAAGGCATCTAATGTGCCTGAATGTCTATAGCATTTCGAGTGCTTAAATGAACGGCTAGTGGAAGCCCAGTACAAATCCACCTAGTGTTGTACACGGTTAGATCCAACACTTGCCAACATAAAAAAAAAAATTTAAAAAGGTCTTCCTTCAAAAACATTTTCCCTTTACCTGTATACTGGAGCCATCGTCATACTCAAAGAAAATAATACCCCGGTTATGAAATGGCCTTTGGGACGTGTAATTAAAACCTACAAGGGAAGCGACGATATCGTCAGAGTTGCAGATGTCAAAACAGCTTCGGGTGTATTTAAACGCGCGATTCGTTATCTGGCACCACTTCCTACATCTGACGATGAAAGCAACGAGTGCCAGGATCAACCAATTCAACAATTGTCGATGACGTCAAATGATAATCATGCAAAAGAGAGTCAGAGACAGCAACCTTCATTGTCAACCGATGAAATGCCGACTAAGAGAAGTAGAAGGATGTCAGCAGCCAATGCTATGAGGACAATATTGATGGCACTGGTTGCTCTTCCCCTTATTTTAGCGAATAAAATTGAGCATAAAGAATTTGACTCCAACATTGGCTTACATTTTGAAGGAATCGGCAGCACACGAATCTCCAGATCGGAATGGAATATCATAGCCTACTATGAACTACAGTCATATTGGACAGAGATGGCTGCCCTCACAAATGGAACATCAACACTGCAACATTTATGCAACATTATAAAGCAAAAGTCAAACTGCCTAAGTGTGCTACGGACTATTGAATTCGGCTTACTAGATCTGAAGGACGAAAATATTCTGTTAAAAGAAAAGAGAGTTAAGCGTGGTGCGATCAATATCATCGGAAACGTTGCCAATTCACTATTTGGAGTTCTCGACTCAACCTATGCAGAACAAATGTCCAATACCATCGATTACATTAAGGCAGATGAAACCAACCTAAGGGAGCTTTTAAAAAATCAAACATCTCTTATTGACGCAACACTCAATATATTCAAACAAGACGAGCTTAAAATAAAGGAAACCGAAATCATATCAAGGATACACGAGGAAGAAGAAGAAAACTATCAAACTAAGCTATTTAATATCTTTATATCACTATCGGTTCAGCTTTCTGTGATATCTTCCAGACTACATCGAATACAATCAGCAATAGTTTCATCACTGTCCGACTCGCATCATGGAAAAATCAGTCCAATTTTGTTATCACCCTTACAACTCCAATCTGAACTAATACAAGTGAGAAATCACCTCCCTGCATCTCTACAGTTACCAGTAATCCAAGATAACCACATGCAGCTCTATAGCCTCATGACTGTGAAGGGTGGAGTAACAGAAAATCATGTCATCTTTCACATAGCTATTCCATTATGTAATCCAGAAATTTTCTACCTCTATAGACTACATCCTATTCCAGTCCTGATAAACAACACACTGATTGCAATAAAACCGTGCAGTGACCTGTTAGCAATCAATAACCACAGGGATCACTATTTCATGTTAACTGAAAAACAGTGGAGGTCATGTACAACGATAAGGGAAGACGAGTTTCTGTGCCCGAACATACAATCTACATTTGATGCAGACGCGGACAACTGTTGGTGCGAAATGTCACTTTTCAACAACAATTCACGCACTAGCTGTAATTTTGTATCTCTTACAAACAACCCATCGTTCACACAAATGGAGCACAATAATCAATGGATGTACACATTGAAGCATCCTATTCGAATGACAGCAGTATGTGGACAAGACCATTCACAACTCACGCTAAAAGGGTCTGGGCTCATCAAAATAGGTCCAGATTGCACACTTAAGCACAAGACAATTACAATTCAAGGTCATAAAACATACTCATCATCACTGAAGTCATCGTATACAATTAGTGCTAACATAAGCGACATTGCACATCCAAAACAAATGCGCACGCTGTTTCAAGACTTCCATATAAACCACTACTCCGATCATCTCCAAAACATTTCTGATGTTCAAAATAAGTTACATCAACAGGTGCTAACGGAGCTACCATCGCAAATCCAACACATGAGATATCATCACGCAACTGTGGCATACTCTGCGCTTCTTTTAACAATTGTGATCATCATAATAATTATCTACAGAAAAATACAGTGTCGAAAGGTGCAACCAAGTCAACAACCTTGTCCAGCTGTCCGTCAACATGTCACACCGTCCGAGTTTATTACTACGGTTACGTAAGGAAGATTCCGAAGCAATCTGAAAGAATGCACAATTTATCAATCATTATTCAATGCATTTTTATGTACTCGCAATTTGTATTGTCTTCTATTTTTAATTTTTTTTTGTTTCTAAATATTAAGTAAACGTGTTTCATTAGCAAGTAAGTCATTCTGTTTGATAACACTGAAGCGACTCGGTTCTGTCAAATCAGCAATTTCCTCTTAGTTGATCATAGCTCAACGGCCGGGTGTATGTTCAAACTTTCACATTGAATGCACATGCACATTTATACATGTGTATGTGCATAAGTTTGCATGACATTGTGAGCAGAATTCGATCGTTGAGTTAATATCCAAAGTCAGCATAATTTCATTTGCTGTCTGAGTTCATTGCTTTCTGTATGTAAGAATGACAGACTGCAAATGTGAATGCAATGAACTTCAACAGAATTTGATCGCTTCAGTCAAAATCCAAATTCAGCATAATTTTATTTATTACCTGAGTTCATTGCTTTTCTTTATACAATGTGAATGCAATGAACTTCAGGAAAATAACTAAATGTAAAAAAAAATGTATTCTACCATAAATCGCAAATAAGCATTAATTTAGTATTTAAGCCAATGAATTTTTAATAAACATTGAGAGAAGTAATCAAACAATTAAATCGACTATTTCTTTCCATTTTCTCCGCATCAACCGGGTTTCAAGTGCTCGAGTTGAACTAACTGTTTTCTTGGTGATTCACCTTGAAAACAATCCAAACGACCAAGGCAATTCGGCTCTTGGTAATTCAATTCATCTGATTGGCAAACTAGCCAAATCAAAAAACAGATGACTTGTTCTGAAAAGGGATCGACGCAATCCTCTCAATCATAAATTGCCTTGTAGTCAAACACACTAACTTATTTAGCCAACAGCACCCTTGTGAATGTAGTCAATGTGGATTATAGTACGAACATATTGAAAGACGGATACCATGAAAATTACTGCTTGAAAAATGGGTAAAAAATGGATAAAGGTGAACGAGCAAACGTGTGTACATATTACGTTTAAATTGAGAACGAAAACATATTCCCAATAGAAATTAATAACAAATTTATGCCACAACACAGTGAGATCAAATACGTCGATCGGTATTTACTATGATCGTCGTTTAACATGAGAATCACACATAGACGCTGAGATGATGCAAATAAAATTTGAAGCGATTTAAATTAATTGGCTTATTGGGAGAAATCCAACACCAATCATTGCTACAAATTTATGTAATGCTTATCTATGAGACTTAACTTACTTCTACAAGTTTCTTTCAAATCAACATATATAATTTGTTGGGTAAAGTACTCTGACGACTAAAAAAATTTTAATAAAATAATGATTACAACTTTATTTCTTGGGTGACTTTTATTAAGATTATTTTCAAGCAACAAACCCTGGTGTTGAACGCTTCCATCAGGAACTGGAGATTTCACCTATTTACTGCCCCAGTATTTCTATAATGAAACCGATCCAAGGGGTCGTGTTTTGCTTGATGCAATCACTATAACAGACTTAGATGTAATATCGAGTGCACAGTCAGATTACTAGGTAACAGATCGACAAAAAATTCGGGATGTTATTAATTTTGGAGTAGTGAAGGGCGTGCTTAGGGAAATACTTCAATTTGAGGCTTCTTTAAATTTATCTTCAGAACACTAACCTACTATCACTGTTACCGCCACTAACAACTCTACATTTTCTTTTCTATATTGTGTTTTAATATCACAAGCTCAGCTTATTATCTAAGTACAAATGTAACAAACTCTATTAAAACGTGCAGAAGCCATTGAATATTACGCCGATTTTCTAAGAGGACATTTCTGAAGGACAATTGCATAAGAAACGAGGTTTAATTTATTTGCACATATTCTCGGCTATTGCTCTAAAATGTAAGCTATATATAAAACTTTAAATCTGTACTATATATATTGAATTATACTAACTTAATGCATTGACAATTTAATGCGGTGTACTGAAATATATGTTGCAATTAAGGTTATACGTTTCAATTTTAGGGACTTATTCAAATTTAAGCACAACCAGGATTAAAATTGGAGTAAAAACCTTTCGTTGTTAGAATCACCGTATACTAAAATTAAACTCCATCGCCTATGGCCAATTTAGCGATTACAACCATGCGTACGGGGTATGTTCAATAGAAAAGGAGAGTTTTGAAATTTATCAGGCTACGTGCATTTTTTTATGTTGAGTTTTTTTCTGTTTAGTTCGTTTATTTTTGAGAATCATTACAGTTAGACGTATTTCGCCTGTTCGGATGGATCAAAGGATTTGCATCAAAATTTACGTAAAAATAGAATTAAGAGCTCAAAAGCACTTGAATTGTTGAGAATGGCGTATAGTGATTGTACTCTGATTCAGAAAAGTTTTAATAAGTGCTACAACCTCTTCAAGAAGTTCGAAACTATGTGAATGATAACGCTCCCTCGTTATTGCTTGTTCATAATTTTTTGGCCAAAAAGAATACCTTAATCATGCCTCAGCCACTATATTCATCAGATGTGGTCGCTTGGGAATTTTTCCTGTTCCCAGAATTAAAAGACCCATGTTTTGCGCTGAGAGAGCTCAATACCATACCAAAAAGTTAATATCATAAGTATTTCGTGGATTGTAAAAAGAAGCTGGAACAAGTGTATTATATCTAAGGGGGAATATTTTGAAGGGGACGAAATAGAAATTGATGAATGAATAACTACTTATTGAAAAAATTAAAATTCCCGTTTTCTTTGAACTGGCCTCGTATTAACTGGTTGAAATACACGATACATCTCGGTGGCTATTGCACAAAGAATATGCTGCTAAGAACGCTGGTGGATATATATGACTCCAATAAAAACTTTGAGACAAATCTTAAGCAGGCTTTTTAGCATGCTTCTTCCGTCCATCGAGAGGTGAGGTATAACCGAGTTTACTCTGTAGACGTGGAAGAGAGTGGCAATGATATAAATAACCTTAACTTAAAACGAGGCTAAGGAAATTCTAAAATAGTTATTCATTTTATTTATTTAAACTCAATATAACAAGATCACGTCTTATATTATAGTATTGGTTGGTAATTTCGCAAATGAAATAAATTTTTCTTACATAAGAAAAGAAAGAAAAGAGTGGGCAGAACAACATGTATGTAGTCCAATGGAGCTCATGTCTTCAACTAAACTATTATCCTCTAGTATGTTTGCGTTAAAGTCACCACTTAAGATCTTTAAAGTCTTAAGATCTTTTTAAAGTCTCGATTTCCGTTCTTGTTTTATTATTTTCAATTGTTTGAGGTATTGTTTTGTCCAATACTGTATTTCTTATTTCTTTTATTTCTTGCACCGCTGATTCAAGAGTTATTACTGTTTCAGATAGGTTCAAGTTTAATTTTGTTTTTTAATTTCTTTCGAAAATCCCTCAGTTTCTGCAGTTCATGGAAAAAATATTAACTCTTTAATATATGTTGAGACTTTGTCAACATTTTTTGGCTTTGCAAATTTCCTACTAGAATTAATTGATTGTCAAAACTCATTCTTCAGGCTACTAAGCATAATATTGCAAATATGTGTGTGATTCAATAAACGCAGTTAATGTCAACTGCATATCAATTGTTATGTTACTTTTACTTAAAGTATTGTAACCGTTGGTTGCAACAAACAGCAAATAATATAGATACTTATATACATATGTATGTAGTTTCGGCCTGCAGGTACTTCAAATAATTTTTAATAAAATATTTTATATAAGTTTTGTGAACGACTACTTGATTGGCAGCCATCAAAGAGAAACTTTCTCTATACATAAGAAGTGAAAATAAAGTGAATTAAGCAAAAGTTATTGACTTTCATTTAATATAAAAGATCAGTTTTACATTAGACGTTTAGGTATGCACACTTTTCCTTTCTTTTTCATGGTCCTTCGAACCGGATTAATTAGTTACCTATCCAGTGCTGGTCAAATACAATACTATCAAAAAAAAAAACTTTTCAAGTCTAGAGGCGTAAGATCCCCCAGCTCACGTTAATGGTAGCATACGTATGAAAGAATTACAGCGTGAACAAATATCGAATGTCAGTTCCTTTTTATGAATCTTCATCAACTAGAGTGAAATCAGCTCTTTTAGAGCGTTTGTGTGACTCATTTGAAACGTTCAAATTCAATTGGAAGCCTTAAATGAATCACAGTTTAGTCAAGCCACAGCTTAGTCGATATAGTAATGCATCATATATCAAATTTTTGAGCCACTTCTTACCACCTCGAAACATTTCTGCCCAGAACTCGTGGGGCAAACCGGGCTTAATTTGTTTAATATATTTTGTATTCACGTGCATAATAGTTCAGACTTACCAGCAGTCTCGATTTTAAATATTTATGTTCTCACTGAGTAGACGCTGGAGAAAGTTATGAAAAGGTGTTAGATTTGCTCGTTTCAAGTATTAATAAGTTTGAGATATTTCGTTCTCACATGCGAAGGACTTTGGATTTCAAAAAATAAAACACCTAATTTAATTAATACTTAGTAGTTTGATTCATAGTATTAATGCTGACTTACGAGCGCTAAAATCAATTGCATTCAAATCACAAATTACAGACGGTATCGTTCTAAATATATTTGTATCGATATTGGATACTGACGGTCAAAACGTCACTACCTTTTTAGATAGACGTTGTAAAGCTTTAAACATCATATCTAAGCAGGCATCATCTCTAGTAGCATCTAAGCAACATTTAACCTGTATTATTTGTAATTTATCGTCAGTGCGTATTGTTGTGCTAAATTTGCAAAAATTAGTATCAAATATCGTTTTGCTTAAACCACCAGAAACACCACAAACTTTGTTTGAATTATCTCGGAGACACCATGTAGCGATATGATTATCGCTACATGGTGTCAATTTTTAAATCATTGTCATCATCAATTCCTTCTACACAAAATAGAACCCACAAAAAGAGTTTCTAATAAACTGCCACCCTTAATAGAAAACATCAATTCCACACCTACTGTGGCCCATTTAAAATTAAAAAAAAATCGGGGAACATGCACGTATAAAGGATAATATTGCGTTATTTACATGTACGTTTTTTAACAAAAGCAGTTCACATGCAACTGGTTACATATTTAACAACAAATTCCTTTGTGCCAGTCCTAAGGAGGTTCATCTCAAGAAGAAAACGGTGTTCCATAATTTATTCGGACAATGCGATAAATTTTGGGGCCAGTGGAGAATTAAGAGCGCTATTATATGATTTCTATTAGAAGATCACAAGTTAACCGTTCGCAAAGCTTTCATATATGAAGGCATCACGGAGAACTTTATTTCACCCCCCAATCATCCTACTTTTTTAGATTGGTTGAAGTGGGTTCAAAAAACTAGGCTTTTTTCTACTTAGGTCCATTGGTTGTAATGTGTTAAACTATGATGAACTTAATACAGTTATTTTTCAAGTTGAATGACTTACGGTCATTAACAATGGCCCATTCATCAATAGAGTGTCTGTGAATGCCGCATAACTTAAAAGTTATAAACTCTGTATATACAAAAACCATTTTGGGAAGAGTAACGAAAGGAATATTTGACTTGCTTTCGGCACCAAACCAAACAGGATCTAAAGAAACCTAATGTCGGAGTAAATGATTTAATCCTGTTAAAAGATAATAACCTCCTAAATTTGCCACTCTCTAGAGTTGTTAAAGTCAGCATTGGAGTTAATGGCTTCGTTCATGTTGCAACTGTAAAATCAACTCTTAGTATCCTCAAAAGACTATTATCAAATTAATGAACAAAATTAGTTAACTTGAAAAGTAGTTAGCTTTCAAGAGCGGTAGGATATTGACTCTCTCGTTTTTGTCTTGTAAATTTTTTGCTGGGAAGCTAGTAGAGGGTTATTCAGTATATACAACGTTTGGAACAGAAACAGTTTCAGTTGAACTTAATGTAACCGCTTGTCTCTGGTAGCTGATTTTTTAAAGCGAATAATTTGACTTCAAATACTATGATTAATTTCTATGAGACCCCCCGGTTGTACTCAAGCACGTTTGTATATATCCGCTTAAAGGAAATTTCAACAAATTTATAAAAAAAATAACAACCTAAACGATATAAAGCAATGAAATGCAGGAAATAACACTTTAAATATTTGAGAGGATTTGTTTAATAATAAACAAATATTTTTTTCTAATAATAAATTAAATGAATATACCTCATAATTATTTTATTGTTTATGAATACGTATGTTGGAGAGTACGGCTTATGGAGGAAATCCTTTGAAAAGCGTTAGTAATTTATCAACATCTTAGAGGAACACCAAAATATTTTGGCATATTGAGTAGAATTAGGAATATAATAATATAATACCCCTCTAAATTGACACATCATTCCGTGTTGTCTTACTTTAAATTACGACGACAAGAGAGACGTGAACACTCGGGAATATCAAATGACTTCTCTGATTCAGAGAGCTGAACCATTTCATGAATTTTATCAGACAGCCTGTAATCTGATAAAATGTGATAAATGTTGAATTTATAGGGACAAGGCATTAGGTATATTCATCAGAGTCCTAAAAGGGAACCTGCCTTGCTATGAAGGAATCGAAGACTTTAACCAAAGTCTTTGGACAAGGCATTCCAACAATATAAAATCAAGTAAGAACTTCAAACATATTCATTAAAGGAATCAATTTGTTTCAAATACTTCTCGCAACCACTCGGGTTTCCACATAGAACTAGCACTTGTTCTACCACCACATCGATGCCTAAGTATTTCCAAAAAAGGCACCATCCCTCGGAAGGATTAAGAAATTATCAAATTTAGGGTGGTATTCCAATATACATACATATAATAAAAACAATATATTTTTTTTAATTTTTGATCGATTCAGGCTCAAATAAAATTTATATATCACAAAATTTTGTAAAACTTCTATTCCGTATAAAGAAACTTTTTTATGCAAATTGAATTCCAGGAAAAATAAAATTTCCAGGAAATGTTAGCCATAATTTGGGCATTTGATATCCTTTGGAATTATTAATGTGGTCGTGCTGAGAAACTTATTTAAACAGCCCATCAACCAATCACATATGCGTTGAGCAATAAAAATTAACAACGCTAATATGAAACGTTAGAAAGCCATACTGAAGGAATATAATTAAGAACTCCACTATAAACCTGGAAAGAGTAACATTCTAGCAGATGCCCCTTCAAAATGCGCAAGTGTTTAAAATTTAGATTTTTAGATTTATATACGAAGTCAATGGATATCAATTTAACTTACGTTTTCCAACTTACCATAGACGTATCATAACATCTCCAAGTTTTTCAGAAGATGAGTTGGTGAGAGTTTAAAAATATATCCTAACCCTAGTGTTATAAACGGTTATTAACTTCTGAAATCATAATGAGTAAAATACAAATAATATACTTATTTCATTTCGCTAAGCATAAAGTCGAAGAGTTGGTGGACACCTCTACGTAAGAAAAGGAATCTCTGAAGGTTTATGGCAAGAGAGAATAAACTAGCTTTTGGCAAAATATTATTTTCCAAAGATGGGTGCCGAAAAAAAAAAATATTAAAACAGTGCAAAGTATGTATAGAGGGAAATACGATAGGCATCCAAATAAATCATGTATTTTACGTACTCTAATTCCACAATATGCGGGGAAATACTCCACATAGAGATTTGGTGCATTGAAAAACATTTAACAATAAAGGCAATGTAAATATGTACGGTAAATAAATATGTACGGTAAATAAAAATCATATAAAAAATAAATAGAATTAAATTTGCAAGTTTGTTTTTATCCTTTGCTTTGATTTTCGCTACCACTGTTGAAAGCATAGGTTCACATACTCAATTATACGGATTCATACGTAGTAAAAATAAGTTAAGGACATGGGAAAGTTCTGGACGGAACTCTTCTTTTAAGAGAAGTTCCATTTACGCAATTAATGCGCACTACTTAAAGTGTTACTCTTTGTGTGAAATATTTTACACTCTACATATGTATGTATGTAATTTGTATAATTTCTATTTAAGTTACTGACTACTTATTCATGTAAGAAACAACATCAAATCGATCCTAAGAGGAATTGAAATAAATAATACCCTGTGTCTTATTGTTTAAACAGCCGAGTTTATTACAGTTATAAAAATACATTAGGTCAAATTAGCTAAATAATATAAATAACTAACTGTGTTAATTTATCGAGTTTGAGGTCTAAAAACAAAATATTACAATTATGTTGTTTTTAGACCTCAAACTCGATAAATTAACACAATTAATTAAGAAAGGTCGAATAATATCATTAATTTATAAATAACTAACATAACATTTTTTAACGTTTTTTTATTTTCTTGTTATTTACTTAATTTTTGTGTCCAATGGACTTGCAAGTGTAATTTTTAAATTGAAATTTAATTACTTATTTGCAAACATTACAATGACAAACAAACTGATTCCAATGCAAACCGTTTGAAAGTGATGTTTATATTAAGAGAAAGTCCCATTATTTCAAGCTTCTACTAAGCAATGCCAGTATTTGAGGCACCAACAAAAATACTTAAGTCAAATGCTACTGTTAATGGGCTTAAAAAATTCTTTGCAAACAATGAGAAATAAAAAAATATTTTTTTATAACTGGTGAATATTGATTTGACATGTAGAATAGTTAGCAAAATATTGCTTTATTTGTATACATATGTAAGTATATGTATTGTAAGGAAACGTCCAGTCTGTGAAATATTCTTATTCTTTACATATGTAGGAAAGATAGGTAATGTTAATAATCGCTCTTACACCCTAATTTGTAAATAAACGCTAAGCTAAGTATAAGATATGGTATCCCTACATTTATTGTACTATTCCTAATATTCTGTCTGGCAGCGCCAAAAGTATGCAATTAATAACATGCATATTGAGGGGCAGTCGTTAATAGAGTAGCCGGTGAAGCACATATAAACGGAAAAAGTTGAGTTTTCTTACAACATCAGAAGTGGGATTGAATCATGATGCCCTCTGATGCTTATAGCCTTAACAGACTTACGGTGAGGCAATTGAAAAATTGGCTGCGTTCTATTGGCCTCAAAAGTGACGGGAATAAAAACCAGTTAATAATGCGGTTGCTGAGTGTTCCGGTGGAGATGCGGGATTGTTTCCAACAAGGGAAGGTGGTATAGATGGCGATGAACAGGATGAAGCTACGGATGAAGATGATCAGCCCGATGTGGGTGAAGGCGATGAGATGGGTGCAGTTAACGACGACAATAATGGTGGTGAAATTAAAAACAAAAATTTTTTGGTCAAAGACAGCCGAAATGTAGAAAATGGCGGGTATAGTCAAATTCCAAGCGACGCAATTAAAATTGTAAAGCACATACATGGCAACGAAAAAAACGGTACTTCAAATGAAAATAGTGGTGGTGAAATTAAAAACAAAAATTTGTTGGTCAAAGACAGCCAAAATGTAGAAAATGGCGGGTATAGTCAAATTCCAAGCGACGCAATTAAAATTGTAAAGCACATACATGGCAACGAAAAAAAAACGGTACTTCAAATGAAAAAACAAGCGATTATGAAAGCAACAACAAAAGTGAGGATCATAATGATAGTGCAAATGCCGAAAAAGTTTACAATTGTCAAGAAAAAAATGAGAACGATAAAAAGAGTGAAATAGAAAAAGAAGGCAAAATCGAAGAGAATGAAGTTTTAAGGAATGTGGAAAAAGAAAGATATAAAAATTATGAAATTGAATGTTCGAAGTGCGAAAGAATCAAAAACAGTGAGTTGGGTACCGCTAAACTAAAAAATGAAGTAGAATTTTTGAAAAAGAGAATTGAACTGTTTGAAAAAGAAATAGAACTCGAGAAGAAAGAAAACGGAATTTTGCGAAAAGAAAATGAAATATTGAAGATGAACAGAGTGCAGACGTGCAGTGCTCAAAAAGAAAATAAAACAAAACAAAATTTTAACTTTACATTTGCGAAAGATTTTGTTTCAGAATTTTCTGGCCAAAACGATTGTTTTGAACATTGGGAAATACAGTTGAAAAATGCTAAATCGGCTTTCGATCTCGACGAAAATAATATGCGCGCTTTGATTTCAAATAAACTAAAAGGAAAGGCTCTTAATTGGTTCTATTCAAAGCCAAATTTAATGATAATTGCAGTAGATGAATTGTTAAGTGAAATTAAGCAAATTTTTGGAGATCGCTCCAGTCGACTTGCACTAAAAAGACAATTTGAGCAACGCAAGTGGCGACGTAACGAACTTTTTCAGGAATATTATCACGATAAAACTATTTTGGGTAACAAAATCAACATTCAGCAAGATGAAATGGTCGAATACTTGATTGAAGGTATTTCGGATTACACCTTGCAGGCTCAGGTGAAAATGCAGAGTTTTAAAAATAAGGAACAGTTATTGGAAGCTTTCAGCAAAGTGCGGTTGGAAAAACGACCAATTATGAATGAACAGGCAGGCAATCTTCGAGAAAGTGCATCAGACGATGGCGCACAACCAAAACAAATTCGTTGTTACAACTGTAACTCTTTTGGCCATATGGCCAATGAATGTCACAAGCCAAAAAGGGAATCAGGGGCGTGCTTTGTATGCGGTGAAATGGGCCACCTTGCTGCAGTGTGCCGCAAAAGAAAAGACATACCAACTGGTAACAAAGACGATAAGAAACAATATGTACACCAGATAAACACCAACAATGATGACAATGAATATGTAAGACTTATTAACATAGATTTTATAAATAGTTATTTCAGATTTAATTCTTCTTTAGGAACATTATTAGATACCGGTAGCCCAATCAGTCTTGTGAAAGAACAGTTCGTGCCAAGTATATTAGTAAGGAAAAATAATATTAATGTGAATTATTTTGGTTTAAATAAAAGTCCTCTCATTGTGAGAGGAAATGTTGAAGCTATAATTTATTTCGAAGGAAATACAATTAAATTAGACTTGCTTGTAGTGCCAAATGATACAATGGGCTATCCAATACTGTTAGGTCAGAATTTTTTTAATGTGGCGAAAATCAAATTAAAAACGGAATATGAAAAAGAATGTGTAAATTTGATGAATATCGAAATAGAGAAGGAAGATTTAATTGTATGCAACGAAGATGTAACTAGTGAAGTCAATAATAAATTTCAAAGGATATTTAAAGATTGTTACCTGAACTGCAAACGTCCCGATAAACCTCAAGTTGAATGGAAGATTAAAATTAATTTGAAGAGTAAGAAACCTTTTAGTTGCCCCCCTTGTAGACTCTCGTATAGTGAAAAACTTAGTGTTCAGGAAATTTTGGATGAATTATTGGGGAAGGGAATTATTAGGCCCAGTATGTCGGAATATGCGTCTCCGATCGTTTTAGTTCGGAAAAAGAGTGGTGAACTTAGGCTATGTGTCGATTATCGTGAATTGAATAAGAATACATGTAAGGACAATTTTCCACTACCACTTATTGACGATTTATTAGATAGACTGGTGGGGAAACGTTATTTTTCTTTACTCGATTTGAAAAGCGCGTTTTATCACGTGAAAGTAGACGATGAGTGTGTGAAATATACCTCTTTTGTGACGCCTATGGGACAATATGAGTTTCTAAAAATGCCATTCGGTTTAAAGAATGCGCCACCGACTTTTCAACGCTTTGTTAGCAAGGTATTCGATGATGAGATTAGGGCAGGAAAATTGGCAATTTATCTAGATGATATAATGATAGCGACAGAAACTGAGGGAGAACATTTAGAGATCCTTGCAGTAGTGTTCGATAAATTGGTAAAAAATTGTTTAGAATTAAGGCTTGACAAATGCAATTTCATGAGGTCCGAAATAAGATACTTGGGTTATATTATCTCTGAGGCTGGTATTCGACCGGATGCAAAGAACATAGAGGCCATTAAAGACTTTCCTATTCCACAGAATGTTAAAGCTGTACATAGTTTTCTCGGATTGTGCTCATACTTTAGGAGATTTATAGAAAACTTTTCGATTGAGGCTCAGCCATTGTATGCTCTTATAAGAAAGAGTGCTACGTTCAAATTTGGCGAAGAGGAAATTCGCTGTTTTGAAAAACTGAAGTATAAACTGATTGAAGCGCCCATATTGGCTATTTATGATCATAGAGACGAGACTGAGCTCCATTGTGATGCTAGCTCTTTAGGCTTCGGAGCGATATTGTTACAAAAGAAGAAAGATGGAATTTTTCATCCCGTTTTTTACTTTTCAAAACGGGGGACGGATCGTGAATCGAAATATCACAGTTTCGAACTGGAGACGCTTGCCATTGTTTACGCTCTTAGAAGATTCAGAGTTTATTTGGAAGGAATTCGTTTCAAAATTATAACTGATTGTAACTCGCTGACATTGACATTGAACAAGAGGGAAGTTAATCCCAGGATAGCCAGGTGGGCGCTGGAGCTTCAGAATTATGAATATGATTTAGAGCACAGAGCAGGGACGAAAATGCGACATGTAGATGCGCTCAGTAGACTTACAGGCATTATGGTCCTTGAGGAAAATACCTTTGAACAGAATTTGCCGATCTGTCAATACAAGGATAAGGAAATAAATAGGATCCGTGATGAATTAGAGAGTACTGAAAGCAAATGGTATGAAATGAGAAATGGGTTGGTTTATAGAAAAATTGCAGACAAGCTCTTATTTTATGTTCCGGCCTCTATGGTAACTAGCATACTTATTAAATATCATGATGAAATGGGACATATGGGGTGTGATAAGGTTACGAAAGCGATAATGACTTCGTATTGGTTCCCAAGGATGAGGGAAAGAACTAGGAGTCATATAGAGAATTGTCTAAAATGTATTGCTTTTTCGGCAAAGACGGGAAAACATGAGGGGTTAATGCATAGCATTCCGAAGGGTAATGCCCCTTTTCAAATGGTTCATGTAGATCATTTTGGACCGATTTCACTGAAAAAATCTAGGAAAAAGTATGTATTTTTAATTATTATTGCTTTTACGAAGTTCGTTAAGCTATACGCGGTATGTTCAACAGGGGCGGTGGAGGTGGTCAGGTGTATGAGACAATATTTTAACTCCTACAGTCGCCCGAAGATCGTAGTTTCGGATCGTGGCAGCGCATTTACGTCGGCAATTTTTCATGATTTTCTTAGGATTAATAATGTACAACATGTAAAGATTGCAACAGGGTCTCCACAAGCAAATGGGCAAATAGAGCGGGTGAACAGGAGTCTGGGCCCGATGATAGCCAAATTGACGGGCGCTGGTAGGGATTTGAGTTTGGATAAGGTGCTTCCTAACATCGAATTCGCAATGAATAATGTGGAACATAAAAGCACGGGAACGACACCAAGTGAACTTTTGTTTGGAGTTCGTCAGAGGGGAATGATAGTTGACTTCCTCAGGGAAAAGTTAGAGGGAATTGATGCACAAATTGGACGGAATTTAGTGGTTGCTAGAAACGAAGCTGCGAGGAAGATAAACAAGAATCAGGCATATAACAAGAGGATAAAGGATCGTAACCGGGTTGAGGGAGGATATATTGTAGGCGATTATGTTATGGTTAGGAATTACATTAGTTCTCCAGGAGCCTGTAGGAAGATGGCACCAAAATTTAAGGGGCCGTATAGGGTCACCAAAGTTTTGGGGAATAACAGATATGTTTTGAAAGATGTGGAAGGGTTTCAGTTGACGCAGGTACCATATGAGGGGATATGGGAGGCAGCAAATTTAAAAAAATGGTTAAAAGGAACCGATTATCAGGAACCTTCGGATGAAATCGGGACGATTGGAGGTCAGGATGGCCGAACTGTAGGAAAGATAGGTAATGTTAATAATCGCTCTTACACCCTAATTTGTAAATAAACGCTAAGCTAAGTATAAGATATGGTATCCCTACATTTATTGTACTATTCCTAATATTCTGTCTGGCAGCGCCAAAAGTATGCAATTAATAACATGCATATTGAGGGGCAGTCGTTAATAAAGTAGCCGGTGAAGCACATATAAACGGAAAAAGTTGAGTTTTCTTACACATAAGGATAATATAAAACCTCATTAACAGTGCTGAAAGAAAAGAAAGAATTGATGAAGGGCATACCGCAGATATATATATGTATATATATATATATATATATATATATATATATATATGTATATATATATATATATATATATATATATATATATATATATATATATATATATATAATATATATATATACATATATATATATATAAATATATATATATATATATATATATATATATGTATATATATATATATATATATATATATATATATATATATATATATAATATATATATATACATATATATATATATAAATATATATATATATATATATATATATATATATATATATATATATATATATATATATATATATGTATATATATATATATATATATTCCTTAGTATTTTAATAGTGAGTAGTATTGTCTGACTCAATTCGTAATACATTATTGGGTAAAGTGGACTTATTTTAGGAATTGTTGTTGGAACTTGTTAAGCGGTAAAAGCATAACACTGGTCACTGAACAGTATCGGCAGCGATTAATACTCTCTACGCTAACGTACACTACGTCACGGAACCCTCCTTCGTCGGTAATGTTAGTTTTTTGTTAGGCTTCTCACAAAGAGTAACACCTTAAGTTAAGTAATGCGCATTAATTACGTAAATGGAACTTCTATTAAAAAAAGAGATCCGTCCAGAACTTTCCCATGTCGTTTACTTATTTTCACTATGTACGAATCTGTATAATAGAGTATGTGAACCTCTGCTTTCAGCAGTGGTAGTGAAAATCAAAGCAAATTGATATCCATTGACTTCGCACATAAATATAAAAATCCAATTTTAAAAACGTTAATTGGAAATTTTACTGATGGAAATAAATTTTCACCAGAGCCAAAATTACTATGTACAGTAGCCGTTAAGGCATTGATATCGGCAGCCTCATCTTGAAAGGGCATCTGCTAGAGTGTTACTATTTCCAGGTTTATAGTGGAGTTCCCAATTATATTCCTTAAGTATAGCTTTCGTATTAGCGTTGCTTTTTTTATTGCTCAAGGCATATGTAATTGGTTGATGGTCTGTTTAAATAAGTACCCTAGCACGACCATACAAGGGTATCCAATGCCTTAATTATGGCCTACATTTCCTCTTCATAATTTTCTTTAGTTTTATTCAGTGATCTAGATATGAATGTAATCGATATTCTATCCTGTCTAATAACAGCTCCTATTGCAGAGTTCGAAACGTCTGTAGTTAACTAAAATTTTTTTATCTGGTTAGGTCAATATTACATCTCTTAAAACCAAAATATTTATTTATTTTGGCTGAGTTATCCAGTTGTATTAATTTTTTCTGACTGATTTTTAGACGCATGTTATTTCCCTCTCGACAGGCGACGATAATATTAGAGAGACAATTTTGATTAAAATGTTACTTAAGCTCTGGGTCTTATTTAGTGGTTAAACAATTTTGTTTGAAATTACGTCATCGACTTGACAACTGCTTGCTTGTGTAGAACAATACTCAGTTCTAATACTAACAGTAACGTAGCTTCTTGCCATTTAAATTCAGCTTTCAACCCTGAGGTTCTAAATCGCTTCCACTTTGAATGCTATTAGAAGTTTAATATTGACAGAAAACCAAGGCTTCTCCCTGCTAGATGTTCTTTTAGACTTTAGAGGACTAACGTCAAGTAGGGTTCTGTCAATTATAATTGTTTGTTGTGTTGTGATTGTACAAAAGCTTTCTAAAGCTATTTATACTTTTGTGTTTTTGTTGATTACAAATAGAAAAATATGATTGAGTTCTATTGGAATTCTCATATATATTTGTAGTCTTTTGCATAAGTATACGAGCTTTGAATGCTTTCAATCATATTTGGCTAAAAGGGTACTGATGATTTGATTAGTGCCAATGAAATGCAGGCATATACCTAGCTAAGCCAACAACAAACAATAGAATATTAAAATGGTTATTTTGGAGAATATCTCGAATAACGAATTTGATAAATATTGTTATTATAAATTTTGTTTTTCATTGCCTTATAAATACTTTCATTATCACCCAAAGGGTGATTAATTGTATAAAGGCGTAAAAAGAAAAAACAAAAAGACGCAAGTCAATTATAATTAATAAATGTACCCCATTTTTAAATTTTTTCAGAAATGTCTTTCTCAATGGCGATTTTAAAATATCTAATGGAGTAGCACGATTTGATATTAGGACAATTTTTTAGTTAGAGCACAGGAAAACTACAAAATTAACAATACATTAATATTAATGTATTGTTTGTTGTGGCTTTAGCTGTTCATATGCCGACTTTTAATTGCTTGCTAAGCCCAATCGCCAGTGAACTAAAACATTCCACCTCGTATGCCAAATAAACGAATACAATATGAGAATTCTATATTGTATATAATTATTAGGGCTTAGAATCATTTTATACAAACAACACAACAAACAATTATACACACCATGAGTCTATTTTAATTTTTTTTTTTCAACATTACGATTAAAGACCCGTTGGTAGTTAAACCTGATATTAAAATTTATTATTAATTAGTTGGGGAGAATATCCAAAATTTCGAAAAATTCCATTATTACAGACGCTTTATTCCGAATTTTGCACATGTAGTGAGGTACCTTAATTCATTATTAAGAATAATTAAATCTTATA
Source organism: Germaria angustata (assembly GCA_963681545.1). NCBI lineage: Eukaryota > Metazoa > Arthropoda > Insecta > Diptera > Tachinidae > Germaria > Germaria angustata. The sequence continues at coordinate 44,627,959 of OY813002.1, read as the reverse complement.
ATTTGAACAAAGATTTGTCGTTCTAAACACTTACATCAAAACTAAACTCACATATTCTGCAATATCTAGAGCCCGTGAGCGTACCAACAATCATACGTGTGAACTGCATGGTATCATCATGTACAATTGGAAATGGATCGTTGAACTCAAGCTACGTACACACGGTTAGCAGATCTTACAATATTGCCAGTAAAATTGTCTGAAAATGTATTACAATCGTATGTATTACAATTTTTTACTTACAACGTTGTCAGAAAAACCATTGTCAGTCCATTGTAAGACGACAATATTGTCAGGCATCTGACAACCGTGAGAACACCTATCGCAGGCATTGGCAGACATTGTAAGGTAATTTTTTATTGGCAGATGTCGAAAATTTATGCACCTGACAATAACACCATTGTCAGAAAAATATTTCTATTTGCAACGCTGTAAAAGCATATGTTTAAAAGAAAATACAAAAAATTAAAAAAGCAAAACAAGTGGAATTTGTGAAATAATTATAGAAATAAAAATGAAAAAAGCTAAAAAAATAAAATACCAAAAATAGAAGTGAATATGGTTCTGATGATAGCACAGACATGATTGTCAGCAGTTTCCAGCCAATTGAACTGCCATGCTCAGTTCAGCCACAAATGGAGTCTGATGGAGCCCAGAAAACATGGCCGAAACAAAAATCCTATCGTAAAAAAGTTGAAACCGTTTGGTCTCATGAAGATCAGCTAAAGTTGATCTCGGAAGTTGAGGTACGGCAAAGTTTATGGGACGCCGGTTGCGCCGAATATAAACTTCCCAAAGATGTTTTGTGGCAGGAAGTGGCAGATACCATATCTGTTAGTGTAAATGATTGCAAAGCGAAATGGGCAAATCTGCGTACCTCTTTCAATTGCAATCTCGAAAAGCTTCGTAAAAAAATCAGGCCAGGGCACTGATGGCAATTTTCAAATTGCTTGGCGCTACTTTAAACCAATGCTGTTTTTGGAAACAACAAAAGTACGCCAAGCCACACAATCCGTTTCTTCCATGCAACTGGTAAGTGTTGACATATTTAGAAATAAAGTGTAAAAAATAATGTATGTACTATGTGGTTTAATATTTTTTATTCCTACAGAAATTTGCAACCACAGATGAATCGATGCTTGTTGGATTAGGGTTCTATGAGGAGTTCGCATCGATTTCGCCATGTCCATCAGCACAAAAACGCAGCCGAAAAAACACCTCATCATCATCTACACCAACAAGCAATGGTGGTCTAAAGGAGATGGCTTTAGAGGCACTCCAGTCATTGCGATCCGCCGATGCTCAACCAAAGGACGCATGCACGGATCTTGGATCTTCATCCTCACTACTTTAAAACAAATATGCACTTAAAATTGTCGTAATTGCTATATTCTTTTCCATAATGTATCACACTTTAAAAATTTAACTTTTTTTGTGTTAATATGTTATTGTTTGTTGTTGGCTTAGCTAGGTATATGCCTGCATTTCATTGGCGCTAACCAAATCATCAGTACCCTTTTAGCCAAATCATGATTGAAAGCATTCAAAGCTCGTATACTTATGCAAACAATTACAAATATATATGAGAATTCTATCAGAACTCTATCATATTTTACTATTTGTAATCAACAAAAACAAAAGTATAAATAGCTATAGAAGCTTTTGTACAATCACAACACAACAAACAATTATAATTGACTTGCGTCCTCTGATGATTTGGTTAGCGCCAATGAAATGCAGGCATATACCTAGCTAAGCCAACAACAAACAATAACATATTAAAATAGTTATTTTGGAGAATATCTCGAATAACAAATTTGATAAATTTTTTTGTGTTATGTATACATAAATTCAGATAATATTTTCTGACATATGCTTTGAATTTTCTGACAATGCCTAACAACAGATCTGGCAATTTTTGTCATCCAATAATCTGACAATCGTGTGAACTGACAATTTTTGTTGGCACATAAATTCATTGTCAGACAATTAACTGACAATGAAATTGTAAGATTTTCTTACGATCGTCTGAACACACAATTTACTTCTGGGTGACAATTTTTGATTGTCACTACATTGTTAGTATGTTGCCAGGTCTTACAATATTGTAAGATCTGACAACCGTGTGTACAAAGCTTAACAATAAGTATTCAAATCTTAAATGTAGATATAATAATTAGGCCCAACCAGTGTCGGACATAAACTTTGTGATAGTAATTAAAAATACATAAATGTCGTGTTAAGCACAAAAATATTTTCAAAAAGTTTCATCTGGAGTGTTGCGTACTAAAGCCGTAGTATCAGTTTTTTTAAGCGAATGTGTCCAGGAAAGTTCAAGATGTTACGAGCAAGCGGATTAGGATGGGACTCGAGTTTTGTTAAATATTTGCCTGCATATTTTGCAATTTCTGCAGTCACAAGTGGCATATTTAAATCACGATGTAAAATTGAATTTTTCATGTACCAAGGAGCCGATGTTATTAATCTTAAAATTTTGTTTTGCAATCGTTGTATTCTCTCTACATTGGAAGCTGAAGCAGTGCCCCATAGCTGAATTCCGTAACGCCATATGGGTTTCAAAAGCGACTTGTATATTAAAAGTTTACAATCTAGACTGAGGGTTGAATTTCTACCAATCAGCCAATGTAATTGAGTTAATTTAAGCTCCATTTGTGTCAGCTTAGAGTCAATGTGGTGTTTCCATGTAAGCCGTCGGTCAAGGTATATACCAAGGTATTTCACCTGTGAATGCTGAGGAACAACTTGGTTGTTGATTCGAGTGTGGGAACAAGTGTCTCTTCGTAGGGTAAATGTGACATGAACACACTTTTGTTCATTTACTTTTATTCTCCATAAGCTCAACCAAAGCTCCAACAAGTTGATATGTTCCTGAAGATATCGGGATGCCTCGTGAGGGTTTTCATGCATACTAAGGCAGGCTGTATCATCGGCAAATGTAGAAGTGAGGATTTTACTGCTTAAAGGCATATCACAGGTATAAATCAAATACAAAACTGGTCCTAGTATACTCCCCTGTGGCACACCGGATGAAATTGTTTCGGGCACACTCATGAAGTCTCCTTCCACCGCAGTGAACTTCCGGGCAAGAATGTAACTTTCCAAGAGTTTTACAATGTTTATTGGTAGATATGTCTTCAATTTTAGAATTAGGCCTTTATGCCACACTTTATCAAATGCCTGAGAAACATCAATAAAGAGGGAAGAACAATACTTCTTTTCTTCAAATGTTCTTCTTATAAAATGTACCAATCTATGAGTTTGTTCAATGGTGCTATGCTGACTTCTAAAACCAAATTGATGGTCCGGTATACACCCATTATTAGTTAGAATTGGGGACAATTTTGTCATGAGCAGCTTTTCAAAAAGCTTTGAAATTGTTGACAATAAACTTATTGGCCTATATGACTCGGCCTTGGTAAGATCTTTGCCCGCCTTTGGAATCATTTTGATCATGGCAAGTTTCCAGCTGTGCGGATAATACTCCAGCCGTAAAATGCCATTAAATATAAGTAACAAGATTCTAACAGCAACACGAGGCAACTTCATCAGCATCTTGTTACTAATTCCATCAATACCCGGAGCTTTCTTCGGGTTGGTTTCAGAAATTAGTTTTTGTACGTCACGCATCCTAAATTTCATGTTTCGAGGGGGTAGAGCAACTATACTCGGCAAATCAACAGCACCAGTTCATGTGTTTGGGCTAAACACGTTTTTTAAATGCCCAGCAAAAATGTTACCTTTATCAGTATTAGTTCTTGCCCAACCTCCGGTAGAAGTGCGCAGGGGTGGTTTAGACTCAACGGGTGTTTTAAGTTTTTTAGCAGCGCGCCACAAAGAGTAATTAGATGCTGCTGTGACATCGAGACTTTCCAGATAGTTCCTAAGAGAAGCATATTTTTCAGATGCAAGCAACTCTTGGAGTCGTTTAGTGCATTCTCTAAGTCTAATTTTATTTTGGGGTGATCTATGCTGTTGCCATTCCCTTCTAGCTCTTCTTTTTTCACATACGAGACGTTCAATATCCGCAGAATAAATTTTATTAAACCCAGTCTGCGGGTAGGAAGTAGTAGCATGTTTAGCAGCCTGTTTAATATTCTCGGTAAGATTGGCAATGTTAAATTCAATATCCTCGGAAGTTCTTAGCTTGGTGTTCTCCGTACAATGACTACTGAGATATTTTTTGAACCCCAGCCAATTAACATGATTTATCATCTTCACATGTGGGTAAGGTAAGTCTCTTCCTAGTGGGCTACAAATTGTAACGATCGTTGGAGAGTGATCGGAGGAGAGATCATGAGAAGCTTCAAGATGAATTAAATCCCTAGAGATATTTTTCATGACTCCAAAATCTATAACATCCGGAATTTTTTGAATGTCAGTAGGCCGGTAAGTGGGCTCCCCGCTCGAAATGACATCCAAACCCATTTTTGAAATTGTGTTGAACAATGCTCGACCTCTAGGTGTAATAAGACGCGATCCCCAGAACGTATGTTTTGCATTGTAGTCGCCAGCTGCTACGAAACAAGGTCCAAGAGTTTTGTAAAAATCCTCGTATTCATCCTCAGTGATTGAAAATCTGGGAGGGGAGTAAATTGATGATATCACGAGATTTGAACAAAAATTTTCGATGCAAATATTTGTTGCCTGCAGATGGTGCTCACAAATGTTCTCAAGAATATAGTGCTTGAGTCTTAACTTTATTAGAATTGCTGATCCTCTGCATGCTCTTCCTCTCGGAATCTTTGAATCATATAAGGTGTAGCCATTAATTTTAAAAAGGCTTCTCGAAGTCAAATGAGTCTCAGATACCAACATTATATCAATATTCCTCACCGTTAGAAAGTGCTCAAGTTCATTTCTATGTTGGCGAATGCCGTTTGCGTTCCAGAAACATACTTTTAACGTGTTCATGGCTTGTTAACTAATGCTAGAACCAGTGTGTTCTGCATTCGGAGCATTTCTTGCATCATGCTAGTCATGTTCGTTGTAAAGTTGTTTATAGTTTGAACCAGATTATCAATAGTACTTTCGAGGCGACTAAAATTAAAGCTTGCGTTTGCATTCATTGAATTATTTGGTGGTGACACTTTTTGCATGGGAACAGAGTTTATCTTCACAGCGTCAGCATACGATACTTGAGTAGTGATTGGTTGGGCCATTACAGGATAAGTGGTGGAGAACGTATTTCCTGTTTGCGCTGGGACTACTTTAGGCTTTTGACTCATAGCCTTTTTAACGAAAGAGTATACAGGACATCCCCTGTAGTTAGCAGTGTGATTACCTCCACAATTGCTGCACTTTTTTTCTTTTTGATCTTTCGACTTATTACAAATAGCAGTATCATGCAATTCACCGCACACAGCACAAACAGTAGGCAATTTGCAGTAACTTTTCGTATGGACATATTCTTGACATTTATGGTACTGTACGGGTCCTGAACGCTTGTGTGGTTCTTCAAATGTGATTTTCCGGTATAAGAGATATTTTAAGTTATAAATAGGATGTGTCTCATTTTTCTTCAATTTAATATCATTAGGCTCCAGTTCAAAGCGAAATAAAGGTTGGGGGATCTTTTCCCTGTTTATTATGTTAGAGACATTTTTTACCTTAAATCCTTGGAGGTTGAGAGCATCTTTTATTTCCTCAGGAACAATATAGGAATCCATGCCCTTCAATACGATGTGTAGGCATTTAGCACTCTTAAGCTGGAAAGTGTAGAAACTTGTTTTATTTTTCTCAAATTCAGTGACCATTTTGCGGAAGTCTTTTTCATCGTATATTTGAACTTTTGTCTCATCAATGTTACCACGTTTTATTGGAACAATGTGAAATGCCTTTTCACCGATGGCCGAGATTAATTTTGTAATAAGTCTGTTCGAATTCTTTTCCCTCAAATAGATTGGTGGTTGTTTGGAGGTTTTTTTCGAGGACACTTCGGGTTTGTCATTGTCTTCTTGCAATATTTTAAAGCGGTTTTGTCGGTTAGCTAAGGCGGCGTCGTTATCCCTGGATATCTTCGGAACAGATGAGATTTTAGATGAATTTGGGCTTCGCCCGCGCTTAACTACTGTTATATATTTGTCCATTCCGACACCCCCCGGGCGGCACGGTCAATACATCTTGTCTTGGTGGCTTGGTGTTGTGCTTCCTGGGGTATAGGGTTATCAGGTTTCCGGACCTAGGCCTTTTTGCTGATAACCCCTAAAAACTTGTATGTTGCTACCCAATCCCTGAAACAACAGGGCAACGGGCGCGCATGCAAGTAAACTAAAGGTAAAAGCGGGTTAGCTCGCTCGTCCGGAGGGGTAGTTGGTCTTTCCAGACTTTGACCTTTGGCCAATTGCCCTAAAACTTAATATGTTACTACCCAATCCCTGAAACACCAGGGTAACGGGCGTGCATATAAGTAATTAAGGAAGTAGCTTGCTACGCTAGTCTGGGTAGAGGTATTACCGATGCCTCAGGTGTGCAGGGAACCTAAAATCGGAGGTGCTTTTAACACGCGGCTGACCAGAGTCCTATCTGGTGCCACGGGAACCAGTAGCCCCTAGGACTTGTCCTAGTCTGGTTGTTGGTGAGGCCCCTTCGGGGATCACGTGGTGGCTGTGGTTAAAACCCAAAGATACGCGGGGAGAGTTATGGGCTGGATGAGTGTGTCTCAAATCATGGGCTAGTGGCATGATGTAGATGTTCTCTTCAGGCCATATATCTCTAGGTGCTGTTGCTATTCGACAGAGCTGCTCTAATGGTTACGGTAGGTGAAGCCCCAGGTCAGATGGGGGTAAAATTTCCACTGCTGTGCCATTTGGGTAGTAGGAGGTTAGATAGCTCCAAGCATCTTAGCAAGGTGTCTGTACATGGGTCTGCAACCTGTACGGAACTTGCTACCATGTTGTCCCTGTCAGGGGCACATGTTAGTTGGCGCTCCAGTCATGTGCCTTTGGCGGGGGCTGCTGGGGCGGTGGTGAACGTGCTTTATTCACCCTTGTGCAATAGTGCACCGTCAGGTTGGGCCTTCGGGCAGGTACTGACGTGAATCTTTTGCAACTCTGTCCATTCCGACAGGCACTTAAGTTTCTGAATATTATCGTCTGTAGTGATAACTGGGTTAAGTGATGAACACGAGCCCGGAGCGGATAATGGCACTGATTTAAATAAAGATGTACTAGGCAGCGGTAATGTTATAGAATCACTACTTGGCATCGGAGTAAGCGAATTTGATCGCTCACGTAAGATTGGCTTTGCCGTTAGAAAAAGACTATCACCAGATTTTTTATTTTTATTGTTTGCATTAAGAGCTTCAGAACTCATAGTAAAATAGTCATTTCTGCCGTTAAAACTCACTTCACAATTTTTTGTTTTGAGGTACTCATACAGAGAATTGCTCAGTCACTTTGTTTGTTTTTTTTTTTTTTTTTTTTTTGTTGTTTCAGATTATATGAAAAATATTATTAGTGCAAATAAAGCAAATTTCACAAAATGAGTACAGTATTTCCCGCTTATATGCACGCCGCTTATAAGCATTTCTTGCTTATTGACTTATTGGAACTTGAACAATTTCCCATCGCTATTTAAAATCTTCAGCCTTTTTTCTTGTATATGCATTACGTTTATATGCATTCCCCGCTTTAGTGCATCACAATTAAAAAAAAATTATAAAAAGATCATGTAAAAAAATTCGCAAATATGCATGTACAAATTTCCACAATTAGAGAAAGTTGAGTACAAATGTTCCGCGTGCTTAGTTCCATCACTGCTGGCATGTCAAATGTCCCATCACAATCGTAATGTCAGCTGATTTATGTAAATCAAATAAACGGTAGAGAGCTTGTCGATCAAGAAAAATTCTCAATTATTACTGAACTTAAAAGCAAAACTAAGCAAGAAATATGCCAAAAATATGGGTGCTCCATACACACTGTCAATCGGATTTTAAGAAACGAAAACTCAATTATCCACAGCAGCAAATCATGTGCTAATTTATCAAGAAAAAGAGATCGATTGGGAAAGTCCAAAAAGATGGACACAGTAGTAACCAAGTGGTTTGATCAGATTCGAACGTCTGGAGCAATTGTTTCAGCAAATATGATAATGGAGAAGGCTAAACAATTTGCCATTTCGTTAAATGAGGATTTCGATCCAAGTCTTGGCTGGCTATATAGATGGCAACGAAGAGAAGGAATTAACCTAAAGAAAATTCATGGTGAATCAGCTTCAGCAGATAATGAAGGAAGTACAAATTTTCAAGCAATTCTTCCGGAATTGGTCCCCACATACAACCCTAAAGATATTTTTAACGCGGATGAGACTGGCTTAATGTATAAAGCGCTGCCTTCTTCGACTCTCAATAAGAAGAATTTCAAAATTGATGGCTTTAAGATATCAAAGGAGCGCCTTACGATTCTTCTTTTATGTAATGCAACCGGAGATTATAAACAAATGTTTGCCATAAGCAAACCGAAACAACCAAGGTGTTTTAAAAATAGAATCCTTCCGTTTAAATACTTTTCGCAAAACAAAGCTTGGATGACTCAGGAAATATGGACCAAAATTTTAACAGCCTTCGACCAAGAAATGTTGATCAGAATCGGAAAGTGATACTTTTCGTGGACAATGCGTCAGCTCATAAGCAATTACAATTAAAGAACGTCAACGTTCATTACTTTCTAGCCAATACGACATCCATTTTGCAACCCTTAGATCAGGGAATAATCCATTCATTTAAAGCATACTATCGTCGAAGTATTATACGGAAACAAATTTGTTTTGTAGAATCTGGAAAAAAACTTGAAGATTTTAAAAAGTCTGTTGACATATTAAAAGCAATGCACATAGCCAAACGAGCATATTGGTTGGTTACTCCAGGCACAATTATTAACTGTTTTAAAAAGGTAATATTAGCAATAAATCCACACACACATTTCTTTATATACTTATGCATTTATTTAATTTTTACAATATGTATATTTATAGTGCAAAGCTGTCAGGCAATCAGTCTATCAATCGGATACAGTCGAATTAGCTGATGAAATAATATCAACAGTACAGAGCAATTCCGAATACGAAACAAGTTTTGAGAATTTTATTGATTTTGATAATGATTTAGTTTGTTATGCTCTACCAAACGATAATGATATTGTCGCTGAACTTGAATCAAACGAAAGCTCTGATGAGGAAATGGCAGACAGTGATGAAACTATACCCGTTCCGACTGTAAGTTCTGCCTTGGATTCCATAAGAAACAGGAATTTCCTTATGACGAAAAATGAAATGTCGAGGAACTGGAAAAAATTTAACAATTTATTTTTTTTCATTGTTTGAATAATGTTCAAAAAAAGATAACGGATTTTTTTTAATATTTAGCTCTACTCTCTATTCACATTCTTTATTCTATGATCTCACAATATGAATTCAAAAAAGGTTATAATTTTTATGAATTTAATTTGAATTTTTTTTGAGTTTGTTTTTTGTTTTTTTTTTATACACATAGATCTTAATAAATCTGTTTTTGAATAAATATATGTATATCCTGTTTTGTTTTTACTATCGTAACAGGTGTTGTTTGGTGATGATATCTGTATGAATTGATTTTTGTATGCACCACAGATGCTTATAACCGAGATTTCTTACATGCACCATTGATGCATGTATCCGATTTTTTACATAAGCATTTCTTGTTTATAAGCATTAAAAGCCCAACAATTTTGGACATGCATATAAGCGGGAAATACTGTACTTATTACAAATCAGTACTTATTACGAATATTTTTTTTGTAATTTTTATTTGTTTAGTCTGTAAGAAAAAACTCCGCTAATACGTCCGTTCACTACGAAGGTTCAACAAGACTATGAAAATTTATTTCCTGTTGAAGAATATGAGCTTGTTTTTTTAACTAATTTATAAAATAGTACCTATTTGCATGCTATATGTAAGTATATAGCATACGATTATTTTATTGTAAAAAATCAGTGACAACATATTATTAATAAGATTTTACCTTTTTATTTGAATATGTATGTACATAAGTATGTATGTATTTGAAAATCGAAAAAACAAATGAATTGATGAGAATAAAAAGGTTTATACGGTATAGTGGTGTATTTTCAATAAACTACAATAGGTGATAACAAAATAAACACACAAAAGCAAATAATATTTTGACTTTAATTTTTTATAATAAAAAATAATTACTAAAATTCATAACCACCCTTTTGGTATACACACAATGCGCGCGTTCTGTCAAAGTTTTTATTGTGTCATACATCTTTTGCGTTACGATATTCTGACCAAGTTAAAAAGGTCACGCAACGCTACAAAGTTTTATCTGACACGGCCTTTAATGATCATTTCTCGAACAATCATAATGTTTGTTGAAGATGAATCACATCATCGTACACTTAAATTAAACACAAACATACGCACATGGGCGTAGCTAGGTATGGGCCTAGAGGGCCGTGGCACCCACCTAATTCTATAATAATTTTTTTTACATGCATACAATATAAAATTATTAAAAAATGCACAGGGTATTGTGGAAGGATTGCTTTTTCTATTCAAGAAAACACAGCCAATTTGGGAATAGAGATGTCTGTTCCAAGGATAGTCTCTCGTCAAATGCACCGTTAAATCCCCCATTTTCATCACCTGCTGAATACTGGAAGCGATCTATATACATTCCTTATATAGATTCTTTAATTTCATCACTGGACAGAAGATTTAATGAAGAGCATAGGCCAGCGTTTGCAATTCATTGTTTGCACCCGTCAAACATGCTTTCTTTGAAGCTGGAAGAGCTTAAAGATGCCACAAAAACGTTTGAGCATTTTTATGAGTTGGATGATTTGGAAGGAGAAATTGAGCTTTGGTATAATTCTTGGCAACAAAAAAAATGGGAAAAGACGAATTAGACGACTTAGAGCTGGCGAGTATTTTGAAAGACGCTGGATTATTTTATCCAAATATAAGGAAGGTGTTATTAATTTCACTGTCACGGCCGTGCACTACTGAAACTGTTGAGCGGTCATTTAGCACTTTAATGCATTAAACACATTCGAGACAGCAGGCTACCGACTACAACCTGTCAAAAATAGAATACATGTGTGTATACGAAAATGATTATTTTCACAAATGCACGGCTGCACGACTGCAGGTTGTTGTCCGTGCTACTTTTGTGGTGTAGTCAAATTAAACTAATTTCTATTTTTGTTGGCTACAAAACAAAAACAGTGTTAACAATATAACAAAATATGTAAAGCAAATTACCGATTAGAAATATTTTTTATTGCAAAACAAAAAAGAAAATTACGAACTTTATATGTTATAATATATATGCATCAAGAATTTTTAAATAAATAAGTTTATTTGTTTCATATTTTCCCGACGTTTCGTAATTTTTTGTTCACTTTATCCAAGTACTCGTCTATTTTATTAAAATATTAAAAACATCAAGATTTTACTTTTTTATAATTTATAATTTGTTTTATTGTTATATATCATATTGACTTTAGCCAAATATACCAACATTGTTGAAGATTAAAAAAATCACAGGCTAATAGCGCTTTTTAACATAAAAATTAATTAGTAAAATTTATCAAAGATGTAAGGAAAAGAAAACTATCCTGAACAAGAACCACCACTGTAATATACCTAAATGAATTGTTGCAACAGCTGTTTACCATGTAGTTGTCTTTTTCAAAATAATTAAGTAGCTGACTACATGGCGACATTTGCAGCCATCGACATTTGTAGCCGGTGTTCGTGTAGCCTGCTGGTGTCTATGTGTTTATAGCATAAGGCGAGTAAAAACATGGTTGCGCTCCACAATGACTGAAGCTCGTTTAAATGGTAAAATAATATGCAATTTTACTTATTATCAAAAAATAAGTATATTGTATATTGCAGGACTATATATGCTAAGCGTCCACTGAAGATTGGTAACCGAGAAGAAGGACGATTTTTTGGAAAAAATTCTAGCAAAATTTTCAGAAAATCCACGCAGATTACTCCTCAAATAGATCGAAATTGTAATAATCATAAAAAATCATAATCATAAAAAATCATAATCATAAAAAATCATAATTTTCGTGGCACCACCCTATTTCATATCCTGGCTACGCCCTTGCATACGCACATACATACATACACGTATCTAATGCACAAATACTGACAGACAACAACAACAATAATCATAAGCTTATTCGTTGTTTCAATCACCTAGCAGCCGTGCGTATTTAACATGTGTGTTTGTGTGTATTTGTGCATTCACGTCACCTAGTAAACAAGTAACTATGTATGTATAGCTGTCCCTGTAGGAAGTCAAACACATTTTTAAATAACTTAAATCTGATTTTTTGGTAGCCACATCCAGTTGATTATGTGAATATTTTTCTTGTCGCCAACTCATTCAGGGTTGTTATGAACAGCAACCATCAACTGGTTGAAAAGTGCAAAAGTTTGTCAACTGAAGTTGTAATAGTTATTACGAAAACCAGTTGATAAATTTGTGAATGAGTAAGAACGTATTCGCAATTGTGAATGTGCATTTGAAATAACAGCTGAGAAATGGAAAAAATAAGAAAGAGTGAATGTGCGGAATTTGTTTAAAAATTAGTAACGAATATTTAATTTCCAAAATGAGTGCGCTTTCTAGGGCAAGGAAGCTACCAACTATTTAGCTCTGTCTTATATTCCTCCAATTTTTCCACCAACTGCTTTTGAGCAGAATTCTTTCGCAATATCCAGGTTTGCTTCCATCAAGCTTACAAGCCTTGCAATTTGCTTCTTGTTGCTCATAATACGCGCCCTGTGCATAAAATCAACTATTTTGTTTATTTATAACGCTATTTATTTATTTATTACTATTTATTTACTACTTACTTTTCGGTTGAATATTTTTCTCCTATTATTTTGTTGTTGCAAAAATGAGAACTAATTTTCCGTCAGTAGCTATTCACAGTAGTGATTCTGCGGTTGCTAGTTGAAAAGTTAAAGTTGATACTGCTTTTCAATCGCTGGCTTTTCGTAATACCGATTTTTCAACTTTGTTGTAAAATTTTCTCTTATCAACCGCAAGTTGCTATTCATAATAAGCCTGATTATTTTAACATTGGCATGTCATAGGCAGTAGTCAATTGGCCATCTCTGCATGACTTTTTTATTGGCTACTAATTACTTACTTTTCAACCAAATTATAATAGGTTTATATTAAATTAATTAATAACCCATTTTTTTAAATGAATTTTTAAGCACTTTAATTTGAAATAATTTTTATTTAATTTATTAGATAGAAAAACAATTACTATATCTACAAAAAAAGAAAATATATACTATAAATAAAATTTGTACTCTTATATTGTACAGTATTATACCAATGTAAGTACATTAAGTACATACATTAAGTATGTAAATTTTTTTTTCTAATATTTATTTATTGTATCTTCAAAACTGAACTACCAATAAGTATTCAAATCTTAAGTATAGATATAATTATTAGGCCCAACCAGTGTCGGACATAAACTTAGTGATAGTAATTAATAATACAATGTTGTGTTTAGCACAAAAATATTTTCAAAGAATTTCATCTGGAGTGTGTCCCTCTTTTTTAAGCGGATGTGTCCAGTAAAATTCAAGATATTACGAGCAAGGAAATTAGGATGGGACTCGAGTTTTGTTAAATATTTGCCTGCATATTTTGCAATTTCAGCGGTGACAAGTGGCATATTTAAATCACGATGTAAAATTGAATTTTTCATGTACCAAGGAGCCGATGTTATTAACCTTAAAATTTTGTTTTGCCTTCGTTGGATTCTCTCTACATTGGAAGCTGAAGCAGTCCCCCATAGCTGAATTCCGTAACACCATATGGGTTTCAAAAGCGACTTGTATATTAAAAGTTTACAATCCAGACTAAGGGTTGAATTTCTACCAATCAGCCAATGTACCTTAGTTAATTTAAGTTTTATTTCTCTTAGCTTAATGCTAGAGTTAATGTCGACGTCGTTGACGGCGTCTTAACGCCGAAATTGTGATGTTCCACGCAAAATTTCATTTTTCTGTTAATGTAAACGTCGTCGACGACGTTAACACATCTGTTTACTACTGCATTGAATATACAGAGAACACTCTTTTGACTTTTTCTCCGCATATACTTATCTCTCAGCTTCTCCACTCTCAGGCTTTTTCACCTCTCAACGCCGAAAAAGTTGAAACAGATTGAACTTTTTCGGCGTCAAATTTCTTACGTCGTTGAGATTAACTGCTCTCATATAATTTCATACGATTCAACTTTTTTTGACATTTGACGCCGTCGACATTAACTCTAGCATAGGGTGCGAAAAGACGACATGTTTTTCACATTGTATGTGTCAAAATTTACATATGTAAACGGAAACATGTCGTGTGTTAACTCTAAAACATTGCTTGTGTAAAAAACATGACTAAAGGCATTAGACATTATTTGAAATAGAGCGTGCTCTATTTTCTTATGTTAAACATACAGCTCCAAATATCTATGTCATGCGAACAAGTTCGTCGGCGCACAGGGGAATATTTGACCCAAAAAGTTGTCCAAAATTATTAAGCGTGTTTTTTGTTTTAAAAATTTAACTTTTTTGATAGTTGTAGCTTTAGTTTGATAGAAAAAATTTAGTGGCAAGTTATTATTGGGTTAGTGTTATTTTTAGAAAAATTATTTATTATTACGTATGCCGGTCTCCCCCTCGCATTCCGCCAAAATTTGGTTTGCAACTGTACTTTATTCTAATAGCAACTCAAATTAAATTTAGATAGTCGAACTATTGTAGTTGCGTAGATAAAGGGAAATAAAGCATAGCTTTTTATGGATATTACAATGTCCCCCTTGTCAAAATTATAATTTATCCAATATTAAATATTAAAAAAATTGTTCTCGTAGCTTGGCTTCCTGTAAGGGATAAACAACCAAATAAACAAAAACATATTCACTTTTAATATTTATTTTATATTATTAAATACTCATCACATGAAAAAATTAAACTAATTAAAAAGTTCAAATTATGATCATGTCATACGTATTTCATCATGGGCGGCATCATCAGTATCAGAAAGAAGTAGTTTAATAGTATCGGATGAAAAAGGCTTTTTTTATCTTTCGTGTCTTTTGTGTATTGCAGCTTAAAAAAGGGTCACTGCTCAAAAATAACCTATTTAGAACATCATTTCCATGTTATCTCTCAAAGTTCAAAACTCTTATAATAAGAATTCTGCGCAATAAGCCATATATGTGTATTTTTCAAAGTGCATTTTCCCGTTAATTAGTTAACAACCTGATACTTGGGTGCATTTTTGTATACTTATACCGTTTTTAAATGTAATTTTGATTTGTAACGCTTTTAAATTAGATATGTAGTACATAGCTAAAGTGTCATGGAGAGGATCAAGTCTTATATAGACCGCAGGTATACAAAAACAGTTTAATAGGTGTGTATGCGTGTGGTTGGCTTATAATTATTCCTGATAAGACAGTTAGTAAATTTGAATTTATGAACTAAGAACTGAATTTTAAGAAATTCCTTTTTTAAGGCCGGGTAATCCATCACATTGGTAATTGCTAAAAGTGATTTAAATAATATTTCACATCAATAATTCGAAAAACACAAAAGTTTATGACGGCAATAAAGTATAAGAAAAAGTGCCATGAGCAAAAATAGAAAAAAAGATGAAATTTTTAAAAAATCACCAAAAATAATGGCGCAAACTTTTTTCTTTTTTCATAAATTAGAGATCTCATATTTTATTGTGGTATATAACATTATTTGTAGAACGGTTAGCTGTTCTACACTTCACTTTCACTTTCAAAAAACTTTTCCTTCTTTTTCGTAAGAATTATATATATATATATATATATATATATATATATATATATATATATATATATATATATATATATATATATATATATATATATATATATATGTAGGTTAGGTTAGGTTAGGTTGATTGGAGGGGTGTGATAGCCCATGTCATACGACATACACTTAAGACAGTGAAGGCTTGTTGTGCGCTCCCTTTAATATCAGACACAGAGTTCTGCGGCAAGATTCGAACCTGGGACCTTCGCACTACGAGTCTAGTTAGGGTTGCCAGATTCAATATGAGCACTAACTTGACATTTAGTGCAAATGAGCTTGATTTTAAGAAGAGAACTGGACAAATTGAAATATTTGCTTAAAAACTAAAAATACATACATAAAAGTCATACATAAAAGTCAGCATAGTACCGTTGAACAAACTCATAGATTGGTTCATTTTATAATAAGAACACAAGAAAAGAAGTATTGTTCTTCCCTCTTTATTGGTTTTTATCAGGCATTTGATATCGTGTGGCATGAAGGCCTAATTTTAAAATTGAAGACTTAAATCTAAATCTTTTGGAAAGTTACATCCTTGCCCGGAAGTTCACTGTTGTGGAAGGAGACTTCATGAGTGTGTCCGAAACTATCTCATCCGGTGTGCCACAGGGGAGTATACTGGGGCAAGTTTTGTATTTGATTTATACCTGTGATATGCCTTTGAGCAGTAATATCCTCACTTCTACATTTGCCGATGATACAGCCTGCCTTAGTATGCATGAAAACCTTCACGAGGCATCCCGATGTCTTCAGGAACATATTAAGCTGTTGGAACTGTGGCTGTGTGTTAATGTCACATTTACCCTACGAAGAGACACTTGTTCCCCCATTCGAATCAACAATCAAGTTGTTCCTCAACAATCACAGGTGAAATACCTTGGTATACACCTTGACCGACGGCTTACATGGAAACACCACATTAACTCTAAAGGTGCCAACAGACGACATGAGTTTTTTCAGCTTTCGATTCGTATGTTTTTCTTTATGTCTGTCAATATTGAATAATTTACATAAGGTTTATAATTTTTGGTCACAAACGTACATGTAGTATCACACTGACATCGGTCATATTTATAGAGAACATCTGATTACAAAAATATCCAAGTCGTTTGTTTGATAAATGGCTTGCAACCGTCGAAATATTTTCGGTTCCGCCGCTGAAGTACTGACGACGCAAATGTGTTTTTTTATATTTTCTTTTTTAAATAAGACGTTGAAGTTGTATCTAAAAATCTATAAATTTTTGGGCTCATTTTAATAAAGCGACAACGTTAAATTAAAAAAAAATTATATAGTTTATTCGTCTTGCAAAATACTCATTCCGACGGCTAATATAAGTGCACATAATCAACCGCCGCACAGAGGGATATTTGACCCAAAAAGCTGGCCAAAAAGGCAAAAATTAATTTGAAGAAATCCTAAGAAGTAATTACGCAGATCGATAGAAAACAAAATTCTACATCATATTGTGCATTTTAAAGATTGTAAGTTAAGATTTGTAGTTGTGGGACACTGCTAAAGTCAGAAAAGTGAAGAAAATTGAATGCGTTTTTATTGAATTTTTTCGATTTCAAGATATTTATATGATATTTTTTTGTGGCTAGAGGCTTGTGAATAGAGGTATTACATTAATTTTTTTACCTGAAAGATTCCATAAGGAGCTATTTTCAGTATTTAAAAAGAAAAAATTATCTCAAATATTTATTTTAAAAATATTAATTATAAAAAGAATTATACTTACATATTACTGACTTTCGTAGACTAGTAGGTAGTGTACTAGACTTAGGCTTGCCAGATGGCCGGGAATGAGCTTGATTGTCAAGATATTTTAGTGAATGTCAAGTTTCAAGTTCAAGCAATATTTGTCAAGCTGAAATTGAACATTTTCAAAATTAAAATTTGCAGTTGGTTACATCTAAAAAATTTCGTTTTTTGGCAGTAAAGTTTAATTGTTGGCAACATATAATTTTATCCCTGTATCAACACACATAATTTGACTCATCACTGTATTTAGTACGAACTAAGTCCATTTTTTTCCAAATTTAGTTTTCATTGAATTGAACTCGAACGGAAAGAATATAAAAGGTTTTTTAGTTTTATTTTTTCTAAATAAATTTTGTTATCGCTTTTAAACAATATTAAGAAATAACTTTCTATTTTTGTTGCTTTTTTATTGTTTAAAACATAAAAGACATTTCTTTTGGCGCTTACTGTGCATACACCTATGTATGTTAAAAATATACAAACGTACATTTATAAGTAACGAACTGAATGAATTTTATGTAATTTTCCTGTAAAGAAATGACTGAATTGTTGAACTTTTTACGTTATTCTTGTTTTTATATATATATATATATATATATATATATATATATATATATATATATATATATATATATATATATATATATATATATATATATATATATATATATATGTAGGTTAGGTTAGGTTAGGTTGATTGGAGGGGTGGGATAGCCCATGTCATACGACATACACTTAAGACAGTGAAGGCTTGTTGTGCGCTCCCTTTAATATCAGACACAGAGTTCTGCGGCAAGATTCGAACCTGGGACCTTCGCACTACGAGTCTAGTTAGGGTTGCCAGATTCAATATGAGCACTAACTTGACATTTAGTGCAAATGAGCTTGATTTTAAGAAGAGAACTGGACAAATTGAAATATTTGCTTAAAAACTAAAAATACGGGATAATATCAATTTTTTTAATTTATTAAAAATTCTTTATTTATTAAAAACGGAAATAAAGGATGTTTACTTACAAAAAAAAAAAAAAAAAAAAAAAAAAAAAACAAGAATAACGTAAAAAGTTCAACAATTCAGTCATTTCTTTACAGGAAAATTACATAAAATTCATTCAGTTCGTTACTTATAAATGTACGTTTGTATATTTTTAACATACATAGGTGTATGCACAGTAAGCGCCAAAAGAAATGTCTTTTATGTTTTAAACAATAAAAAAGCAACAAAAATAGAAAGTTATTTCTTAATATTGTTTAAAAGCGATAACAAAATTTATTTAGAAAAAATAAAACTAAAAAACCTTTTATATTCTTTCCGTTCGAGTTCAATTCAATGAAAACTAAATTTGGAAAAAAATGGACTTAGTTCGTACTAAATACAGTAATGAGTCAAATTATGTGTGTTGATACAGGGATAAAATTATATGTTGCCAACAATTAAACTTTACTGCCAAAAAACGAAATTTTTTAGATGTAACCAACTGCAAATTTTAATTTTGAAAATGTTCAATTTCAGCTTGACAAATATTGCTTGAACTTGAAACTTGACATTCACTAAAATATCTTGACAATCAAGCTCATTCCCGGCCATCTGGCAAGCCTAAGTCTAGTACACTACCTACTAGTCTACGAAAGTCAGTAATATGTAAGTATAATTCTTTTTATAATTAATATTTTTAAAATAAATATTTGAGATAATTTTTTCTTTTTAAATACTGAAAATAGCTCCTTATGGAATCTTTCAGGTAAAAAAATTAATGTAATACCTCTATTCACAAGCCTCTAGCCACAAAAAAATATCATATAAATATCTTGAAATCGAAAAAATTCAATAAAAACGCATTCAATTTTCTTCACTTTTCTGACTTTAGCAGTGTCCCACAACTACAAATCTTAACTTACAATCTTTAAAATGCACAATATGATGTAGAATTTTGTTTTCTATCGATCTGCGTAATTACTTCTTAGGATTTCTTCAAATTAATTTTTGCCTTTTTGGCCAGCTTTTTGGGTCAAATATCCCTCTGTGCGGCGGTTGATTATGTGCACTTATATTAGCCGTCGGAATGAGTATTTTGCAAGACGAATAAACTATATAATTTTTTTTTAATTTAACGTTGTCGCTTTATTAAAATGAGCCCAAAAATTTATAGATTTTTAGATACAACTTCAACGTCTTATTTAAAAAAGAAAATATAAAAAAACACATTTGCGTCGTCAGTACTTCAGCGGCGGAACCGAAAATATTTCGACGGTTGCAAGCCATTTATCAAACAAACGACTTGGATATTTTTGTAATCAGATGTTCTCTATAAATATGACCGATGTCAGTGTGATACTACATGTACGTTTGTGACCAAAAATTATAAACCTTATGTAAATTATTCAATATTGACAGACATAAAGAAAAACATACGAATCGAAAGCTGAAAAAACTCATGTCGTCTGTTGGCACCTTTAGAGTTAATGTGGTGTTTCCATGTAAGCCGTCGGTCAAGGTGTATACCAAGGTATTTCACCTGTGATTGTTGAGGAACAACTTGATTGTTGATTCGAATGGGGGAACAAGTGTCTCTTCGTAGGGTAAATGTGACATTAACACACAGCCACAGTTCCAACAGCTTAATATGTTCCTGAAGACATCGGGATGCCTCGTGAAGGTTTTCATGCATACTAAGGCAGGCTGTATCATCGGCAAATGTAGAAGTGAGGATATTACTGCTCAAAGGCATATCACAGGTATAAATCAAATACAAAACTTGCCCCAGTATACTCCCCTGTGGCACACCGGATGAGATAGTTTCGGACACACTCATGAAGTCTCCTTCCACAACAGTGAACTTCCGGGCAAGGATGTAACTTTCCAAAAGATTTAGATTTAAGTCTTCAATTTTAAAATTAGGCCTTCATGCCACACGATATCAAATGCCTGATAAAAACCAATAAAGAGGGAAGAACAATACTTCTTTTCTTGTGTTCTTATTATAAAATGAACCAATCTATGAGTTTGTTCAACGGTACTATGCTGACTTCTAAAACCAAATTGATGGTCCGGTATGCATCCATTATCAGTTAGAATTGGGGACAATTTTATCATGAGCAGCTTTTCGAAGAGTTTTGAAATTATTGACAGTAAACTTATTGGCCTATATCACTCAGCCTTGGTAAGATCTTTGCCCGCCTTTAGAATCATTTTCACTATGGCAAGTTTCCAGCTGTATGGATAATACTTCAGTCGTAAAATGCCATTAAAAATAAACAACAGGATTCTAATAGCAATACAAGGCAACTTCATCAGCATCTTGTTACTAATTCCATCAATACCCGGAGCTATCTTCGGGTTGGTTTTAGCAATTAGTTTTTGTACATCACGCATCTTAAACATTATGGGTCGAGGGGGTAGAGCAACTACACTCGGTAAATTAACAGCACCAGTACATGTGTTTGGGGTAAATATGTACGTATTTTAAATGCTCAGCAAATATGTTACCTTTTTCAGTATTGTTTCTTGCCAAACCTTCGGTACAATTGCGCAGGGATGGTTTACACTCAACGGGTGTTTTAAGTTTTTTAGCAGCGCGCCACAAGGAGTAATTAGATGCTGCTGTGACATCGAGACCTTCCAGATAGTTTTTAAGAGATGCAGATTTTTGGAGTGATCCATTCCCTTCTAGCTCTTCTTTTTTCACACACGAGACGTTCAATATCCGCAGAATAAATTCTATTAAACCCAATCTGCGGATGGGAGGTAGTGGCATGTTTAGCAGCCTGTTTAATATTTTCGGTAAGATTGGCAATGTTAAATTCAATATCATCGGGAGTTCTTAGCTTGATATTCTCCGTACAATGACTACTGAGATATTTTTTGAACCCGAGTCAATTAACATGATTTATCATCTTCACATATGGGTGAGGTAAGTCACTTCTTAGTGGGTTACAAATTGTAACGATCGTTGGAGAGTGATCGGAGGAGAGATCATGAGAAGCTTCGACATGAATTATATCAATAGAGATATTTTTCATGACCCCAAAATCTATAACATCCGGAATTTTTTATATGTCAGCAGGCCAGTAAGTGGGCTCCCCGTTTGAAATGACGTCCAAGCCCATTTTTGAAATTGTGTTGAACAACGCTCGACCTCTGGGTGTAATAAGACGCGATCCCCAGAACGTATGTTTTGCATTGTAGTCGCCAGCTGCTACGAAACAAGGTCCAAGAGTTTTATAAAAATCCTCATATTGATCCTCAGTGATTGAAAATCTGGGAGGGGAGTAAATTGATGATATCACGAGATTTGAAAAAAAAATTTTGATGCAAATATTTGTTAATTGTAGATGCTCTTCAGAAATGTTCTCAAGAATATAGTGCTTGATTCTTGACTTTAGTAGAATTGCTGATCCTCCGCATGATCTTTCTCTCGGGTCCTTTGTATCATATAAGGTGTAGCCACTCTCGAAGTCAAATGAGTCTCAAATACCAACATTATATCAATATTTTTTACCGTGAGGAAGTGCTCAAGTTCATTTTTATGTTGGCGAATGCCGTTTGCGTTCCAGAAACATACTTTTAACGTGTTCATGGCTTGTTAACTAATGCTTGAATCAGTGTGTTCTGCATTCGCAGCATTTCTTGCATCACACTATTCATATTTGTTGTAAAGTTGTTTATAGTTTGGACCAGATTATCAATAGTAGCTTCAAGGCGACTGAAATTAAAGCCTGCGTTTGCATTTGTTGTGTTATTTGGTGGTGACAGTTTTTGCATCGGAACAGAGTTGATCTTCACAGCGTCGGCATACGATACTTGTGTAGATACATATGTACATAATGAAATTATTTTTAAATTCATTTTTAGAAAATAATTTTAATAAATTCATGATAAATCACATTAATTTTAATTCAATTTTATTGACTTTTAAAATAACTTTTTTAATTATTCTCTTTAAGTCAATTTTCAAAGATTTTAATTTCAGGTAAGGGGTTTTCCATTAATTATATAGAAAATTAAATAAATATTGTAATATAAAATATGGGGAATATGTATGTATATACATACAAAAGTTTAAACTGATTACAAAAAATATTACACATATGAGGCATTGAAATCATTTTTAAATTATTTGTTTAACCAGTTTCATAAAATTCATTATAAATCCTTCGTATTTGATTCATTAAATATAGAATTGAATAAAATATATTTATGTACATAGGAAACTTAGCACTGCATTATTGCGAATTGAAATTGGTTAGCTATTTTTCAACACAAACGTTATGAAAATGACGTTTTTTAACTACACCCAAAGCTGTTGCCGATAGAGACCGAACCGATTCCATCAAGGCATCGAAAACCTTTTCGTAGTCTTTTAAAAGCGCTTTTTGCCATGAGTGCCATCAATATTTATATCGATAACACTATGTAACAAGATTTTTGTCCCTGGGTTGTAATTGTTATTTCCTAGTCAGTTAGGTCCCAAAAGTATAGAAAACAGCTATTGTCGCAAGATAACTTTGCTTTTGTGACCATGGCAGCGCTTATCTGCGTTTATTACAGTGGGGAGGAACAACGTCAAGTGGGAGCCCTTGGTGGACCCCCAGAAGGTACTGATGCCACCACTCCACATCAAACTGGGTCTTATAAAGCAATTCGTGAAAGCTCTCGACAAAAATTCTTCAGCGTTCAAGTACCTACAAGACTTGTTCCCTAAGCTCTCTGAGGCGAAAGTTACAGCCGGTATCTTCGTTGTACCACAAATAAAGAAAATTTTCGAGTGTGAGGAATTCCCCAAGAAGCTCACTCGTGTTGAGAAAGCTGCTTGGATGAGTTTTATGTCAGTGGTACAGGGATTCCTAGGCAATCACAAAGCCGCAAACTACGTGGAGCTGGTCGAAAGTCTGGTGGAAAACTACGGCAAAATGGGCTGCAGGATGTCTATCAAACTCCATATTCTGGATGCACATCTTGACAAATTCAAGGAGAACATGGGAGCATATTCAGAGGAGCAAGGCGAGCGCTTCCATCAGGATATAACGGAATTTGAGCGGCAATACCAAGGACAATACAATGAGAACATGATGGGAGATTACATTTGGGGATTGATTAGAGAAAGTGACTCGCGGTATAAACGTCGAAATGAAATGTCGAAAAACCACCCGCTTCTGATTTACTTTTATGTTTTTGGTTTTTTGAAGTTGAAATAAAATCTAGTTTTGATTTATATGTGCTGTTCTGTATAATTTTCTCTGTAGTGAAAGACTCAAACACGTTTTTCTCATAATTTTAGCATATTTTAATGAATCACATGTCCTGGTCACAAAAGCAAAGTTTCCATGGAATATTAGGTGGTTTCCATACTTTTAAGACATAGCAGACTAGGAAATAACAATTACATCCCAAGGACTGAGAAATTTTTTATTTTTGTTACATAGTGTAATCAATTGCAGAGATAGAATTGTCGTTAACGTTTTTGGTTTTCAAAGAGAATCTCATGGTATTGACCTGTAAAAAAATAAAAGTTGTAAAATGGTAAAAGTGAAAAAAAACACATAAATTTGCTTATTTTCATCAGTGATGGTGTCATTAAGTGCTTTCAACTCCTCCACGTTTTTTATTGGGAAAACATTCTTAATTGCAATATTGTTTTTTTCTTGACGTACAAGGCTTTCGGTCAGTACTTTCTGGGCAGACAATGCTGTCATTATGGTTTCATTCTGAATCATTTTGAATGTCTTTGAACTCCTTAATATTATCTTCAAATATAAGTGTTGAAAAAATTAATAATTTTATAAAATGTTAAGCATATACATACATACATATTTTCATCTTACATGTGATTTTTGTAAATTTCGTATTAATTTCATAAAACTTCGCCGTCATTTCAGAAAATTTTGCATCAAATTGCTTTAAAACTTCAAGAGAACATTGGCAAGAAGCTTTGTCATCATTTTCTTTTTCTTTATCTGCTACAATACGACATATATGTACATACATATAAGTAATTTGGCACATTTTAATGAACTATTTTACAGCTAACAATACCACTTACATATTTACTTTATTATCATATATTTCATTATAAACTTTAATATTTAGCAATTATTTGATAGTTCTACAAAAAACTAGCACTGTTTCACTTCGTTTACTTTGATTGACATGTGCTTTTTTATAGTTTCTTTTCATTTACTCACAGAGCTGCCACAAGCAAAAAGAAAATTCTACCAAAATGTTCTTCAAATTCTACCAAAGTTTAACTTTTCTTCTTCTTAACTAAAGGCCGTGTCAGATAAAACTTTGTAGCGTTGACAGAAAAGCGTAACGCAAAAGGGGTATGACACAATGAAAACTTTGACACAACACGCGCATTGTGTGTTTACCAAAAAGGTGGTTATGAATTTTGCTAATTATTTCTTATTATAAAAATGAAAGTCAAAATATTAGTTGCTTTTGTGTGTTTATTTTGTTGTCACCTATTGTAGTTTATTGAAAATACACCACTATACAGTATAAATGTTTTTGTTTTTTGGATTTTCCAATACATATTCATATAAAAAGGTAAAATTTTGTTAATAATAGGCTGGCACTGATTTTTTACAATAAAATAATCTTATGCTATATACTTACATATAGCATGCAAATAGGAACTATTTTATAAATTAGTTAAAAAAAACAAGCTCATATTCTTCAACAGGAAATAAATTTTAAAAATAAAAAAATAAGTATTTTTCATATCATATCACATTTTCATATCATATTCTAACATACATACATACATACATAACTTTGATTGTCAAAGCACGCAAAAAGTTGAGAGTTGCCGAACTTTTTGCGAAACATTACAATACCTCGACATCAATGTCTAGTCTTCAAATGGTAAGTAATAATATCACGAAAAACTATAAAAACACATAAATTTATTTCTTCATTGTATTTTTGTAATGTTCTTTTATGTTTAATATTAAAAAAAGTTTTTGTGTTTATTTTTCCAATTTATATATATAATGCAACACTATATTTGATTAATGCTGCCCGTCAAAATAGAAAATAGCCTAAGTTGGCAGCAGCAGCAAATGCTGTTGTGCAGTCGTGCTGCTGTGCTGCCGTCAAAATAATCGTTTTCATTTAGATACATGGATTTTATTTTTGACATATTGCTGCTTGCTGTCTGCTGTCGTCTATGTGTTTAGTGCTTAAATTGGTTTAATTTTAATTATCGTCCCGAACGAATTGAACTGTGCTGCCAGATATATAAATTTTTTATGCAAAATTGAACCACCTCATATTATATGTACATATGTATGTATAATAATATACAAGTATATTTGTAAATTGTTTATATTTATTTAATTCAAAGCTATTAGAACAAACACTCGACTTTATTCATTTGTATATTTTTATTTAAAAAAATGTCTTAATATAGAATACAGCAAATTGCAATCATCTGCCACTGTGCTGCCTGCTTGTAAAAGTACCATACATCATTTACAGACTTGTTCCATATGGTAGCTTTCTTTCTGCAGAGCATTTGTTCGATGTGTGTGAATCTTTTATGAGCAAACTCCCAGTAAAAATGCGCAAAGGGTTGTTCGAGATAACTTCCAGACGGTTGTCTCTACTGAATTGGAACCACCAATATACCTGATCAAGACACCGGACGGATATCGACCAGAAAAGAAAAACTAGATTTTTTTTCTTTTTTTATATTATTAGCAAACGTTATAATTGAGTTTTATGATTTTTGTTAGTAAACAATTTAAATCAATACGTATATAAAAAATGGTTTACAAAAAAGATGTCGATGGCACAAAAATCTATACAGCAATGAATACAGAAAAATTATAAAAAGATAATTAAGAAATTAAAAACTAATAACTGCAGCGCCCCTTAGTGGTTAAAATTTCCAATCAAAATTTGGCACCACCCACTGTAAGACGGAGATTAGCAACCACTTCTGTTCAGACATAAACATTCCGGCCGCCTTGCAGTACTGCAATCTTCATCCAGACCATCAGTTCAGCTAGTACTTAAAGGAACAAAAAAGAAAAAAAAAGAGGAAAACAAGATTTAAATCAATGGGATTAACACCAAGGAATTCACAAATTGGGGATCCCATTCGATTAACTGATTTTTATTCAATGCGTTTAATTACAACAGAAAAAGAATTCAAACTTAAAAAATACCAATTTGATGGAGTTCCACACTAGCCATCCATATTCCAAACCACAGGGTAACAATCAAAAGGTAAAAAAAACAATATATGTTTAAGGGGTATAGGATCCTGATATTATATATCCAAATATGGAAAATTGTGTCAATGACCTTCCTCTCGTGCCACCAGATACCCCATTCCTTATAACTTTAGTGTACACTTCACACCCCAATTTAATTTGAACTGGAGCCGATATATGAAATTGCGGATCTGCCAGTTGAAAGCCTGGAAATTCATTAGCAACTCTCCCATCGATTGACCTGGAAGGAGTCACTATCCGAAACTTCCTCTGCATCGTGGCATACGTCTCCACAGTCTCACTATTTACGTGTTTGCCTCTAACTACCAGCAAACACTTTTCCGTACGCCCCACGTGCACTTTTTTCACACCAAGCCTACGGACTACGTCATCAGATACAACAGAATGTTCTGAACCAGGGTCGATCAGTGCCCTTTCAAAAACGGTCGTTGCTGACAATTTTTATAATTGCAGTAGGCTTCAACAAAACTTTCTCTGTAATTTGGTACCTAGGCAGCGCAATATTAGTTCGATTTCCATTTCGGCAACGTTTCTTGTAATGCGCCAGTCGCTTACGGTTCCCCGACTTAGCAGGAACCAGGGCTTGAGACGAACTAGGTCTCACATCCTCTAGACCATCGGACGAATTACGTCCCCTGGCTGAGTGTTGGGATGAACGAGGTCCTCTACTCTTAGGGCGGGTAGACGTACTAGGTCCCCGTTGATAGCGCTAAACCCTTTTATCTTTCCTTGAGCTAGACGAACGAGGTTTTTTGCCCGGTTTATGAAGAAGCGTGTGATGCATATCACCGCAGTGCTTGCACCTCCCTGTACTCTCGCAAGTACGCCAGGTATGGTCATGGCTCAAGCAACTCGCACAATTTTTGTAAATGGACACAAGCTGCATCCTCTCTTGAAAGTCAACTTCGAGGAACGTGTTACAGAAACGTAAAGGGTGATTTTTCAAGCAAACTCGACAAACCATGTTGTTACCAGAGTCGCGACCTTCGGCATATTTTCTTCGTGAGACCATGATTCTAGAATTGTATACTTATAAGTAGGAAATAAAAAATAAAAAAAAAATAAATAAATAAAAATAAAAGGAAGATATAAAGGCTAATATTTCGGAAGAAGTACTAATTTCACAACTGGTCGAGTAATGAAGCCACGTGCTGTTTTCAACTCGACAACTCTGACGTGGCCATCTTTACCTAAATGGATCTTCCCAACACGACCCATACGCCATTCATTTGTAGGTAAATTCTCCTCACGAATCACGTCCAAATCACCTACTTCTATATCCTTTTTCATAAACTTCCATTTACGACGTTTATGGAGATCTTTTAAGTAGTCGTCTTTCCATCTCACACATAGACGTTGATTTAGAGCTTTAACTCGCTGCCATCTATTGGTAATAGACAGCGGAGTGCCAGGTGTTAAGACATCTAAACTATCGACATTTTCCGTTAAAGGGCATAGTGGTTTAGAGTTGAGGCATGATTCAATACGTGCCAACAGTGTTGCAAATTCCTCGAATGTATATTTCAGGTCTCCAGCGATTTTTCTGAAATGATGCTTAAAACTTTTAACCCCTGCTTCCCACAAACCTCCCATATGAGGTGCACCAGGGGGGTTGAAATGCCATTGAAGACCTTGGTGTCCATAACTTTCGTTGATTGTAGAACATGTGATACGAAGAAATGCACGAAATTCTGACCGTATAATTTTTGAAGCACCTACAAAATTCGTGCCATTGTCAGAATGCATATTGCTGGGATATCCTCGCCGTGAAACAAATCTTTCAAATGCCGCCAAAAACGCTGGAGTCGATAAGCTACTAACTGCTTCCAAATGAATAGCTTTTGTAGCAAAACAGACAAATAAACAAACATATCCTTTCGTAACTAAGCAAGCCCGACCCTTAAAATTCCGAATGTCAAAGGGTCCGGTAAAGTCCACGCCAGTAGTGGTGAAGGGACGAGACAACACTCTTCTAGAAGTGGGTAGAGCTGCCATAATTTGACTTTGAGTCGCTTTTTTTGCAAAGTACAACTCTTGCAGCGCCCAATTATCTTCTTTATTAAGTTTTTAGCTCGCGGGACAAAAAAACTCAGTACGCAGAACTCGTAACATAAGTTGGTTGCCGCCATGCAATGTAAGTTTGTGAACAAATTCAACTAACAAATATGCAAATCTACAACTCGGATGCAACACTATGGGAAATTTCTCGGTATATTTCACATATGTAGCATTTGCCAATCGACCCCCAACACGCATTATACTGTTTTTATCCAGAAAAGGCGACAAATTTAGCAGGTTTCCGTCCACGATTGGTTGATCGTTCGCCAACTTGTAGTATTCGGTCCCATAAAAAGCCTTTTGAGATGCGATTATAAGTTTTTTTCTAATGGACCGAATCTCTTCAGGAGTAATCTCGGGACTTGTAAAGTGTGCGTCTTGTTTCAAAATAAGTTTCCACGCTCTAACTACTAAAGCCAAAACACGCAACGCTCGAGGGTAAGATGAAAACCGTTCCAATAAATCATCAAACGACTGAAAATACGTAAAATACACTTGATGCGCACGCTCTTCTTGTTTTGTTCCAAATTCGGGAGTATTTAAACTCTCCCACTGATCGGATGCCGAAGATAGCCATGATGGACCATGTTACCAAAGTACATTTTCTACTAGATCTTGTGGTGGAGTACCTCTACTAATTAAATCGGCAGAATTTTCCGTCGATGAAACGTGTCTCCAACTATTTTTATCAATTTTTTCTACAATTTTCGAAACCCTATTTGCGACAAAAGTTTTCCAATTACCCGGTGGTTTTTGAAGCCAAGCCAAAACGATCATCGAATCAGTCCATGTATACACCTTTGTCTCGCTCTAACTTTCTTATTGGAAAATGAACTTTTTGATTTTTCAGGGCGCTGATCACCTCCCCCCGAAAAATCCTTTAAATAATTTGGTTTTTCAATTAGCTTGATAGGATTGGCTCTAATACCAGAAACGGTTTCTAGGGCCTGAAAACGAGAAGTCAAAAATCTGTCCATCTCCTCCCAACTTGGGATTTCTGTTTTGTTTTTTATTGAATGTTCCCAGGCCGACAAGGTTAAATCAGACAACTTGATAGAGCAGAGGAAAATGAAAATCGAGTATCAATTGCTAATGTTAACTTCATGCAAATGTAGAGCTGCTATGCAGTTATTAATATCTCGCTGTAAACGCTTTATTTCTGCAGCTGACTCTGACTGGACTTCGACCAAGTTAAACAAAGTCTTTAACTGTATATTAACTAAAATCCTTTTATTCTCATATCGGTCTTTTAAATTTTTCCACGCAGTGTCAAAGCCTTCATTTGTTAATAATTTTCGAATAGATGTCAGCACCAATGAGGATGTCAATTTTACTACTTTTTGCAAAATACGGATCTGCCAATTTTAGGCCAGATAATGAAGAGCATTTTTACATATTAATGGATTCAGTGGGCAATTTCCCAGTTAACCTAGGCAGCACCAACCCGTCCACGTTGATTTTCAACTGGCTATCCACAGGCGAGGCTAAATAAAAGTTGCAGAGTTTCTGAACAGCTCCTGCCAAAGCATCATTCAAACCAGAAACTTGAGCTCGTATCTTTTTAACTGGTAAATTTAATTTTTGCTGTAAGCTTTCGGAAATAAATGTTGCCTGAGACCCCGAATCAGTTAGAGCTCTTGCACAAAATACCTCATTGCGACATAATATGTTGACTAAAGCTGTGCCTAAAAGAATTTGATGAGAGGTAGATGCGAACCCGTTCTGAATTGTCAGTTCTTCCAATGCCGACTGTCTCGTACAGGGTTCCTAAATTTGCTTCTCTTTCACCGCCTCTCTATACAACATCGTGTGATGCTTTGATTTACAAACTGTGCATCGAAAATTGCTGTGGCAAGCGTTCAATTTGTGTCCTTCGCCAAGACAATTGATACACAGATTGTACCGTTTCACAACTATAAATCGTTCTCCTGGACTCAACTCTCCGAATTTAGGGCAAGTTCTCAACAAATGGTCCTTCGAGCAACTATAACATGACCTTTTCACTACCTTAGCCTGATACTCTTATTGGAAAATGAACTTTTTGATTTTTCAGGGCGCTGATCACCTCCCCCCGAAAAATCCTTTAAATAATTTGGTTTTTCAATTAGCTTGATAGGATTGGCTCTAATACCAGAAACGGTTTCTAAGGCCTGAAAACGAGAAGTCAAAAATCTGTCCATCTCCTCCCAACTTGGGATTTCTGTTTTGTCTTTTATTGAATGTTCCCAGGCCGACAAGGTTAAATCAGGCAACTTGATAGAGCAGAGGAAAATGAAAATCGAGTATCAATTGCTAATGTTAACTTCATGCAAATGTAGAGCTGCTATGCAGTTATTAATATCTCGCTGTAAACGCTTTATTTCTGCAGCTGACTCTGACTGGACTTCGACCAAGTTAAACAAAGTCTTTAACTGTATATTAACTAAAATCCTTTTATTCTCATATCGGTCTTTTAAATTTTTCCACGCAGTGTCAAAGCCTTCATTTGTTAGTGGCGATTTCTTGACGATCTCTAACTGCCATACCTAAATAAAAGCGTCAAGCGCAACGTTTTTTTACGCCGAGCTTTAACGCTGAAATGCCATACCTAAATAAAAGCGTCAACGTTATGTCAAAACGATTAAAACAGTGTTATCGAACAAACAAATCAAACAACCCTGATTATTTTAACAGGTTGCCGGACCACATTGTTGTTTGTGATTTTTTTATTAAAATTTTGTTATTTAAATTAAAATAAAATAATTAAAATTTGAAAAAATTAGTTATTTAGAAGAGTTAGAAGATTTTTTTCTCATTTGGTAACTTTTAAAGCGAATTTTTTGGGTGTGGCAGCACTAAGCATTAATGACACATTAAAAAAATAAACAATAGTACTTCTGCAGTCAACTTCACTTCTTTACGCGTTGTCAAAATCGGATTTTCCAATAGCAAAGCGTTGACGCCGCGTAATTTCGGTATGCTCCATACAAAATGTATGGGAATGAGAACTTTTGACAGCCAGACAACGCTTGACGCGCCAATTTAGGTATGGCAGTAAAGCTTCATCCCGAGTGTTTTGCCTAAGATAGAATAACCTCTCGACGGCACTTAATGAGGTACCGTTAATATACACAGCCACAAACATATCTCTAAACGCAGGCCATGACTCATAATCGCCAGAAAAAGATTCAGTGGTACATGGTGGTAACCTAACATGATGGCTTACTGAAGCACTTGCCTCATTCGAAGGTGTAACACAATGGGTGGAAGAGAGCGTCGGTCTATTTAATAACGATTGTGATAATTCACCCATCAACGCGGCGCAGGTTATATATGCCATTTTGCACTCTTTGAAAAGAGTTTTAGCTGCTTCCCAGTCCTCTTCGGATGTCGAATCCCCACTCGCGGTTGCAAAGGTTTCATAAGCTATCCTAACTCTTTCCCATAAGGCCTTAAATTTTTCCTTTTCGAGTTCAATTGTAAACGCTGTTTGGTTGGCGCGATGAGTTGCATTAAAATCATTTTCAAATTCGAGAAAAAGTAAGGCATATTTCTCAAATTTCTGCAAGTTATCCGATTTTACCATATTGATTGCTCAAACTACTATCCCAATATAACCGAAAGTAAGATCCCTGATATTCAAATCAATTACGACTATCAAATGATTTATTTCCAAGTAAATAAATCGGTAAATTCTAGACTATAGTAGAAAATTATCCACATAAACTTGTACGGTCAAAGTTTTCAAGAACTGTTTGTTGGAGGTAGACTTCGATAACAAAATAATTGGAATGTCAGGTTTCGTTATTGAATGATTTTAATACACACTCCAGAAAAAAAATTATAATCCAAATATTAGGAATTTTACTTTCTCAGTAAAAGTGTTTCGCAATTTGAAGAGGTATTTTACATTCAAAGGAATTTATATGGTAAAGCTTTGATTTCCCTTAATTAAAAAATTGATAAAAGTGTGAAATTTTAAAAGCCGGTTGTTAAGCAACTGCTAACAATAGTATTTTTATTTGTAAAGAAATCGGCAAGTCACAAGATCCTCTAGTAATATTATAGGAAACGAATATATATTATTTAGGCCTTAATATGCGTTTTAATGTAACACATAAAAACAGTTTTAATTTCCCACGATTTAATTCTGAACTGTACCTTACTGTACTTCAAGAGTTGAATTAATGTATTTTTAAACTATTTGTTTTTCCAATTAAATTCACATTCCTTCTGACTAAGGAATGTTAGTGAATTAAAGTACAGATATATTTCAACCCCTGAAACTTGAATGAAGTACTGGACATATAAAATATCTTACACTTTATTTCCGATGAATTGTTCGTTGGGAAAGCACAATATAGTAGAAAAAAATATGATTTTTCTCACCTAATTTTTTCAATACATCACCAAGTTTATATCGCCACAGGTTTAACTCACCAGGTTTTTATTATTTTGATTCAAAATAGATATGGATTATTTTGATTTGCTCGTTTTCTTCTTCTGTCGCTCACAAGATGTTATTTTCCCTTACTTTTATATATGCAAAGCTTGTAAATATTTTTCCCAGTATTAATCATGCTCTTTATAAGGCGATCATATACATATGTAAAAAATTACTTTGAATGTTTTAATTAGGTACTTGTAAAATATAGACACTTGATCACTACAATGTGAAGTTGATATTGACAGCTGTGATATCAGCAGGTCGAGGTTACAAGGAATTACACAACAAAGACAGAGTTGAAAACAGCAGTTTTACACAATTGCATTAATGCAGTATTCAGTTTGTGGCTTTGCTAAATCAATTGCAATTATAACTTCACCTTTCCAACTAAAATTGGGTTCCCAATAATTCCAGAGATCCGGTTCGATTGGACCAATAAAAATGCGCTAAGGGTTGTTCGAGATAACTTCCAGACAGTTGTCTCTACTGAATTGGAACCACCAATATACCTGATCAAGACACAGGACGGATATCGACCAGAAAAGAAAAACTAGATTTTTTTCTTTTTTTTATATTATTAGCAAACGTTATAATTGAGTTTTATGATTTTTGTTAGCAAACAATTTAAATCAATACGTATATAAAAAATGGTTTACAAAAAAGATGTCGACGGCGCAAAAATCTATACAGCAATGAATACAGAAAAATTAGAAAAAGATAATTAAAAAATTAAAAACTAATAACTGCAGCGCCCTTAGTGGTTAAAATTTCCAATCAAAATTTGGCACCACCCACTGTAAACGGAGATTAGCAACCACTTCTGTTCAGACATAAACATTCCGGCCGCCTTGCAGTACTGCAATCTTCATCCAGACCATCAGTTCAGCTGGTACTTAAAGGAACAAAAAAGAAAAGAGGAAAACAAGATTTAAATCAATGGGATTAACACCTAGGAATTCACAAATTGGGGATCCCATTCGATTAACTGATTTTTATTCAATGCGTTTAATTACAACAGAAAAAGAATTCAAACTTAAAAAATACCAATTTGATGGAGTTCCACACTAGCCATCCATATTCCAAACCACAGGGTAACAATCAAAAGGTAAAAAAAAACAATATATGTTTAAGGGGTATAGGATCCTGATATTATATATCCAAATATGGAAAAATGTGTCAATGACCTTCCTCTCGTACCACCAGATACCCCA
Organism: Germaria angustata; assembly: GCA_963681545.1. Taxonomy (NCBI): domain Eukaryota; kingdom Metazoa; phylum Arthropoda; class Insecta; order Diptera; family Tachinidae; genus Germaria; species Germaria angustata. The sequence goes on along the minus strand of OY813002.1, from coordinate 44,593,351 downwards.
TTCCTTATAACTTTAGTGTACACTTCACACCCCAATTTAATTTGAACTGGAGCCGATATATGAAATTGCGGATCTGCCAGTTGAAAGCCTGGAAAGTCATTAGCAAAATTGGTCCACCAACAAGAAAATGGCCAGGTGTTAAGACATCTAAACTATCGACATTTTCCGTTAAAGGGCATAGTGGTTTAGAGTTGAGGCATGATTCAATACGTGCCAACAGTGTTGCAAATTCCTCGAATGTATATTTCAGGTCTCCAGCGATTTTTCTGAAATGATGCTTAAAACTTTTAACCCCTGCTTCCCACAAACCTCCCATATGAGGTGCACCAGGGGGGTTGAAATGCCATTGAAGACCTTGGTGTCCATAACTTTCGTTGATTGTAGAACATGTGATACGAAGAAATGCACGAAATTCTGACCGTATAATTTTTGAAGCACCTACAAAATTCGTGCCATTGTCAGAATGCATATTGCTGGGATATCCTCGCCGTGAAACAAATCTTTCAAATGCCGCCAAAAACGCTGGAGTCGATAAGCTACTAACTGCTTCCAAATGAATAGCTTTTGTAGCAAAACAGACAAATAAACAAACATATCCTTTCGTAACAAAGCAAGCCCGACCCTTAAAATTCCGAATGTCAAAGGGTCCGGTAAAGTCCACGCCAGTAGTGGTGAAGGGACGAGACAACACTCTTCTAGAAGTGGGTAGAGCTGCCATAATTTGACTTTGAGTCGCTTTTTTTGCAAAGTACAACTCTTGCAGCGCCCAATTATCTTCTTTATTAAGTTTTTAGCTCGCGGGACAAAAAAACTCAGTACGCAGAACTCGTAACATAAGTTGGTTGCCGCCATGCAATGTAAGTTTGTGAACAAATTCAACAAACAAATATGCAAATCTACAACTCGGATGCAACACTATGGGAAATTTCTCGGTATATTTCACATATGTAGCATTTGCCAATCGACCCCCAACACGCATTATACTGTTTTTATCCAGAAAAGGCGACAAATTTAGCAGGTTTCCGTCCACGATTGGTTGATCGTTCGCCAACTTGTAGTATTCGGTCCCATAAAAAGCCTTTTGAGATGCGATTATAAGTTTTTTTCTAATGGACCGAATCTCTTCAGGAGTAATCTCGGGACTTGTAAAGTGTGCGTCTTGTTTCAAAATAAGTTTCCACCCTCCAACTACTAAAGCCAAAACACGCAACGCTCGAGGGTAAGATGAAAACCGTTCCAATAAATCATCAAACGACTGAAAATACGTAAAATACACTTGATGCGCACGCTCTTCTTCTTTTGTTCCAAATTCGGGAGTATTTAAACTCTCCCACTGATCGGATGCCGAAGATAGCCATGATGGACCATGCCACCAAAGTACATTTTCTACTAGATCTTGTGGTGGAGTACCTCTACTAATTAAATCGGCAGGATTTTCCGTCGATGAAACGTGTCTCCAACTATTTTTATCAATTTTTTCTACAATTTTCGAAACCCTATTTGCGACAAAAGTTTTCCAATTACCCGGTGGTTTTTGAAGCCAAGCCAAAACGATCATCGAATCAGTCCATGTATACACCTTTGTCCGACCTTCATCGAACCCGAAGTCATTTTTAACCGTGCTGATCAAATTTGCGCCACAAAGTTCCAAACGTGGTAGGGAAACTGTTTTTACTGGAGCTACCCTAGACTTCGCCACTAGTAAATGACATTGAATGGCACCCTTTTCGTCTTGCAGGCGCACATAAATACACGCGCCATAGGCCTTTTCAGAGGCATCAGAGAATCCATGAATTTGTACACAACTTGTCGGTGTAAATCCTACCCAACGTGGTATAGTTATATCATTAATAAATTTATATTCAGATACAAACTGATTCCACTTTTCTAAACTTTTTTTTTGATAAAACTTCATCCCACCCAGTTTTTTCGATCCAAATTAGTTGCATCAAAATTTTTTCCACTACAACTACCGGACCCAACCAACCTGCGGGATCAAACAACTTAGCGATAAGAGATAAAACCTCCCGCTTCGTAATAGTTTCTCTTGCAGGGAGGGGAGATGTTATGAAATAAAATTTATCGACCCGAGCATTCCATCTAATGCCGAGCATTTTCGCCGAACTCTGACTATCGATTTCCAAAAAATTTTGTTTTAAAATAAAATCTGCTGGCAAATCTTTTAAAATGCGGTCATCATTTGCAGTCCATTTTCTCATTGAGAATCCAGCCGACGAGCCAATAACAGCTGATCCCGAGCTGCAATCGCCAGATGAATATCGTGAGCTCCAGCTAGCGCATCATCTACATACATCATTCGACGTAAAATTTTCGAGGCCAAAAGCCACTCTCCCTGAACGTCGCTTGCCAATTGATGTAACGTTCTAATTGCCAAATACGGAGCACAATTTACACCGAACGGGACGGTTTTCAATTCAAAATCTTCTAAATCGTCCGTGGGATTGCGGCGAAACACAATACGCTGAAACCTAGAGTGATTAGGATCCACGAGAATTTGTCGGTACATTTTTTCTATATCGCCGTTAAAAACATATCGATAAAACCGCCATCTAAGAATTAACAAAGTCAAATCGTTTTGCAAAACCGGTCCAGTGTACAAAACATCATTAAGGCTCAGGCCTGAACATGACCGACTCGATGCATTAAACACCACTCTAACCTTCGTAGTGGTACTGTCAGGTTTAAAAACCGCATGGTGGCGCAAGTAGAAAGTTTCCGAACTTTTTAAATTATTTCTTGCAACTAAATCCATATTACCTAAAACCTTATATTCGGATAAAACATCATCATAAGTGGCTTTAAGTACCGGTTTCTTTAACAGCGACATCTCATTTCTAAAAAACTGACGCTGCGCCTTTTCACGAGAGGGTCCAAGTTCACTGTTATTCAAATATTGGGGCTTGAAAGGTAGCGAAACTATATAACGACCTTCACTGGTCCTTCTTGTGGTGCTTATGTAAAGGTCTTCACAATATTTATACTCAGGTGTAGACTTTGTTATCCTTGGTGGCTCTTCTAATTGCCAAAACTTTTCCAACTCCTCGTCTAAACCTACTTCTGTGTAAAATGAACTAGAATTCATTACGGCTCGTTGCCCAACATCAGAAAATGATCCAGTTAGAATCCATCCAAAAACCGTTTCTTGAGCCATCAAACTTCCAATAATGTTTCGCTTAACACCATCTTTCATAATTTTCGAATAGATGTCAGCACCAATGAGGATGTCAATTTTACTACTTTTTGCAAAATATGGATCTGCCAATTTTAGGCCAGATAATGAAGAGCATTTTTACATATTAATGGATTCAGTGGGCAAGTTCCCAGTTAACCTAGGCAGCACCAACCCGTCCACATTGATTTTCAACTGGCTATCCACAGGCGATGCTAAATAAAAGTTGCAGAGTTTCTGAACAGCTCCTGCCATAGCATCATTCAAACCAGAAACTTGAGCTCGTATCTTTTTAACTGGTAAATTTAATTTTTGCTGTAAGCTTTCGGAAATAAATGTTGCCTGAGACCCCGAATCAGTTAGAGCTCTTGCACAAAATATCTCATTGCGACATAATATGTTGACTAAAGCTGTGCCTAAAAGAATTTGATGAGAGGTAGATGCGAACCCGTTCTGAATTGCCAGTTCTTCCAATGCCGACTGTCTCGTACAGGGTTCCTAAATTTGCTTCTCTTTCACCGCCTCTCTATACAACATCGTGTGATGCTTTGATTTACAAACTGTGCATCGAAAATTGCTGTGGCAAGCGTTCAATTTGTGTCCTTCGCCAAGACAATTGATACACAGATTGTACCGTTTCACAACTATAAATCGTTCTCCTGGACTCAACTCTCCGAATTTAGGGCAAGTTCTCAACAAATGGTCCTTCGAGCAACTATAACATGACCTTTTCACTACCTTAGCCTGATACGCTCTAACTTTCTTATTGGAAAATGAACTTTTTGATTTTTCAGGGCGCTGATCACCTCCCCCCGAAAAATCCTTTAAATAATTTGGTTTTTCAATTAGCTTGATAGGATTGGCTCTAATACCAGAAACGGTTTCTAAGGCCTGAAAACGAGAAGTCAAAAATCTGTCCATCTCCTCCCAACTTGGGATTTCTGTTTTGTCTTTTATTGAATGTTCCCAGGCCGACAAGGTTAAATCAGGCAACTTGATAGAGCAGAGGAAAATGAAAATCGAGTATCAATTGCTAATGTTAACTTCATGCAAATGTAGAGCTGCTATGCAGTTATTAATATCTCGCTGTAAACGCTTTATTTCTGCAGCTGACTCTGACTGGACTTCGACCAAGTTAAACAAAGTCTTTAACTGTATATTAACTAAAATCCTTTTATTCTCATATCGGTCTTTTAAATTTTTCCACGCAGTGTCAAAGCCTTCATTTGTTAGTGGCGATTTCTTGACGATCTCTAACTGCCATACCTAAATAAAAGCGTCAAGCGCAACGTTTTTTTACGCCGAGCTTTAACGCTGAAATGCCATACCTAAATAAAAGCGTCAACGTTATGTCAAAACGATTAAAACAGTGTTATCGAACAAACAAATCAAACAACCCTGATTATTTTAACAGGTTGCCGGACCACATTGTTGTTTGTGATTTTTTTATTAAAATTTTGTTATTTAAATTAAAATTAAAATAAAATAATTAAAATTTGAAAAAATTAGTTATTTAGAAGAGTTAGAAAATTTTTTTTCTCATTTGGTAACTTTTAAAGCGAATTTTGGTTGTAAAAATTTTTTGGGTGTGGCAGCACTAAGCATTAATGACACATTAAAAAAATAAACAATAGTACTTCTGCAGTCAACTTCACTTCTTTACGCGTTGTCAAAATCGGATTTTCCAATAGCAAAGCGTTGACGCCGCGTAATTTCGGTATGCTCCATACAAAATGTATGGGAATGAGAACTTTTGACAGCCAGACAACGCTTGACGCGCCAATTTAGGTATGGCAGTAAAGCTTCATCCCGAGTGTTTTGCCTAAGATAGAATAACCTCTCGACGGCACTTAATGAGGTACCGTTAATATACACAGCCACAAACATATCTCTAAACGCAGGCCATGACTCATAATCGCCAGAAAAAGATTCAGTGGTACATGGTGGTAACCTAACATGATGGCTTACTGAAGCACTTGCCTCATTCGAAGGTGTAACACAATGGGTGGAAGAGAGCGTCGGTCTATTTAATAACGATTGTGATAATTCACCCATCAACGCGGCGCAGGTTATATATGCCATTTTGCACTCTTTGAAAAGAGTTTTAGCTGCTTCCCAGTCCTCTTCGGATGTCGAATCCCCACTCGCGGTTGCAAAGGTTTCATAAGCTATCCTAACTCTTTCCCATAAGGCCTTAAATTTTTCCTTTTCGAGTTCAATTGTAAACGCTGTTTGGTTGGCGCGATGAGTTGCATTAAAATCATTTTCAAATTCGAGAAAAAGTAAGGCATATTTCTCAAATTTCTGCAAGTTATCCGATTTTACCATATTGATTGCTCAAACTACTATCCCAATATAACCGAAAGTAAGATCCCTGATATTCAAATCAATTACGACTATCAAATGATTTATTTCCAAGTAAATAAATCGGTAAATTCTAGACTATAGTAGAAAATTATCCACATAAACTTGTACGGTCAAAGTTTTCAAGAACTGTTTGTTGGAGGTAGACTTCGATAACAAAATAATTGGAATGTCAGGTTTCGTTATTGAATGATTTTAATACACACTCCAGAAAAAAAATTATAATCCAAATATTAGGAATTTTACTTTCTCAGTAAAAGTGTTTCGCAATTTGAAGAGGTATTTTACATTCAAAGGAATTTATATGGTAAAGCTTTGATTTCCCTTAATTAAAAAATTGATAAAAGTGTGAAATTTTAAAAGCCGGTTGTTAAGCAACTGCTAACAATAGTATTTTTATTTGTAAAGAAATCGGCAAGTCACAAGATCCTCTAGTAATATTATAGGAAACGAATATATATTATTTAGGCCTTAATATGCGTTTTAATGTAACACATAAATTCAGTTTTAATTTCCCACGAATTAATTCTGAACTGTACCTTACTGTACTTCAAGAGTTGAATTAATGTATTTTTAAACTATTTGTTTTTCCAATTAAATTCACATTCCTTCTGACTAAGGAATGTTAGTGAATTAAAGTACAGATATATTTCAACCCCTGAAACTTGAATGAAGTACTGGACATACAAAATATCCTACACTTTATTTCCGATGAATTGTTCGTTGGGAAAGCACAATATAGTAGAAAAAAATATGATTTTTCTCACCTAATTTTTTCAATACTTCACCAAGTTTATATCGCCACAGGTTTAACTCACCAGGTTTTTATTATTTTGATTCAAAATAGATATGGATTATTTTGATTTGCTCGTTTTCTTCTTCTGTCGCTCACAAGATGTTATTTTCCCTTACTTTTATATATGCAAAGCTTGTAAATATTTTTCCCAGTATTAATCATGCTCTTTATAAGGCGATCATATACATATGTAAAAAATTACTTTGAATGTTTTAATTAGCTACTTGTAAAATATAGACACTTGATCACTACAATGTGAAGTTGATATTGACAGCTGTGATATCAGCAGGTCGAGGTTACAAGGAATTACACAACAAAGACAGAGTTGAAAACAGCAGTTTTACACAATTGCATTAATGCAGTATTCAGTTTGTGGCTTTGCTAAATCAATTGCAATTATAACTTCACCTTTCCAACTAAAATTGGGTTCCCAATAATTCCAGAGATCCGGTTCGATTGGACCAATAAAAATGCGCTAAGGGTTGTTCGAGATAACTTCCAGACAGTTGTCTCTACTGAATTGGAACCACCAATATACCTGATCAAGACACAGGACGGATATCGACCAGAAAAGAAAAACTAGATTTTTTTCTTTTTTTTATATTATTAGCAAACGTTATAATTGAGTTTTATGATTTTTGTTAGCAAACAATTTAAATCAATACGTATATAAAAAATGGTTTACAAAAAAGATGTCGATGGCGCAAAAATCTATACAGCAATGAATACAGAAAAATTAGAAAAAGATAATTAAAAAATTAAAAACTAATAACTGCAGCGCCCTTAGTGGTTAAAATTTCCAATCAAAATTTGGCACCACCCACTGTAAACGGAGATTAGCAACCACTTCTGTTCAGACATAAACATTCCGGCCGCCTTGCAGTACTGCAATCTTCATCCAGACCATCAGTTCAGCTAGTACTTAAAGGAACAAAAAAGAAAAGAGGAAAACAAGATTTAAATCAATGGGATTAACACCTAGGAATTCACAAATTGGGGATCCCATTCGATTAACTGATTTTTATTCAATGCGTTTAATTACAACAGAAAAAGAATTCAAACTTAAAAAATACCAATTTGATGGAGTTCCACACTAGCCATCCATATTCCAAACCACAGGGTAACAATCAAAAGGTAAAAAAAAACAATATATGTTTAAGGGGTATAGGATCCTGATATTATACATCCAAATATGGAAAAATGTGTCAATGACCTTCCTCTCGTACCACCAGATACCCCATTCCTTATAACTTTAGTGTACACTTCACACCCCAATTTAATTTGAACTGGAGCCGATATATGAAATTGCGGATCTGCCAGTTGAAAGCCTGGAAAGTCATTAGCAAAATTGGTCCACCAACAAGAAAATGGCCAGGTGTTAAGACATCTAAACTATCGACATTTTCCGTTAAAGGGCATAGTGGTTTAGAGTTGAGGCATGATTCAATACGTGCCAACAGTGTTGCAAATTCCTCGAATGTATATTTCAGGTCTCCAGCGATCTTTCTGAAATGATGCTTAAAACTTTTAACCCCTGCTTCCCACAAACCTCCCATATGAGGTGCACCAGGGGGGTTGAAATGCCATTGAAGACCTTGGTGGCCATAACTTTCGTTGATTGTAGAACATGTGATACGAAGAAATGCACGAAATTCTGACCGTATAATTTTTGAAGCACCTACAAAATTCGTGCCATTGTCAGAATGCATATTGCTGGGATATCCTCGCCGTGAAACAAATCTTTCAAATGCCGCCAAAAACGCTGGAGTCGATAAGCTACTAACTGCTTCCAAATGAATAGCTTTTGTAGCAAAACAGACAAATAAACAAACATATCCTTTCGTAACTAAGCAAGCCCGACCCTTAAAATTCCGAATGTCAAAGGGTCCGGTAAAGTCCACGCCAGTAGTGGTGAAGGGACGAGACAACACTTTTCTAGAAGTGGGTAGAGCTGCCATAATTTGACTTTGAGTCGCTTTTTTTTGCAAAGTACAACTCTTGCAGCGCCCAATTATCTTCTTTATTAAGTTTTTAGCTCGCGGGACAAAAAAACTCAGTACGCAGAACTCGTAACATAAGTTGGTTGCCGCCATGCAATGTAAGTTTGTGAACAAATTCAACAAACAAATATGCAAATCTACAACTCGGATGCAACACTATGGGAAATTTCTCGGTATATTTCACATATGTAGCATTTGCCAATCGACCCCCAACACGCATTATACTGTTTTTATCCAGAAAAGGCGACAAATTTAGCAGGTTTCCGTCCACGATTGGTTGATCGTTCGCCAACTTGTAGTATTCGGTCCCATAAAAAGCCTTTTGAGATGCGATTATAAGTTTTTTTCTAATGGACCGAATCTCTTCAGGAGTAATCTCGGGACTTGTAAAGTGTGCGTCTTGTTTCAAAATAAGTTTCCACCCTCTAACTACTAAAGCCAAAACACGCAACGCTCGAGGGTAAGATGAAAACCGTTCCAATAAATCATCAAACGACTGAAAATACGTAAAATACACTTGATGCGCACGCTCTTCTTCTTTTGTTCCAAATTCGGGAGTATTTAAACTCTCCCACTGATCGGATGCCGAAGATAGCCATGATGGACCATGCCACCAAAGTACATTTTCTACTAGATCTTGTGGTGGAGTACCTCTACTAATTAAATCGGCAGGATTTTCCGTCGATGAAACGTGTCTCCAACTATTTTTATCAATTTTTTCTACAATTTTCGAAACCCTATTTGCGACAAAAGTTTTCCAATTACCCGGTGGTTTTTGAAGCCAAGCCAAAACGATCATCGAATCAGTCCATGTATACACCTTTGTCCGACCTTCATCGAACCCGAAGTCATTTTTAACCGTGCTGATCAAATTTGCTAACAGATAGGCGCCACAAAGTTCCAAACGTGGTAGGGAAACTGTTTTTACTGGAGCTACCCTAGACTTCGCCACTAGTAAATGACATTGAATGGCACCCTTTTCGTCTTGCAGGCGCACATAAATACACGCGCCATAGGCCTTTTCAGAGGCATCAGAGAATCCATGAATTTGTACACAACTTGTCGGTGTAAATCCTACCCAACGTGGTATAGTTATATCATTAATAAATTTATATTCAGATACAAACTGATTCCACTTTTCTAAACTTTTTTTTTGATAAAACTTCATCCCACCCAGTTTTTTCGATCCAAATTAGTTGCATCAAAATTTTTTCCACTACAACTACCGGACCCAACCAACCTGCGGGATCAAACAACTTAGCGATAAGAGATAAAACCTCCCGCTTCGTAATAGTTTCTCTTGCTGGGAGGGGAGATGTTATGAAATAAAATTTATCGACCCGAGCATTCCATCTAATGCCGAGCATTTTCGCCGACCTCTGACTATCGATTTCCAAAAAATTTTGTTTTAAAATAAAATCTGCTGGCAAATCTTTTAAAATGCGGTCATCATTTGCAGTCCATTTTCTCATTGAGAATCCAGCCGACGAGCCAATAACAGCTGATCCCGAGCTGCAATCGCCAGATGAATATCGTGAGCTCCAGCTAGCGCATCATCTACATACATCATTCGACGTAAAATTTTCGAGGCCAAAAGCCACTCTCCCTGAACGTCGCTTGCCAATTGATGTAACGTTCTAATTGCCAAATACGGAGCACAATTTACACCGAACGGGACGGTTTTCAATTCAAAATCTTCTAAATCGTCCGTGGGATTGCGGCGAAACACAATACGCTGAAACCTAGAGTGATTAGGATCCACGAGAATTTGTCGGTACATTTTTTCTATATCGCCGTTAAAAACATATCGATAAAACCGCCATCTAAGAATTAACAAAGTCAAATCGTTTTGCAAAACCGGTCCAGTGTACAAAACATCATTAAGGCTCAGGCCTGAACATGACCGACTCGATGCATTAAACACCACTCTAACCTTCGTAGTGGTACTGTCAGGTTTAAAAACCGCATGGTGGCGCAAGTAGAAAGTTTCCGAACTTTTTAAATTATTTCTTGCAACTAAATCCATATTACCTAAAACCTTATATTCGGATAAAACATCATCATAAGTGGCTTTAAGTACCGGTTTCTTTAACAGCGACATCTCATTTCTAAAAAACTGACGCTGCGCCTTTTCACGAGAGGGTCCAAGTTCACTGTTATTCAAATATTGGGGCTTGAAAGGTAGCGAAACTATATAACGACCTTCACTGGTCCTTCTTGTGGTGCTTATGTAAAGGTCTTCACAATATTTATACTCAGGTGTAGACTTTGTTATCCTTGGTGGCTCTTCTAATTGCCAAAACTTTTCCAACTCCTCGTCTAAACCTACTTCTGTGTAAAATGAACTAGAATTCATTACGGCTCGTTGCCCAACATCAGAAAATGATCCAGTTAGAATCCATCCAAAAACCGTTTCTTGAGCCATCAAACTTCCAATAATGTTTCGCTTAACACCATCTTTCATAATTTTCGAATAGATGTCAGCACCAATGAGGATGTCAATTTTACTACTTTTTGCAAAATATGGATCTGCCAATTTTAGGCCAGATAATGAAGAGCATTTTTACATATTAATGGATTCAGTGGGCAAGTTCCCAGTTAACCTAGGCAGCACCAACCCGTCCACATTGATTTTCAACTGGCTATCCACAGGCGATGCTAAATAAAAGTTGCAGAGTTTCTGAACAGCTCCTGCCATAGCATCATTCAAACCAGAAACTTGAGCTCGTATCTTTTTAACTGGTAAATTTAATTTTTGCTGTAAGCTTTCGGAAATAAATGTTGCCTGAGACCCCGAATCAGTTAGAGCTCTTGCACAAAATATCTCATTGCGACATAATATGTTGACTAAAGCTGTGCCTAAAAGAATTTGATGAGAGGTAGATGCGAACCCGTTCTGAATTGCCAGTTCTTCCAATGCCGACTGTCTCGTACAGGGTTCCTAAATTTGCTTCTCTTCCACCGCCTCTCTATACAACATCGTGTGATGCTTTGATTTACAAACTGTGCATCGAAAATTGCTGTGGCAAGCGTTCAATTTGTGTCCTTCGCCAAGACAATTGATACACAGATTGTACCGTTTCACAACTATAAATCGTTCTCCTGGACTCAACTCTCCGAATTTAGGGCAAGTTCTCAACAAATGGTCCTTCGAGCAACTATAACATGACCTTTTCACTACCTTAGCCTGATACGCTCTAACTTTCTTATTGGAAAATGAACTTTTTGATTTTTCAGGGCGCTGATCACCTCCCCCCGAAAAATCCTTTAAATAATTTGGTTTTTCAATTAGCTTGATAGGATTGGCTCTAATACCAGAAACGGTTTCTAAGGCCTGAAAACAAGAAGTCAAAAATCTGTCCATCTCCTCCCAACTTGGGATTTCTGTTTTGTCTTTTATTGAATGTTCCCAGGCCGACAAGGTTAAATCAGGCAACTTGATAGAGCAGAGGAAAATGAAAATCGAGTATCAATTGCTAATGTTAACTTCATGCAAATGTAGAGCTGCTATGCAGTTATTAATATCTCGCTGTAAACGCTTTATTTCTGCAGCTGACTCTGACTGGACTTCGACCAAGTTAAACAAAGTCTTTAACTGTATATTAACTAAAATCCTTTTATTCTCATATCGGTCTTTTAAATTTTTCCACGCAGTGTCAAAGCCTTCATTTGTTAATAATTTTCGAATAGATGTCAGCACCAATGAGGATGTCAATTTTACTACTTTTTGCAAAATACGGATCTGCCAATTTTAGGCCAGATAATGAAGAGCATTTTTACATATTAATGGATTCAGTGGGCAATTTCCCAGTTAACATAGGCAGCACCAACCCGTCCACGTTGATTTTCAACTGGCTATCCACAGGCGAGGCTAAATAAAAGTTGCAGAGTTTCTGAACAGCTCCTGCCAAAGCATCATTCAAACCAGAAACTTGAGCTCGTATCTTTTTAACTGGTAAATTTAATTTTTGCTGTAAGCTTTCGGAAATAAATGTTGCCTGAGACCCCGAATCAGTTAGAGCTCTTGCACAAAATACCTCATTGCGACATAATATGTTGACTAAAGCTGTGCCTAAAAGAATTTGATGAGAGGTAGATGCGAACCCGTTCTGAATTGTCAGTTCTTCCAATGCCGACTGTCTCGTACAGGGTTCCTAAATTTGCTTCTCTTTCACCGCCTCTCTATACAACATCGTGTGATGCTTTGATTTACAAACTGTGCATCGAAAATTGCTGTGGCAAGCGTTCAATTTGTGTCCTTCGCCAAGACAATTGATACACAGATTGTACCGTTTCACAACTATAAATCGTTCTCCTGGACTCAACTCTCCGAATTTAGGGCAAGTTCTCAACAAATGGTCCTTCGAGCAACTATAACATGACCTTTTCACTACCTTAGCCTGATACTCTTATTGGAAAATGAACTTTTTGATTTTTCAGGGCGCTGATCACCTCCCCCCGAAAAATCCTTTAAATAATTTGGTTTTTCAATTAGCTTGATAGGATTGGCTCTAATACCAGAAACGGTTTCTAAGGCCTGAAAACGAGAAGTCAAAAATCTGTCCATCTCCTCCCAACTTGGGATTTCTGTTTTGTCTTTTATTGAATGTTCCCAGGCCGACAAGGTTAAATCAGGCAACTTGATAGAGCAGAGGAAAATGAAAATCGAGTATCAATTGCTAATGTTAACTTCATGCAAATGTAGAGCTGCTATGCAGTTATTAATATCTCGCTGTAAACGCTTTATTTCTGCAGCTGACTCTGACTGGACTTCGACCAAGTTAAACAAAGTCTTTAGCTGTATATTAACTAAAATCCTTTTATTCTCATATCGGTCTTTTAAATTTTTCCACGCAGTGTCAAAGCCTTCATTTGTTAGTGGCGATTTCTTGACGATCTCTAACTGCCATACCTAAATAAAAGCGTCAAGCGCAACGTTTTTTTACGCCGAGCTTTAACGCTGAAATGCCATACCTAAATAAAAGCGTCAACGTTATGTCAAAACGATTAAAACAGTGTTATCGAACAAACAAATCAAACAACCCTGATTATTTTAACAGGTTGCCGGACCACATTGTTGTTTGAAATTTTGTTATTAAAATTTTGTTATTTAAATTAAAATTAAAATAAAATAATTAAAATTTGAAAAAATTAGTTATTTAGAAGAGTTAGAAGATTTTTTTCTCATTTGGTAACTTTTAAAGCGAATTTTGGTTGTAAAAGTTTTTTGGGTGTGGCAGCACTAAGCATTAATGACACATTAAAAAAATAAACAATAGTACTTCTGCAGTCAACTTCACTTCTTTACGCGTTGTCAAAATCGGATTTTCCAATAGCAAAGCGTTGACGCCGCGTTATTTCGGTATGCTCCATACAAAATGTATGGGAATGAGAACTTTTGACAGCCAGACAACGCTTGACGCGCCAATTTAGGTATGGCAGTAAAGCTTCATCCCGAGTGTTTTGCCTAAGATAGAATAACCTCTCGACGGCACTTAATGAGGTACCGTTAATATACACAGCCACAAACATATCTCTAAACGCAGGCCATGACTCATAATCGCCAGAAAAAGATTCAGTGGTACATGGTGGTAACCTAACATGATGGCTTGCTGAAGCACTTGCCTCATTCGAAGGTGTAACACAATGGGTGGAAGAGAGCGTCGGTCTATGTAATAACGATTGTGATAATTCACCCATCAACGCGGCGCAGGTTATATATGCCATTTTGCACTCTTTGAAAAGAGTTTTAGCTGCTTCCCAGTCCTCTTCGGATGTCGAATCCCCACTCGCGGTTGCAAAGGTTTCATAAGCTATCCTAACTCTTTCCCATTAGGCCTTAAATTTTTCCTTTTCGAGTTCAATTGTAAACGCTGTTTGGTTGGCGCGATGAGTTGCATTAAAATCATTTTCAAATTCGAGAAAAAGTAAGGCATATTTCTCAAATTTCTGCAAGTTATCCGATTTTACCATATTGATTGCTCAAACTACTATCCCAATATAACCGAAAGTAAGATCCCTGATATTCAAATCAATTACGACTATCAAATGATTTATTTCCAAGTAAATAAATCGGTAAATTCTAGACTATAGTAGAAAATTATCCACATAAACTTGTACGGTCAAAGTTTTCAAGAACTGTTTGTTGGAGGTAGACTTCGATAACAAAATAATTGGAATGTCAGGTTTCGTTATTGAATGATTTTAATACACACTCCAGAAAAAAAATTATAATCCAAATATTAGGAATTTTACTTTCTCAGTAAAAGTGTTTCGCAATTTGAAGAGGTATTTTACATTCAAAGGAATTTATATGGTAAAGCTTTGATTTCCCTTAATTAAAAAATTGATAAAAGTGTGAAATTTTAAAAGCCGGTTGTTAAGCAACTGCTAACAATAGTATTTTTATTTGTAAAGAAATCGGCAAGTCACAAGATCCTCTAGTAATATTATAGGAAACGAATATATATTATTTAGGCCTTAATATGCGTTTTAATGTAACACATAAATTCAGTTTTAATTTCCCACGATTTAATTCTGAACTGTACCTTACTGTACTTCAAGAGTTGAATTAATGTATTTTTAAACTATTTGTTTTTCCAATTAAATTCACATTCCTTCTGACTAAGGAATGTTAGTGAATTAAAGTACAGATATATTTCAACCCCTGAAACTTGAATGAAGTACTGGACATATAAAATATCTTACACTTTATTTCCGATGAATTGTTCGTTGGGAAAGCACAATATAGTAGAAAAAAATATGATTTTTCTCACCTAATTTTTTCAATACATCACCAAGTTTATATCGCCACAGGTTTAACTCACCAGGTTTTTATTATTTTGATATGGATTATTTTGATTTGCTCGTTTTCTTCTTCTGTCGCTCACAAGATGTTATTTTCCCTTACTTTTATATATGCAAAGCTTGTAAATATTTTTAACAGTATTAATCATGCTCTTTATAAGGCGATCATATACATATGTAAAAAATTACTTTGAATGTTTTAATTAGCTACTTGTAAAATATAGACACTTGATCACTACAATGTGAAGTTGATATTGACAGCTGTGATATCAGCAGGTCGAGGTTACAAGGAATTACACAACAAAGACAGAGTTGAAAACAGCAGTTTTACACAATTGCATTAATGCAGTATTCAGTTTGTGGCTTTGCTAAATCAATTGCAATTATAACTTCACCTTTCCAACTAAAATTGGGTTCCCAATAATTCCAGAGATCCGGTTCGATTGGACCAATAAAAATGCGCTAAGGGTTGTTCGAGATAACTTCCAGACAGTTGTCTCTACTGAATTGGAACCACCAATATACCTGATCAAGACACAGGACGGATATCGACCAGAAAAGAAAAACTAGATTTTTTTCTTTTTTTTATATTATTAGCAAACGTTATAATTGAGTTTTATGATTTTTGTTAGCAAACAATTTAAATCAATACGTATATAAAAAATGGTTTACAAAAAAGATGTCGATGGCGCAAAAATCTATACAGCAATGAATACAGAAAAATTAGAAAAAGATAATTAAAAAATTAAAAACTAATAACTGCAGCGCCCTTAGTGGTTAAAATTTCCAATCAAAATTTGGCACCACCCACTGTAAACGGAGATTAGCAACCACTTCTGTTCAGACATAAACATTCCGGCCGCCTTGCAGTACTGCAATCTTCATCCAGACCATCAGTTCAGCTAGTACTTAAAGGAACAAAAAAGAAAAGAGGAAAACAAGATTTAAATCAATGGGATTAACACCTAGGAATTCACAAATTGGGGATCCCATTCGATTAACTGATTTTTATTCAATGCGTTTAATTACAACAGAAAAAGAATTCAAACTTAAAAAATACCAATTTGATGGAGTTCCACACTAGCCATCCATATTCCAAACCACAGGGTAACAATCAAAAGGTAAAAAAAAACAATATATGTTTAAGGGGTATAGGATCCTGATATTATATATCCAAATATGGAAAAATGTGTCAATGACCTTTCTCTCGTACCACCAGATACCCCATTCCTTATAACTTTAGTGTACACTTCACACCCCAATTTAATTTGAACTGGAGCCGATATATGAAATTGCGGATCTGCCAGTTGAAAGCCTGGAAAGTCATTAGCAAAATTGGTCCACCAACAAGAAAATGGCCAGGTGTTAAGACATCTAAACTATCGACATTTTCCGTTAAAGGGCATAGTGGTTTAGAGTTGAGGCATGATTCAATACGTGCCAACAGTGTTGCAAATTCCTCGAATGTATATTTCAGGTCTCCAGCGATTTTTCTGAAATGATGCTTAAAACTTTTAACCCCTGCTTCCCACAAACCTCCCATATGAGGTGCACCAGGGGGGTTGAAATGCCATTGAAGACCTTGGTGTCCATAACTTTCGTTGATTGTAGAACATGTGATACGAAGAAATGCACGAAATTCTGACCGTATAATTTTTTAAGCACCTACAAAATTCGTGCCATTGTCAGAATGCATATTGCTGGGATATCCTCGCCGTGAAACAAATCTTTCAAATGCCGCCAAAAACGCTGCAGTCGATAAGCTACTAACTGCTTCCAAATGAATAGCTTTTGTAGCAAAACAGACAAATAAACAAACATATCCTTTCGTAACTAAGCAAGCCCGACCCTTAAAATTCCGAATGTCAAAGGGTCCGGTAAAGTCCACGCCAGTAGTGGTGAAGGGACGAGACAACACTCTTCTAGAAGTGGGTAGAGCTGCCATAATTTGACTTTGAGTCGCTTTTTTTTGCAAAGTACAACTCTTGCAGCGCCCAATTATCTTCTTTATTAAGTTTTTAGCTCGCGGGACAAAAAAACTCAGTACGCAGAACTCGTAACATAAGTTGGTTGCCGCCATGCAATGTAAGTTTGTGAACAAATTCAACAAACAAATATGCAAATCTACAACTCGGATGCAACACTATGGGAAATTTCTCGGTATATTTCACATATGTAGCATTTGCCAATCGACCCCCAACACGCATTATACTGTTTTTATCCAGAAAAGGCGACAAATTTAGCAGGTTTCCGTCCACGATTGGTTGATCGTTCGCCAACTTGTAGTATTCGGTCCCATAAAAAGCCTTTTGAGATGCGATTATAAGTTTTTTTCTAATGGACCGAATCTCTTCAGGAGTAATCTCGGGACTTGTAAAGTGTGCGTCTTGTTTCAAAATAAGTTTCCACGCTCTAACTACTAAAGCCAAAACACGCAACGCTCGAGGGTAAGATGAAAACCGTTCCAATAAATCATCAAACGACTGAAAATACGTAAAATACACTTGATGCGCACGCTCTTCTTCTTTTGTTCCAAATTCGGGAGTATTTAAACTCTCCCACTGATCGGATGCCGAAGATAGCCATGATGGACCATGCCACCAAAGTACATTTTCTACTAGATCTTGTGGTGGAGTACCTCTACTAATTAAATCGGCAGGATTTTCCGTCGATGAAACGTGTCTCCAACTATTTTTATCAATTTTTTCTACAATTTTCGAAACCCTATTTGCGACAAAAGTTTTCCAATTACCCGGTGGTTTTTGAAGCCAAGCCAAAACGATCATCGAATCAGTCCATGTATACACCTTTGTCCGACCTTCATCGAACCCGAAGTCATTTTTAACCGTGCTGATCAAATTTGCTAACAGATAGGCGCCACAAAGTTCCAAACGTGGTAGGGAAACTGTTTTTACTGGAGCTACCCTAGACTTCGCCACTAGTAAATGACATTGAATGGCACCCTTTTCGTCTTGCAGGCGCACATAAATACACGCGCCATAGGCCTTTTCAGAGGCATCAGAGAATCCATGAATTTGTACACAACTTGTCGGTGTAAATCCTACCCAACGTGGTATAGTTATATCATTAATAAATTTATATTCAGATACAAACTGATTCCACTTTTCTAAACTTTTTTTTTTTTGATAAAACTTCATCCCAGCCAGTTTTTTCGATCCAAATTAGTTGCATCAAAATAGTAATAGTTTCTCTTGCAGGGAGGGGAGATGTTATGAAATAAAATTTATCGACCCGAGCATTCCATCTAATGCCGAGCATTTTCGCCGAACTCTGACTATCGATTTCCAAAAAATTTTGTTTTAAAATAAAATCTGCTGGCAAATCTTTTAAAATGCGGTCATCATTTGCAGTCCATTTTCTCATTGAGAATCCAGCCGACGAGCCAATAACAGCTGATCCCGAGCTGCAATCGCCAGATGAATATCGTGAGCTCCAGCTAGCGCATCATCTACATACATCATTCGACGTAAAATTTTCGAGGCCAAAAGCCACTCTCCCTGAACGTCGCTTGCCAATTGATGTAACGTTCTAATTGCCAAATACGGAGCACAATTTACACCGAACGGGACGGTTTTCAATTCAAAATCTTCTAAATCGTCCGTGGGATTGCGGCGAAACACAATACGCTGAAACCTAGAGTGATTAGGATCCACGAGAATTTGTCGGTACATTTTTTCTATATCGCCGTTAAAAACATATCGATAAAACCGCCATCTAAGAATTAACAAAGTCAAATCGTTTTGCAAAACCGGTCCAGTGTACAAAACATCATTAAGGCTCAGGCCTGAACATGACCGACTCGATGCATTAAACACCACTCTAACCTTCGTAGTGGTACTGTCAGGTTTAAAAACCGCATGGTGGCGCAAGTAGAAAGTTTCCGAACTTTTTAAATTATTTCTTGCAACTAAATCCATATTACCTAAAACCTTATATTCGGATAAAACATCATCATAAGTGGCTTTAAGTACCGGTTTCTTTAACAGCGACATCTCATTTCTAAAAAACTGACGCTGCGCCTTTTCACGAGAGGGTCCAAGTTCACTGTTATTCAAATATTGGGGCTTGAAAGGTAGCGAAACTATATAACGACCTTCACTGGTCCTTCTTGTGGTGCTTATGTAAAGGTCTTCACAATATTTATACTCAGGTGTAGACTTTGTTATCCTTGGTGGCTCTTCTAATTGCCAAAACTTTTCCAACTCCTCGTCTAAACCTACTTCTGTGTAAAATGAACTAGAATTCATTACGGCTCGTTGCCCAACATCAGAAAATGATCCAGTTAGAATCCATCCAAAAACCGTTTCTTGAGCCATCAAACTTCCAATAATGTTTCGCTTAACACCATCTTTCATAATTTTCGAATAGATGTCAGCACCAATGATGATGTCAATTTTACTACTTTTTGCAAAATATGGATCTGCCAATTTTAGGCCAGATAATGAAGAGCATTTTTACATATTAATGGATTCAGTGGGCAAGTTCCCAGTTAACCTAGGCAGCACCAACCCGTCCACATTGATTTTCAACTGGCTATCTACAGGCGATGCTAAATAAAAGTTGCAGAGTTTCTGAACAGCTCCTGCCATAGCATCATTCAAACCAGAAACTTGAGCTCGTATCTTTTTAACTGGTAAATTTAATTTTTGCTGTAAGCTTTCGGAAATAAATGTTGCCTGAGACCCCGAATCAATTAGAGCGCTTGCACAAAATACCTCATTGCGACATAATATGTTGACTAAAGCTGTGCCTAAAAGAATTTGATGAGAGGTAGATGCGAACCCGTTCTGAATTGTCAGTTCTTCCAATGCCGACTGGCTCGTACAGGGTTCCTCAATTTGCTTCTCTTCCACCGCCTCTCTATGCAACATCGTGTGATGCTTTGATTTACAAACTGTGCATCGAAAATTGCTGTGGCAAGCGTTCAATTTGTGTCCTTCGCCAAGACAATTGATACACAGATTGTACCGTTTCACAACTATAAATCGTTCTCCTGGACTCAACTCTCCGAATTTAGGGCAAGTTCTCAACAAATGGTCCTTCGAGCAACTATAACATGACCTTTTCACTACCTTAGCCTGATACGCTCTAACTTTCTTATTGAAAAATGAACTTTTTGATTTTTCAGGGCGCTGATCACCTCCCCCCGAAAAATCCTTTAAATAATTTGGTTTTCCAATTAGCTTGATAGGATTGGCTCTAATACCAGAAACGGTTTCTAAGGCCTGAAAACGAGAAGTCAAAAATCTGTCCATCTCCTCCCAACTTGGGATTTCTGTTTTGTCTTTTATTGAATGTTCCCAGGCCGACAAGGTTAAATCAGGCAACTTGATAGAGCAGAGGAAAATGAAAATCGAGTATCAATTGCTAATGTTAACTTCATGCAAATGTAGAGCTGCTATGCAGTTATTAATATCTCGCTGTAAACGCTTTATTTCTGCAGCTGACTCTGACTGGACTTCGACCAAGTTAAACAAAGTCTTTAACTGTATATTAACTAAAATCCTTTTATTCTCATATCGGTCTTTTAAATTTTTCCACGCAGTGTCAAAGCCTTCATTTATTAGTGGCGATTTCTTGACGATCTCTAAAGCTTCATCCCGAGTGTTTTGCCTAAGATAGAATAACCTCTCGACGGCACTTAATGAGGTACCGTTAATATACACAGCCACAAACATATCTCTAAACGCAGGCCATGACTCATAATCGCCAGAAAAAGATTCAGTGGTACATGGTGGTAACCTAACATGATGGCTTACTGAAGCACTTGCCTCATTCGAAGGTGTAACACAATGGGTGGAAGAGAGCGTCGGTCTATTTAATAACGATTGTGATAATTCACCCATCAACGCGGCGCAGGTTATATATGCCATTTTGCACTCTTTGAAAAGAGTTTTAGTTGCTTCCCAGTCCTCTTCATATGTCGAATCCCCACTCGCGGTTGCAAAGGTTTCATAAGCTTTCCTAACTCTTTCCCATAAGGCCTTAAATTCTTCCTTTTCGAGTTCAATTGTGAACGCTGTTTAGTTGGCGCGATGAGTTGCATTAAAATCATTTTCAAATTCGAGAAAAAGTAAGGCATATTTCTCAAATTTCTGCAAGTTATCCGATTTTACCATATTGATTGCTCATACTACTATCCCAATATAACCGAAAGTAAGATCCCTGATATTCAAATCAATTACGACTATCAAATGATTTATTTCCAAGTAAATAAATCGGTAAATATTAGACTATAGTAGAAAATTATCCACATAAACTTGTACGGTCAAAGTTTTCAAGAACTGTGTGTTGGAGGTATACTTCGATAACAAAATAATTGGAATGTCAGGTTTCGTTATTGAATGATTTTAATACACACTCCAAAAAAATTATAATCCAAAGATTAGGAATTTTACTTTCTCAGTAAAAGTGTTTCGCAATTTGAAGAGGTATTTTACATTCAAAGGAATCTATATGGTAAAGCTTTGATTTCCCTTAATTAAAAAATTGATAAAAGTGTGAAATTTTAAAAGCCGGTTGTTAAGCAACTGCTAACAATAGTATTTTTATTTGTAAAGAAATCGGCAAGTCACAAGATCCTCTAGTAATATTATAGGAAACGAATATATATTATTTAGGCCTTAATATGCGTTTTAATGTAACACATAAAAACAGTTTTAATTTCCCACGATTTAATTCTGAACTGTACCTTACTGTACTTCAAGAGTTGAATTAATGTATTTTTAAACTATTTGTTTTTCCAATTAAATTCACATTCCTTCTGACTAAGGAATGTTAGTGAATTAAAGTACAGATATATTTCAACCCCTGAAACTTGAATGAAGTACTGGACATATAAAATATCTTACACTTTATTTCCGATGAATTGTTCGTTGGGAAAGCACAATATAGTAGAAAAAAATATGATTTTTCTCACCTAATTTTTTCAATACATCACCAAGTTTATATCGCCACAGGTTTAACTCACCAGGTTTTTATTATTTTGATTCAAAATAGATATGGATTATTTTGATTTGCTCGTTTTCTTCTTCTGTCGCTCACAAGATGTTATTTTCCCTTACTTTTATATATGCAAAGCTTGTAAATATTTTTCCCAGTATTAATCATGCTCTTTATAAGGCGATCATATACATATGTAAAAAATTACTTTGAATGTTTTAATTAGGTACTTGTAAAATATAGACACTTGATCACTACAATGTGAAGTTGATATTGACAGCTGTGATATCAGCAGGTCGAGGTTACAAGGAATTACACAACAAAGACAGAGTTGAAAACAGCAGTTTTACACAATTGCATTAATGCAGTATTCAGTTTGTGGCTTTGCTAAATCAATTGCAATTATAACTTCACCTTTCCAACTAAAATTGGGTTCCCAATAATTCCAGAGATCCGGTTCGATTGGACCAATAAAAATGCGCTAAGGGTTGTTCGAGATAACTTCCAGACAGTTGTCTCTACTGAATTGGAACCACCAATATACCTGATCAAGACACAGGACGGATATCGACCAGAAAAGAAAAACTAGATTTTTTTCTTTTTTTTATATTATTAGCAAACGTTATAATTGAGTTTTATGATTTTTGTTAGCAAACAATTTAAATCAATACGTATATAAAAAATGGTTTACAAAAAAGATGTCGACGGCGCAAAAATCTATACAGCAATGAATACAGAAAAATTAGAAAAAGATAATTAAAAAATTAAAAACTAATAACTGCAGCGCCCTTAGTGGTTAAAATTTCCAATCAAAATTTGGCACCACCCACTGTAAACGGAGATTAGCAACCACTTCTGTTCAGACATAAACATTCCGGCCGCCTTGCAGTACTGCAATCTTCATCCAGACCATCAGTTCAGCTGGTACTTAAAGGAACAAAAAAGAAAAGAGGAAAACAAGATTTAAATCAATGGGATTAACACCTAGGAATTCACAAATTGGGGATCCCATTCGATTAACTGATTTTTATTCAATGCGTTTAATTACAACAGAAAAAGAATTCAAACTTAAAAAATACCAATTTGATGGAGTTCCACACTAGCCATCCATATTCCAAACCACAGGGTAACAATCAAAAGGTAAAAAAAAACAATATATGTTTAAGGGGTATAGGATCCTGATATTATATATCCAAATATGGAAAAATGTGTCAATGACCTTCCTCTCGTACCACCAGATACCCCATTCCTTATAACTTTAGTGTACACTTCACACCCCAATTTAATTTGAACTGGAGCCGATATATGAAATTGCGGATCTGCCAGTTGAAAGCCTGGAAAGTCATTAGCAAAATTGGTCCACCAACAAGAAAATGGCCAGGTGTTAAGACATCTAAACTATCGACATTTTCCGTTAAAGGGCATAGTGGTTTAGAGTTGAGGCATGATTCAATACGTGCCAACAGTGTTGCAAATTCCTCGAATGTATATTTCAGGTCTCCAGCGATTTTTCTGAAATGATGCTTAAAACTTTTAACCCCTGCTTCCCACAAACCTCCCATATGAGGTGCACCAGGGGGGTTGAAATGCCATTGAAGACCTTGGTGTCCATAACTTTCGTTGATTGTAGAACATGTGATACGAAGAAATGCACGAAATTCTGACCGTATAATTTTTGAAGCACCTACAAAATTCGTGCCATTGTCAGAATGCATATTGCTGGGATATCCTCGCCGTGAAACAAATCTTTCAAATGCCGCCAAAAACGCTGGAGTCGATAAGCTACTAACTGCTTCCAAATGAATAGCTTTTGTAGCAAAACAGACAAATAAACAAACATATCCTTTCGTAACAAAGCAAGCCCGACCCTTAAAATTCCGAATGTCAAAGGGTCCGGTAAAGTCCACGCCAGTAGTGGTGAAGGGACGAGACAACACTCTTCTAGAAGTGGGTAGAGCTGCCATAATTTGACTTTGAGTCGCTTTTTTTGCAAAGTACAACTCTTGCAGCGCCCAATTATCTTCTTTATTAAGTTTTTAGCTCGCGGGACAAAAAAACTCAGTACGCAGAACTCGTAACATAAGTTGGTTGCCGCCATGCAATGTAAGTTTGTGAACAAATTCAACAAACAAATATGCAAATCTACAACTCGGATGCAACACTATGGGAAATTTCTCGGTATATTTCACATATGTAGCATTTGCCAATCGACCCCCAACACGCATTATACTGTTTTTATCCAGAAAAGGCGACAAATTTAGCAGGTTTCCGTCCACGATTGGTTGATCGTTCGCCAACTTGTAGTATTCGGTCCCATAAAAAGCCTTTTGAGATGCGATTATAAGTTTTTTTCTAATGGACCGAATCTCTTCAGGAGTAATCTCGGGACTTGTAAAGTGTGCGTCTTGTTTCAAAATAAGTTTCCACCCTCCAACTACTAAAGCCAAAACACGCAACGCTCGAGGGTAAGATGAAAACCGTTCCAATAAATCATCAAACGACTGAAAATACGTAAAATACACTTGATGCGCACGCTCTTCTTCTTTTGTTCCAAATTCGGGAGTATTTAAACTCTCCCACTGATCGGATGCCGAAGATAGCCATGATGGACCATGCCACCAAAGTACATTTTCTACTAGATCTTGTGGTGGAGTACCTCTACTAATTAAATCGGCAGGATTTTCCGTCGATGAAACGTGTCTCCAACTATTTTTATCAATTTTTTCTACAATTTTCGAAACCCTATTTGCGACAAAAGTTTTCCAATTACCCGGTGGTTTTTGAAGCCAAGCCAAAACGATCATCGAATCAGTCCATGTATACACCTTTGTCCGACCTTCATCGAACCCGAAGTCATTTTTAACCGTGCTGATCAAATTTGCGCCACAAAGTTCCAAACGTGGTAGGGAAACTGTTTTTACTGGAGCTACCCTAGACTTCGCCACTAGTAAATGACATTGAATGGCACCCTTTTCGTCTTGCAGGCGCACATAAATACACGCGCCATAGGCCTTTTCAGAGGCATCAGAGAATCCATGAATTTGTACACAACTTGTCGGTGTAAATCCTACCCAACGTGGTATAGTTATATCATTAATAAATTTATATTCAGATACAAACTGATTCCACTTTTCTAAACTTTTTTTTTGATAAAACTTCATCCCACCCAGTTTTTTCGATCCAAATTAGTTGCATCAAAATTTTTTCCACTACAACTACCGGACCCAACCAACCTGCGGGATCAAACAACTTAGCGATAAGAGATAAAACCTCCCGCTTCGTAATAGTTTCTCTTGCAGGGAGGGGAGATGTTATGAAATAAAATTTATCGACCCGAGCATTCCATCTAATGCCGAGCATTTTCGCCGAACTCTGACTATCGATTTCCAAAAAATTTTGTTTTAAAATAAAATCTGCTGGCAAATCTTTTAAAATGCGGTCATCATTTGCAGTCCATTTTCTCATTGAGAATCCAGCCGACGAGCCAATAACAGCTGATCCCGAGCTGCAATCGCCAGATGAATATCGTGAGCTCCAGCTAGCGCATCATCTACATACATCATTCGACGTAAAATTTTCGAGGCCAAAAGCCACTCTCCCTGAACGTCGCTTGCCAATTGATGTAACGTTCTAATTGCCAAATACGGAGCACAATTTACACCGAACGGGACGGTTTTCAATTCAAAATCTTCTAAATCGTCCGTGGGATTGCGGCGAAACACAATACGCTGAAACCTAGAGTGATTAGGATCCACGAGAATTTGTCGGTACATTTTTTCTATATCGCCGTTAAAAACATATCGATAAAACCGCCATCTAAGAATTAACAAAGTCAAATCGTTTTGCAAAACCGGTCCAGTGTACAAAACATCATTAAGGCTCAGGCCTGAACATGACCGACTCGATGCATTAAACACCACTCTAACCTTCGTAGTGGTACTGTCAGGTTTAAAAACCGCATGGTGGCGCAAGTAGAAAGTTTCCGAACTTTTTAAATTATTTCTTGCAACTAAATCCATATTACCTAAAACCTTATATTCGGATAAAACATCATCATAAGTGGCTTTAAGTACCGGTTTCTTTAACAGCGACATCTCATTTCTAAAAAACTGACGCTGCGCCTTTTCACGAGAGGGTCCAAGTTCACTGTTATTCAAATATTGGGGCTTGAAAGGTAGCGAAACTATATAACGACCTTCACTGGTCCTTCTTGTGGTGCTTATGTAAAGGTCTTCACAATATTTATACTCAGGTGTAGACTTTGTTATCCTTGGTGGCTCTTCTAATTGCCAAAACTTTTCCAACTCCTCGTCTAAACCTACTTCTGTGTAAAATGAACTAGAATTCATTACGGCTCGTTGCCCAACATCAGAAAATGATCCAGTTAGAATCCATCCAAAAACCGTTTCTTGAGCCATCAAACTTCCAATAATGTTTCGCTTAACACCATCTTTCATAATTTTCGAATAGATGTCAGCACCAATGAGGATGTCAATTTTACTACTTTTTGCAAAATATGGATCTGCCAATTTTAGGCCAGATAATGAAGAGCATTTTTACATATTAATGGATTCAGTGGGCAAGTTCCCAGTTAACCTAGGCAGCACCAACCCGTCCACATTGATTTTCAACTGGCTATCCACAGGCGATGCTAAATAAAAGTTGCAGAGTTTCTGAACAGCTCCTGCCATAGCATCATTCAAACCAGAAACTTGAGCTCGTATCTTTTTAACTGGTAAATTTAATTTTTGCTGTAAGCTTTCGGAAATAAATGTTGCCTGAGACCCCGAATCAGTTAGAGCTCTTGCACAAAATATCTCATTGCGACATAATATGTTGACTAAAGCTGTGCCTAAAAGAATTTGATGAGAGGTAGATGCGAACCCGTTCTGAATTGCCAGTTCTTCCAATGCCGACTGTCTCGTACAGGGTTCCTAAATTTGCTTCTCTTTCACCGCCTCTCTATACAACATCGTGTGATGCTTTGATTTACAAACTGTGCATCGAAAATTGCTGTGGCAAGCGTTCAATTTGTGTCCTTCGCCAAGACAATTGATACACAGATTGTACCGTTTCACAACTATAAATCGTTCTCCTGGACTCAACTCTCCGAATTTAGGGCAAGTTCTCAACAAATGGTCCTTCGAGCAACTATAACATGACCTTTTCACTACCTTAGCCTGATACGCTCTAACTTTCTTATTGGAAAATGAACTTTTTGATTTTTCAGGGCGCTGATCACCTCCCCCCGAAAAATCCTTTAAATAATTTGGTTTTTCAATTAGCTTGATAGGATTGGCTCTAATACCAGAAACGGTTTCTAAGGCCTGAAAACGAGAAGTCAAAAATCTGTCCATCTCCTCCCAACTTGGGATTTCTGTTTTGTCTTTTATTGAATGTTCCCAGGCCGACAAGGTTAAATCAGGCAACTTGATAGAGCAGAGGAAAATGAAAATCGAGTATCAATTGCTAATGTTAACTTCATGCAAATGTAGAGCTGCTATGCAGTTATTAATATCTCGCTGTAAACGCTTTATTTCTGCAGCTGACTCTGACTGGACTTCGACCAAGTTAAACAAAGTCTTTAACTGTATATTAACTAAAATCCTTTTATTCTCATATCGGTCTTTTAAATTTTTCCACGCAGTGTCAAAGCCTTCATTTGTTAGTGGCGATTTCTTGACGATCTCTAACTGCCATACCTAAATAAAAGCGTCAAGCGCAACGTTTTTTTACGCCGAGCTTTAACGCTGAAATGCCATACCTAAATAAAAGCGTCAACGTTATGTCAAAACGATTAAAACAGTGTTATCGAACAAACAAATCAAACAACCCTGATTATTTTAACAGGTTGCCGGACCACATTGTTGTTTGTGATTTTTTTATTAAAATTTTGTTATTTAAATTAAAATTAAAATAAAATAATTAAAATTTGAAAAAATTAGTTATTTAGAAGAGTTAGAAAATTTTTTTTCTCATTTGGTAACTTTTAAAGCGAATTTTGGTTGTAAAAATTTTTTGGGTGTGGCAGCACTAAGCATTAATGACACATTAAAAAAATAAACAATAGTACTTCTGCAGTCAACTTCACTTCTTTACGCGTTGTCAAAATCGGATTTTCCAATAGCAAAGCGTTGACGCCGCGTAATTTCGGTATGCTCCATACAAAATGTATGGGAATGAGAACTTTTGACAGCCAGACAACGCTTGACGCGCCAATTTAGGTATGGCAGTAAAGCTTCATCCCGAGTGTTTTGCCTAAGATAGAATAACCTCTCGACGGCACTTAATGAGGTACCGTTAATATACACAGCCACAAACATATCTCTAAACGCAGGCCATGACTCATAATCGCCAGAAAAAGATTCAGTGGTACATGGTGGTAACCTAACATGATGGCTTACTGAAGCACTTGCCTCATTCGAAGGTGTAACACAATGGGTGGAAGAGAGCGTCGGTCTATTTAATAACGATTGTGATAATTCACCCATCAACGCGGCGCAGGTTATATATGCCATTTTGCACTCTTTGAAAAGAGTTTTAGCTGCTTCCCAGTCCTCTTCGGATGTCGAATCCCCACTCGCGGTTGCAAAGGTTTCATAAGCTATCCTAACTCTTTCCCATAAGGCCTTAAATTTTTCCTTTTCGAGTTCAATTGTAAACGCTGTTTGGTTGGCGCGATGAGTTGCATTAAAATCATTTTCAAATTCGAGAAAAAGTAAGGCATATTTCTCAAATTTCTGCAAGTTATCCGATTTTACCATATTGATTGCTCAAACTACTATCCCAATATAACCGAAAGTAAGATCCCTGATATTCAAATCAATTACGACTATCAAATGATTTATTTCCAAGTAAATAAATCGGTAAATTCTAGACTATAGTAGAAAATTATCCACATAAACTTGTACGGTCAAAGTTTTCAAGAACTGTTTGTTGGAGGTAGACTTCGATAACAAAATAATTGGAATGTCAGGTTTCGTTATTGAATGATTTTAATACACACTCCAGAAAAAAAATTATAATCCAAATATTAGGAATTTTACTTTCTCAGTAAAAGTGTTTCGCAATTTGAAGAGGTATTTTACATTCAAAGGAATTTATATGGTAAAGCTTTGATTTCCCTTAATTAAAAAATTGATAAAAGTGTGAAATTTTAAAAGCCGGTTGTTAAGCAACTGCTAACAATAGTATTTTTATTTGTAAAGAAATCGGCAAGTCACAAGATCCTCTAGTAATATTATAGGAAACGAATATATATTATTTAGGCCTTAATATGCGTTTTAATGTAACACATAAATTCAGTTTTAATTTCCCACGAATTAATTCTGAACTGTACCTTACTGTACTTCAAGAGTTGAATTAATGTATTTTTAAACTATTTGTTTTTCCAATTAAATTCACATTCCTTCTGACTAAGGAATGTTAGTGAATTAAAGTACAGATATATTTCAACCCCTGAAACTTGAATGAAGTACTGGACATACAAAATATCCTACACTTTATTTCCGATGAATTGTTCGTTGGGAAAGCACAATATAGTAGAAAAAAATATGATTTTTCTCACCTAATTTTTTCAATACTTCACCAAGTTTATATCGCCACAGGTTTAACTCACCAGGTTTTTATTATTTTGATTCAAAATAGATATGGATTATTTTGATTTGCTCGTTTTCTTCTTCTGTCGCTCACAAGATGTTATTTTCCCTTACTTTTATATATGCAAAGCTTGTAAATATTTTTCCCAGTATTAATCATGCTCTTTATAAGGCGATCATATACATATGTAAAAAATTACTTTGAATGTTTTAATTAGCTACTTGTAAAATATAGACACTTGATCACTACAATGTGAAGTTGATATTGACAGCTGTGATATCAGCAGGTCGAGGTTACAAGGAATTACACAACAAAGACAGAGTTGAAAACAGCAGTTTTACACAATTGCATTAATGCAGTATTCAGTTTGTGGCTTTGCTAAATCAATTGCAATTATAACTTCACCTTTCCAACTAAAATTGGGTTCCCAATAATTCCAGAGATCCGGTTCGATTGGACCAATAAAAATGCGCTAAGGGTTGTTCGAGATAACTTCCAGACAGTTGTCTCTACTGAATTGGAACCACCAATATACCTGATCAAGACACAGGACGGATATCGACCAGAAAAGAAAAACTAGATTTTTTTCTTTTTTTTATATTATTAGCAAACGTTATAATTGAGTTTTATGATTTTTGTTAGCAAACAATTTAAATCAATACGTATATAAAAAATGGTTTACAAAAAAGATGTCGATGGCGCAAAAATCTATACAGCAATGAATACAGAAAAATTAGAAAAAGATAATTAAAAAATTAAAAACTAATAACTGCAGCGCCCTTAGTGGTTAAAATTTCCAATCAAAATTTGGCACCACCCACTGTAAACGGAGATTAGCAACCACTTCTGTTCAGACATAAACATTCCGGCCGCCTTGCAGTACTGCAATCTTCATCCAGACCATCAGTTCAGCTAGTACTTAAAGGAACAAAAAAGAAAAGAGGAAAACAAGATTTAAATCAATGGGATTAACACCTAGGAATTCACAAATTGGGGATCCCATTCGATTAACTGATTTTTATTCAATGCGTTTAATTACAACAGAAAAAGAATTCAAACTTAAAAAATACCAATTTGATGGAGTTCCACACTAGCCATCCATATTCCAAACCACAGGGTAACAATCAAAAGGTAAAAAAAAACAATATATGTTTAAGGGGTATAGGATCCTGATATTATACATCCAAATATGGAAAAATGTGTCAATGACCTTCCTCTCGTACCACCAGATACCCCATTCCTTATAACTTTAGTGTACACTTCACACCCCAATTTAATTTGAACTGGAGCCGATATATGAAATTGCGGATCTGCCAGTTGAAAGCCTGGAAAGTCATTAGCAAAATTGGTCCACCAACAAGAAAATGGCCAGGTGTTAAGACATCTAAACTATCGACATTTTCCGTTAAAGGGCATAGTGGTTTAGAGTTGAGGCATGATTCAATACGTGCCAACAGTGTTGCAAATTCCTCGAATGTATATTTCAGGTCTCCAGCGATCTTTCTGAAATGATGCTTAAAACTTTTAACCCCTGCTTCCCACAAACCTCCCATATGAGGTGCACCAGGGGGGTTGAAATGCCATTGAAGACCTTGGTGGCCATAACTTTCGTTGATTGTAGAACATGTGATACGAAGAAATGCACGAAATTCTGACCGTATAATTTTTGAAGCACCTACAAAATTCGTGCCATTGTCAGAATGCATATTGCTGGGATATCCTCGCCGTGAAACAAATCTTTCAAATGCCGCCAAAAACGCTGGAGTCGATAAGCTACTAACTGCTTCCAAATGAATAGCTTTTGTAGCAAAACAGACAAATAAACAAACATATCCTTTCGTAACTAAGCAAGCCCGACCCTTAAAATTCCGAATGTCAAAGGGTCCGGTAAAGTCCACGCCAGTAGTGGTGAAGGGACGAGACAACACTTTTCTAGAAGTGGGTAGAGCTGCCATAATTTGACTTTGAGTCGCTTTTTTTTGCAAAGTACAACTCTTGCAGCGCCCAATTATCTTCTTTATTAAGTTTTTAGCTCGCGGGACAAAAAAACTCAGTACGCAGAACTCGTAACATAAGTTGGTTGCCGCCATGCAATGTAAGTTTGTGAACAAATTCAACAAACAAATATGCAAATCTACAACTCGGATGCAACACTATGGGAAATTTCTCGGTATATTTCACATATGTAGCATTTGCCAATCGACCCCCAACACGCATTATACTGTTTTTATCCAGAAAAGGCGACAAATTTAGCAGGTTTCCGTCCACGATTGGTTGATCGTTCGCCAACTTGTAGTATTCGGTCCCATAAAAAGCCTTTTGAGATGCGATTATAAGTTTTTTTCTAATGGACCGAATCTCTTCAGGAGTAATCTCGGGACTTGTAAAGTGTGCGTCTTGTTTCAAAATAAGTTTCCACCCTCTAACTACTAAAGCCAAAACACGCAACGCTCGAGGGTAAGATGAAAACCGTTCCAATAAATCATCAAACGACTGAAAATACGTAAAATACACTTGATGCGCACGCTCTTCTTCTTTTGTTCCAAATTCGGGAGTATTTAAACTCTCCCACTGATCGGATGCCGAAGATAGCCATGATGGACCATGCCACCAAAGTACATTTTCTACTAGATCTTGTGGTGGAGTACCTCTACTAATTAAATCGGCAGGATTTTCCGTCGATGAAACGTGTCTCCAACTATTTTTATCAATTTTTTCTACAATTTTCGAAACCCTATTTGCGACAAAAGTTTTCCAATTACCCGGTGGTTTTTGAAGCCAAGCCAAAACGATCATCGAATCAGTCCATGTATACACCTTTGTCCGACCTTCATCGAACCCGAAGTCATTTTTAACCGTGCTGATCAAATTTGCTAACAGATAGGCGCCACAAAGTTCCAAACGTGGTAGGGAAACTGTTTTTACTGGAGCTACCCTAGACTTCGCCACTAGTAAATGACATTGAATGGCACCCTTTTCGTCTTGCAGGCGCACATAAATACACGCGCCATAGGCCTTTTCAGAGGCATCAGAGAATCCATGAATTTGTACACAACTTGTCGGTGTAAATCCTACCCAACGTGGTATAGTTATATCATTAATAAATTTATATTCAGATACAAACTGATTCCACTTTTCTAAACTTTTTTTTTGATAAAACTTCATCCCACCCAGTTTTTTCGATCCAAATTAGTTGCATCAAAATTTTTTCCACTACAACTACCGGACCCAACCAACCTGCGGGATCAAACAACTTAGCGATAAGAGATAAAACCTCCCGCTTCGTAATAGTTTCTCTTGCTGGGAGGGGAGATGTTATGAAATAAAATTTATCGACCCGAGCATTCCATCTAATGCCGAGCATTTTCGCCGACCTCTGACTATCGATTTCCAAAAAATTTTGTTTTAAAATAAAATCTGCTGGCAAATCTTTTAAAATGCGGTCATCATTTGCAGTCCATTTTCTCATTGAGAATCCAGCCGACGAGCCAATAACAGCTGATCCCGAGCTGCAATCGCCAGATGAATATCGTGAGCTCCAGCTAGCGCATCATCTACATACATCATTCGACGTAAAATTTTCGAGGCCAAAAGCCACTCTCCCTGAACGTCGCTTGCCAATTGATGTAACGTTCTAATTGCCAAATACGGAGCACAATTTACACCGAACGGGACGGTTTTCAATTCAAAATCTTCTAAATCGTCCGTGGGATTGCGGCGAAACACAATACGCTGAAACCTAGAGTGATTAGGATCCACGAGAATTTGTCGGTACATTTTTTCTATATCGCCGTTAAAAACATATCGATAAAACCGCCATCTAAGAATTAACAAAGTCAAATCGTTTTGCAAAACCGGTCCAGTGTACAAAACATCATTAAGGCTCAGGCCTGAACATGACCGACTCGATGCATTAAACACCACTCTAACCTTCGTAGTGGTACTGTCAGGTTTAAAAACCGCATGGTGGCGCAAGTAGAAAGTTTCCGAACTTTTTAAATTATTTCTTGCAACTAAATCCATATTACCTAAAACCTTATATTCGGATAAAACATCATCATAAGTGGCTTTAAGTACCGGTTTCTTTAACAGCGACATCTCATTTCTAAAAAACTGACGCTGCGCCTTTTCACGAGAGGGTCCAAGTTCACTGTTATTCAAATATTGGGGCTTGAAAGGTAGCGAAACTATATAACGACCTTCACTGGTCCTTCTTGTGGTGCTTATGTAAAGGTCTTCACAATATTTATACTCAGGTGTAGACTTTGTTATCCTTGGTGGCTCTTCTAATTGCCAAAACTTTTCCAACTCCTCGTCTAAACCTACTTCTGTGTAAAATGAACTAGAATTCATTACGGCTCGTTGCCCAACATCAGAAAATGATCCAGTTAGAATCCATCCAAAAACCGTTTCTTGAGCCATCAAACTTCCAATAATGTTTCGCTTAACACCATCTTTCATAATTTTCGAATAGATGTCAGCACCAATGAGGATGTCAATTTTACTACTTTTTGCAAAATATGGATCTGCCAATTTTAGGCCAGATAATGAAGAGCATTTTTACATATTAATGGATTCAGTGGGCAAGTTCCCAGTTAACCTAGGCAGCACCAACCCGTCCACATTGATTTTCAACTGGCTATCCACAGGCGATGCTAAATAAAAGTTGCAGAGTTTCTGAACAGCTCCTGCCATAGCATCATTCAAACCAGAAACTTGAGCTCGTATCTTTTTAACTGGTAAATTTAATTTTTGCTGTAAGCTTTCGGAAATAAATGTTGCCTGAGACCCCGAATCAGTTAGAGCTCTTGCACAAAATATCTCATTGCGACATAATATGTTGACTAAAGCTGTGCCTAAAAGAATTTGATGAGAGGTAGATGCGAACCCGTTCTGAATTGCCAGTTCTTCCAATGCCGACTGTCTCGTACAGGGTTCCTAAATTTGCTTCTCTTCCACCGCCTCTCTATACAACATCGTGTGATGCTTTGATTTACAAACTGTGCATCGAAAATTGCTGTGGCAAGCGTTCAATTTGTGTCCTTCGCCAAGACAATTGATACACAGATTGTACCGTTTCACAACTATAAATCGTTCTCCTGGACTCAACTCTCCGAATTTAGGGCAAGTTCTCAACAAATGGTCCTTCGAGCAACTATAACATGACCTTTTCACTACCTTAGCCTGATACGCTCTAACTTTCTTATTGGAAAATGAACTTTTTGATTTTTCAGGGCGCTGATCACCTCCCCCCGAAAAATCCTTTAAATAATTTGGTTTTTCAATTAGCTTGATAGGATTGGCTCTAATACCAGAAACGGTTTCTAAGGCCTGAAAACAAGAAGTCAAAAATCTGTCCATCTCCTCCCAACTTGGGATTTCTGTTTTGTCTTTTATTGAATGTTCCCAGGCCGACAAGGTTAAATCAGGCAACTTGATAGAGCAGAGGAAAATGAAAATCGAGTATCAATTGCTAATGTTAACTTCATGCAAATGTAGAGCTGCTATGCAGTTATTAATATCTCGCTGTAAACGCTTTATTTCTGCAGCTGACTCTGACTGGACTTCGACCAAGTTAAACAAAGTCTTTAACTGTATATTA
This sequence comes from Germaria angustata, assembly GCA_963681545.1. Classification (NCBI taxonomy): domain Eukaryota; kingdom Metazoa; phylum Arthropoda; class Insecta; order Diptera; family Tachinidae; genus Germaria; species Germaria angustata. The sequence goes on along the minus strand of OY813002.1, from coordinate 44,558,030 downwards.
ACTAAAATCCTTTTATTCTCATATCGGTCTTTTAAATTTTTCCACGCAGTGTCAAAGCCTTCATTTGTTAATAATTTTCGAATAGATGTCAGCACCAATGAGGATGTCAATTTTACTACTTTTTGCAAAATACGGATCTGCCAATTTTAGGCCAGATAATGAAGAGCATTTTTACATATTAATGGATTCAGTGGGCAATTTCCCAGTTAACATAGGCAGCACCAACCCGTCCACGTTGATTTTCAACTGGCTATCCACAGGCGAGGCTAAATAAAAGTTGCAGAGTTTCTGAACAGCTCCTGCCAAAGCATCATTCAAACCAGAAACTTGAGCTCGTATCTTTTTAACTGGTAAATTTAATTTTTGCTGTAAGCTTTCGGAAATAAATGTTGCCTGAGACCCCGAATCAGTTAGAGCTCTTGCACAAAATACCTCATTGCGACATAATATGTTGACTAAAGCTGTGCCTAAAAGAATTTGATGAGAGGTAGATGCGAACCCGTTCTGAATTGTCAGTTCTTCCAATGCCGACTGTCTCGTACAGGGTTCCTAAATTTGCTTCTCTTTCACCGCCTCTCTATACAACATCGTGTGATGCTTTGATTTACAAACTGTGCATCGAAAATTGCTGTGGCAAGCGTTCAATTTGTGTCCTTCGCCAAGACAATTGATACACAGATTGTACCGTTTCACAACTATAAATCGTTCTCCTGGACTCAACTCTCCGAATTTAGGGCAAGTTCTCAACAAATGGTCCTTCGAGCAACTATAACATGACCTTTTCACTACCTTAGCCTGATACTCTTATTGGAAAATGAACTTTTTGATTTTTCAGGGCGCTGATCACCTCCCCCCGAAAAATCCTTTAAATAATTTGGTTTTTCAATTAGCTTGATAGGATTGGCTCTAATACCAGAAACGGTTTCTAAGGCCTGAAAACGAGAAGTCAAAAATCTGTCCATCTCCTCCCAACTTGGGATTTCTGTTTTGTCTTTTATTGAATGTTCCCAGGCCGACAAGGTTAAATCAGGCAACTTGATAGAGCAGAGGAAAATGAAAATCGAGTATCAATTGCTAATGTTAACTTCATGCAAATGTAGAGCTGCTATGCAGTTATTAATATCTCGCTGTAAACGCTTTATTTCTGCAGCTGACTCTGACTGGACTTCGACCAAGTTAAACAAAGTCTTTAGCTGTATATTAACTAAAATCCTTTTATTCTCATATCGGTCTTTTAAATTTTTCCACGCAGTGTCAAAGCCTTCATTTGTTAGTGGCGATTTCTTGACGATCTCTAACTGCCATACCTAAATAAAAGCGTCAAGCGCAACGTTTTTTTACGCCGAGCTTTAACGCTGAAATGCCATACCTAAATAAAAGCGTCAACGTTATGTCAAAACGATTAAAACAGTGTTATCGAACAAACAAATCAAACAACCCTGATTATTTTAACAGGTTGCCGGACCACATTGTTGTTTGAAATTTTGTTATTAAAATTTTGTTATTTAAATTAAAATTAAAATAAAATAATTAAAATTTGAAAAAATTAGTTATTTAGAAGAGTTAGAAGATTTTTTTCTCATTTGGTAACTTTTAAAGCGAATTTTGGTTGTAAAAGTTTTTTGGGTGTGGCAGCACTAAGCATTAATGACACATTAAAAAAATAAACAATAGTACTTCTGCAGTCAACTTCACTTCTTTACGCGTTGTCAAAATCGGATTTTCCAATAGCAAAGCGTTGACGCCGCGTTATTTCGGTATGCTCCATACAAAATGTATGGGAATGAGAACTTTTGACAGCCAGACAACGCTTGACGCGCCAATTTAGGTATGGCAGTAAAGCTTCATCCCGAGTGTTTTGCCTAAGATAGAATAACCTCTCGACGGCACTTAATGAGGTACCGTTAATATACACAGCCACAAACATATCTCTAAACGCAGGCCATGACTCATAATCGCCAGAAAAAGATTCAGTGGTACATGGTGGTAACCTAACATGATGGCTTGCTGAAGCACTTGCCTCATTCGAAGGTGTAACACAATGGGTGGAAGAGAGCGTCGGTCTATGTAATAACGATTGTGATAATTCACCCATCAACGCGGCGCAGGTTATATATGCCATTTTGCACTCTTTGAAAAGAGTTTTAGCTGCTTCCCAGTCCTCTTCGGATGTCGAATCCCCACTCGCGGTTGCAAAGGTTTCATAAGCTATCCTAACTCTTTCCCATTAGGCCTTAAATTTTTCCTTTTCGAGTTCAATTGTAAACGCTGTTTGGTTGGCGCGATGAGTTGCATTAAAATCATTTTCAAATTCGAGAAAAAGTAAGGCATATTTCTCAAATTTCTGCAAGTTATCCGATTTTACCATATTGATTGCTCAAACTACTATCCCAATATAACCGAAAGTAAGATCCCTGATATTCAAATCAATTACGACTATCAAATGATTTATTTCCAAGTAAATAAATCGGTAAATTCTAGACTATAGTAGAAAATTATCCACATAAACTTGTACGGTCAAAGTTTTCAAGAACTGTTTGTTGGAGGTAGACTTCGATAACAAAATAATTGGAATGTCAGGTTTCGTTATTGAATGATTTTAATACACACTCCAGAAAAAAAATTATAATCCAAATATTAGGAATTTTACTTTCTCAGTAAAAGTGTTTCGCAATTTGAAGAGGTATTTTACATTCAAAGGAATTTATATGGTAAAGCTTTGATTTCCCTTAATTAAAAAATTGATAAAAGTGTGAAATTTTAAAAGCCGGTTGTTAAGCAACTGCTAACAATAGTATTTTTATTTGTAAAGAAATCGGCAAGTCACAAGATCCTCTAGTAATATTATAGGAAACGAATATATATTATTTAGGCCTTAATATGCGTTTTAATGTAACACATAAATTCAGTTTTAATTTCCCACGATTTAATTCTGAACTGTACCTTACTGTACTTCAAGAGTTGAATTAATGTATTTTTAAACTATTTGTTTTTCCAATTAAATTCACATTCCTTCTGACTAAGGAATGTTAGTGAATTAAAGTACAGATATATTTCAACCCCTGAAACTTGAATGAAGTACTGGACATATAAAATATCTTACACTTTATTTCCGATGAATTGTTCGTTGGGAAAGCACAATATAGTAGAAAAAAATATGATTTTTCTCACCTAATTTTTTCAATACATCACCAAGTTTATATCGCCACAGGTTTAACTCACCAGGTTTTTATTATTTTGATATGGATTATTTTGATTTGCTCGTTTTCTTCTTCTGTCGCTCACAAGATGTTATTTTCCCTTACTTTTATATATGCAAAGCTTGTAAATATTTTTAACAGTATTAATCATGCTCTTTATAAGGCGATCATATACATATGTAAAAAATTACTTTGAATGTTTTAATTAGCTACTTGTAAAATATAGACACTTGATCACTACAATGTGAAGTTGATATTGACAGCTGTGATATCAGCAGGTCGAGGTTACAAGGAATTACACAACAAAGACAGAGTTGAAAACAGCAGTTTTACACAATTGCATTAATGCAGTATTCAGTTTGTGGCTTTGCTAAATCAATTGCAATTATAACTTCACCTTTCCAACTAAAATTGGGTTCCCAATAATTCCAGAGATCCGGTTCGATTGGACCAATAAAAATGCGCTAAGGGTTGTTCGAGATAACTTCCAGACAGTTGTCTCTACTGAATTGGAACCACCAATATACCTGATCAAGACACAGGACGGATATCGACCAGAAAAGAAAAACTAGATTTTTTTCTTTTTTTTATATTATTAGCAAACGTTATAATTGAGTTTTATGATTTTTGTTAGCAAACAATTTAAATCAATACGTATATAAAAAATGGTTTACAAAAAAGATGTCGATGGCGCAAAAATCTATACAGCAATGAATACAGAAAAATTAGAAAAAGATAATTAAAAAATTAAAAACTAATAACTGCAGCGCCCTTAGTGGTTAAAATTTCCAATCAAAATTTGGCACCACCCACTGTAAACGGAGATTAGCAACCACTTCTGTTCAGACATAAACATTCCGGCCGCCTTGCAGTACTGCAATCTTCATCCAGACCATCAGTTCAGCTAGTACTTAAAGGAACAAAAAAGAAAAGAGGAAAACAAGATTTAAATCAATGGGATTAACACCTAGGAATTCACAAATTGGGGATCCCATTCGATTAACTGATTTTTATTCAATGCGTTTAATTACAACAGAAAAAGAATTCAAACTTAAAAAATACCAATTTGATGGAGTTCCACACTAGCCATCCATATTCCAAACCACAGGGTAACAATCAAAAGGTAAAAAAAAACAATATATGTTTAAGGGGTATAGGATCCTGATATTATATATCCAAATATGGAAAAATGTGTCAATGACCTTTCTCTCGTACCACCAGATACCCCATTCCTTATAACTTTAGTGTACACTTCACACCCCAATTTAATTTGAACTGGAGCCGATATATGAAATTGCGGATCTGCCAGTTGAAAGCCTGGAAAGTCATTAGCAAAATTGGTCCACCAACAAGAAAATGGCCAGGTGTTAAGACATCTAAACTATCGACATTTTCCGTTAAAGGGCATAGTGGTTTAGAGTTGAGGCATGATTCAATACGTGCCAACAGTGTTGCAAATTCCTCGAATGTATATTTCAGGTCTCCAGCGATTTTTCTGAAATGATGCTTAAAACTTTTAACCCCTGCTTCCCACAAACCTCCCATATGAGGTGCACCAGGGGGGTTGAAATGCCATTGAAGACCTTGGTGTCCATAACTTTCGTTGATTGTAGAACATGTGATACGAAGAAATGCACGAAATTCTGACCGTATAATTTTTTAAGCACCTACAAAATTCGTGCCATTGTCAGAATGCATATTGCTGGGATATCCTCGCCGTGAAACAAATCTTTCAAATGCCGCCAAAAACGCTGCAGTCGATAAGCTACTAACTGCTTCCAAATGAATAGCTTTTGTAGCAAAACAGACAAATAAACAAACATATCCTTTCGTAACTAAGCAAGCCCGACCCTTAAAATTCCGAATGTCAAAGGGTCCGGTAAAGTCCACGCCAGTAGTGGTGAAGGGACGAGACAACACTCTTCTAGAAGTGGGTAGAGCTGCCATAATTTGACTTTGAGTCGCTTTTTTTTGCAAAGTACAACTCTTGCAGCGCCCAATTATCTTCTTTATTAAGTTTTTAGCTCGCGGGACAAAAAAACTCAGTACGCAGAACTCGTAACATAAGTTGGTTGCCGCCATGCAATGTAAGTTTGTGAACAAATTCAACAAACAAATATGCAAATCTACAACTCGGATGCAACACTATGGGAAATTTCTCGGTATATTTCACATATGTAGCATTTGCCAATCGACCCCCAACACGCATTATACTGTTTTTATCCAGAAAAGGCGACAAATTTAGCAGGTTTCCGTCCACGATTGGTTGATCGTTCGCCAACTTGTAGTATTCGGTCCCATAAAAAGCCTTTTGAGATGCGATTATAAGTTTTTTTCTAATGGACCGAATCTCTTCAGGAGTAATCTCGGGACTTGTAAAGTGTGCGTCTTGTTTCAAAATAAGTTTCCACGCTCTAACTACTAAAGCCAAAACACGCAACGCTCGAGGGTAAGATGAAAACCGTTCCAATAAATCATCAAACGACTGAAAATACGTAAAATACACTTGATGCGCACGCTCTTCTTCTTTTGTTCCAAATTCGGGAGTATTTAAACTCTCCCACTGATCGGATGCCGAAGATAGCCATGATGGACCATGCCACCAAAGTACATTTTCTACTAGATCTTGTGGTGGAGTACCTCTACTAATTAAATCGGCAGGATTTTCCGTCGATGAAACGTGTCTCCAACTATTTTTATCAATTTTTTCTACAATTTTCGAAACCCTATTTGCGACAAAAGTTTTCCAATTACCCGGTGGTTTTTGAAGCCAAGCCAAAACGATCATCGAATCAGTCCATGTATACACCTTTGTCCGACCTTCATCGAACCCGAAGTCATTTTTAACCGTGCTGATCAAATTTGCTAACAGATAGGCGCCACAAAGTTCCAAACGTGGTAGGGAAACTGTTTTTACTGGAGCTACCCTAGACTTCGCCACTAGTAAATGACATTGAATGGCACCCTTTTCGTCTTGCAGGCGCACATAAATACACGCGCCATAGGCCTTTTCAGAGGCATCAGAGAATCCATGAATTTGTACACAACTTGTCGGTGTAAATCCTACCCAACGTGGTATAGTTATATCATTAATAAATTTATATTCAGATACAAACTGATTCCACTTTTCTAAACTTTTTTTTTTTTGATAAAACTTCATCCCAGCCAGTTTTTTCGATCCAAATTAGTTGCATCAAAATAGTAATAGTTTCTCTTGCAGGGAGGGGAGATGTTATGAAATAAAATTTATCGACCCGAGCATTCCATCTAATGCCGAGCATTTTCGCCGAACTCTGACTATCGATTTCCAAAAAATTTTGTTTTAAAATAAAATCTGCTGGCAAATCTTTTAAAATGCGGTCATCATTTGCAGTCCATTTTCTCATTGAGAATCCAGCCGACGAGCCAATAACAGCTGATCCCGAGCTGCAATCGCCAGATGAATATCGTGAGCTCCAGCTAGCGCATCATCTACATACATCATTCGACGTAAAATTTTCGAGGCCAAAAGCCACTCTCCCTGAACGTCGCTTGCCAATTGATGTAACGTTCTAATTGCCAAATACGGAGCACAATTTACACCGAACGGGACGGTTTTCAATTCAAAATCTTCTAAATCGTCCGTGGGATTGCGGCGAAACACAATACGCTGAAACCTAGAGTGATTAGGATCCACGAGAATTTGTCGGTACATTTTTTCTATATCGCCGTTAAAAACATATCGATAAAACCGCCATCTAAGAATTAACAAAGTCAAATCGTTTTGCAAAACCGGTCCAGTGTACAAAACATCATTAAGGCTCAGGCCTGAACATGACCGACTCGATGCATTAAACACCACTCTAACCTTCGTAGTGGTACTGTCAGGTTTAAAAACCGCATGGTGGCGCAAGTAGAAAGTTTCCGAACTTTTTAAATTATTTCTTGCAACTAAATCCATATTACCTAAAACCTTATATTCGGATAAAACATCATCATAAGTGGCTTTAAGTACCGGTTTCTTTAACAGCGACATCTCATTTCTAAAAAACTGACGCTGCGCCTTTTCACGAGAGGGTCCAAGTTCACTGTTATTCAAATATTGGGGCTTGAAAGGTAGCGAAACTATATAACGACCTTCACTGGTCCTTCTTGTGGTGCTTATGTAAAGGTCTTCACAATATTTATACTCAGGTGTAGACTTTGTTATCCTTGGTGGCTCTTCTAATTGCCAAAACTTTTCCAACTCCTCGTCTAAACCTACTTCTGTGTAAAATGAACTAGAATTCATTACGGCTCGTTGCCCAACATCAGAAAATGATCCAGTTAGAATCCATCCAAAAACCGTTTCTTGAGCCATCAAACTTCCAATAATGTTTCGCTTAACACCATCTTTCATAATTTTCGAATAGATGTCAGCACCAATGAGGATGTCAATTTTACTACTTTTTGCAAAATATGGATCTGCCAATTTTAGGCCAGATAATGAAGAGCATTTTTACATATTAATGGATTCAGTGGGCAAGTTCCCAGTTAACCTAGGCAGCACCAACCCGTCCACATTGATTTTCAACTGGCTATCCACAGGCGATGCTAAATAAAAGTTGCAGAGTTTCTGAACAGCTCCTGCCATAGCATCATTCAAACCAGAAACTTGAGCTCGTATCTTTTTAACTGGTAAATTTAATTTTTGCTGTAAGCTTTCGGAAATAAATGTTGCCTGAGACCCCGAATCAGTTAGAGCTCTTGCACAAAATATCTCATTGCGACATAATATGTTGACTAAAGCTGTGCCTAAAAGAATTTGATGAGAGGTAGATGCGAACCCGTTCTGAATTGCCAGTTCTTCCAATGCCGACTGTCTCGTACAGGGTTCCTAAATTTGCTTCTCTTCCACCGCCTCTCTATACAACATCGTGTGATGCTTTGATTTACAAACTGTGCATCGAAAATTGCTGTGGCAAGCGTTCAATTTGTGTCCTTCGCCAAGACAATTGATACACAGATTGTACCGTTTCACAACTATAAATCGTTCTCCTGGACTCAACTCTCCGAATTTAGGGCAAGTTCTCAACAAATGGTCCTTCGAGCAACTATAACATGACCTTTTCACTACCTTAGCCTGATACGCTCTAACTTTCTTATTGGAAAATGAACTTTTTGATTTTTCAGGGCGCTGATCACCTCCCCCCGAAAAATCCTTTAAATAATTTGGTTTTTCAATTAGCTTGATAGGATTGGCTCTAATACCAGAAACGGTTTCTAAGGCCTGAAAACAAGAAGTCAAAAATCTGTCCATCTCCTCCCAACTTGGGATTTCTGTTTTGTCTTTTATTGAATGTTCCCAGGCCGACAAGGTTAAATCAGGCAACTTGATAGAGCAGAGGAAAATGAAAATCGAGTATCAATTGCTAATGTTAACTTCATGCAAATGTAGAGCTGCTATGCAGTTATTAATATCTCGCTGTAAACGCTTTATTTCTGCAGCTGACTCTGACTGGACTTCGACCAAGTTAAACAAAGTCTTTAACTGTATATTAACTAAAATCCTTTTATTCTCATATCGGTCTTTTAAATTTTTCCACGCAGTGTCAAAGCCTTCATTTGTTAATAATTTTCGAATAGATGTCAGCACCAATGAGGATGTCAATTTTACTACTTTTTGCAAAATACGGATCTGCCAATTTTAGGCCAGATAATGAAGAGCATTTTTACATATTAATGGATTCAGTGGGCAATTTCCCAGTTAACATAGGCAGCACCAACCCGTCCACGTTGATTTTCAACTGGCTATCCACAGGCGAGGCTAAATAAAAGTTGCAGAGTTTCTGAACAGCTCCTGCCAAAGCATCATTCAAACCAGAAACTTGAGCTCGTATCTTTTTAACTGGTAAATTTAATTTTTGCTGTAAGCTTTCGGAAATAAATGTTGCCTGAGACCCCGAATCAGTTAGAGCTCTTGCACAAAATACCTCATTGCGACATAATATGTTGACTAAAGCTGTGCCTAAAAGAATTTGATGAGAGGTAGATGCGAACCCGTTCTGAATTGTCAGTTCTTCCAATGCCGACTGTCTCGTACAGGGTTCCTAAATTTGCTTCTCTTTCACCGCCTCTCTATACAACATCGTGTGATGCTTTGATTTACAAACTGTGCATCGAAAATTGCTGTGGCAAGCGTTCAATTTGTGTCCTTCGCCAAGACAATTGATACACAGATTGTACCGTTTCACAACTATAAATCGTTCTCCTGGACTCAACTCTCCGAATTTAGGGCAAGTTCTCAACAAATGGTCCTTCGAGCAACTATAACATGACCTTTTCACTACCTTAGCCTGATACTCTTATTGGAAAATGAACTTTTTGATTTTTCAGGGCGCTGATCACCTCCCCCCGAAAAATCCTTTAAATAATTTGGTTTTTCAATTAGCTTGATAGGATTGGCTCTAATACCAGAAACGGTTTCTAAGGCCTGAAAACGAGAAGTCAAAAATCTGTCCATCTCCTCCCAACTTGGGATTTCTGTTTTGTCTTTTATTGAATGTTCCCAGGCCGACAAGGTTAAATCAGGCAACTTGATAGAGCAGAGGAAAATGAAAATCGAGTATCAATTGCTAATGTTAACTTCATGCAAATGTAGAGCTGCTATGCAGTTATTAATATCTCGCTGTAAACGCTTTATTTCTGCAGCTGACTCTGACTGGACTTCGACCAAGTTAAACAAAGTCTTTAGCTGTATATTAACTAAAATCCTTTTATTCTCATATCGGTCTTTTAAATTTTTCCACGCAGTGTCAAAGCCTTCATTTGTTAGTGGCGATTTCTTGACGATCTCTAACTGCCATACCTAAATAAAAGCGTCAAGCGCAACGTTTTTTTACGCCGAGCTTTAACGCTGAAATGCCATACCTAAATAAAAGCGTCAACGTTATGTCAAAACGATTAAAACAGTGTTATCGAACAAACAAATCAAACAACCCTGATTATTTTAACAGGTTGCCGGACCACATTGTTGTTTGAAATTTTGTTATTAAAATTTTGTTATTTAAATTAAAATTAAAATAAAATAATTAAAATTTGAAAAAATTAGTTATTTAGAAGAGTTAGAAGATTTTTTTCTCATTTGGTAACTTTTAAAGCGAATTTTGGTTGTAAAAGTTTTTTGGGTGTGGCAGCACTAAGCATTAATGACACATTAAAAAAATAAACAATAGTACTTCTGCAGTCAACTTCACTTCTTTACGCGTTGTCAAAATCGGATTTTCCAATAGCAAAGCGTTGACGCCGCGTTATTTCGGTATGCTCCATACAAAATGTATGGGAATGAGAACTTTTGACAGCCAGACAACGCTTGACGCGCCAATTTAGGTATGGCAGTAAAGCTTCATCCCGAGTGTTTTGCCTAAGATAGAATAACCTCTCGACGGCACTTAATGAGGTACCGTTAATATACACAGCCACAAACATATCTCTAAACGCAGGCCATGACTCATAATCGCCAGAAAAAGATTCAGTGGTACATGGTGGTAACCTAACATGATGGCTTGCTGAAGCACTTGCCTCATTCGAAGGTGTAACACAATGGGTGGAAGAGAGCGTCGGTCTATGTAATAACGATTGTGATAATTCACCCATCAACGCGGCGCAGGTTATATATGCCATTTTGCACTCTTTGAAAAGAGTTTTAGCTGCTTCCCAGTCCTCTTCGGATGTCGAATCCCCACTCGCGGTTGCAAAGGTTTCATAAGCTATCCTAACTCTTTCCCATTAGGCCTTAAATTTTTCCTTTTCGAGTTCAATTGTAAACGCTGTTTGGTTGGCGCGATGAGTTGCATTAAAATCATTTTCAAATTCGAGAAAAAGTAAGGCATATTTCTCAAATTTCTGCAAGTTATCCGATTTTACCATATTGATTGCTCAAACTACTATCCCAATATAACCGAAAGTAAGATCCCTGATATTCAAATCAATTACGACTATCAAATGATTTATTTCCAAGTAAATAAATCGGTAAATTCTAGACTATAGTAGAAAATTATCCACATAAACTTGTACGGTCAAAGTTTTCAAGAACTGTTTGTTGGAGGTAGACTTCGATAACAAAATAATTGGAATGTCAGGTTTCGTTATTGAATGATTTTAATACACACTCCAGAAAAAAAATTATAATCCAAATATTAGGAATTTTACTTTCTCAGTAAAAGTGTTTCGCAATTTGAAGAGGTATTTTACATTCAAAGGAATTTATATGGTAAAGCTTTGATTTCCCTTAATTAAAAAATTGATAAAAGTGTGAAATTTTAAAAGCCGGTTGTTAAGCAACTGCTAACAATAGTATTTTTATTTGTAAAGAAATCGGCAAGTCACAAGATCCTCTAGTAATATTATAGGAAACGAATATATATTATTTAGGCCTTAATATGCGTTTTAATGTAACACATAAATTCAGTTTTAATTTCCCACGATTTAATTCTGAACTGTACCTTACTGTACTTCAAGAGTTGAATTAATGTATTTTTAAACTATTTGTTTTTCCAATTAAATTCACATTCCTTCTGACTAAGGAATGTTAGTGAATTAAAGTACAGATATATTTCAACCCCTGAAACTTGAATGAAGTACTGGACATATAAAATATCTTACACTTTATTTCCGATGAATTGTTCGTTGGGAAAGCACAATATAGTAGAAAAAAATATGATTTTTCTCACCTAATTTTTTCAATACATCACCAAGTTTATATCGCCACAGGTTTAACTCACCAGGTTTTTATTATTTTGATATGGATTATTTTGATTTGCTCGTTTTCTTCTTCTGTCGCTCACAAGATGTTATTTTCCCTTACTTTTATATATGCAAAGCTTGTAAATATTTTTAACAGTATTAATCATGCTCTTTATAAGGCGATCATATACATATGTAAAAAATTACTTTGAATGTTTTAATTAGCTACTTGTAAAATATAGACACTTGATCACTACAATGTGAAGTTGATATTGACAGCTGTGATATCAGCAGGTCGAGGTTACAAGGAATTACACAACAAAGACAGAGTTGAAAACAGCAGTTTTACACAATTGCATTAATGCAGTATTCAGTTTGTGGCTTTGCTAAATCAATTGCAATTATAACTTCACCTTTCCAACTAAAATTGGGTTCCCAATAATTCCAGAGATCCGGTTCGATTGGACCAATAAAAATGCGCTAAGGGTTGTTCGAGATAACTTCCAGACAGTTGTCTCTACTGAATTGGAACCACCAATATACCTGATCAAGACACAGGACGGATATCGACCAGAAAAGAAAAACTAGATTTTTTTCTTTTTTTTATATTATTAGCAAACGTTATAATTGAGTTTTATGATTTTTGTTAGCAAACAATTTAAATCAATACGTATATAAAAAATGGTTTACAAAAAAGATGTCGATGGCGCAAAAATCTATACAGCAATGAATACAGAAAAATTAGAAAAAGATAATTAAAAAATTAAAAACTAATAACTGCAGCGCCCTTAGTGGTTAAAATTTCCAATCAAAATTTGGCACCACCCACTGTAAACGGAGATTAGCAACCACTTCTGTTCAGACATAAACATTCCGGCCGCCTTGCAGTACTGCAATCTTCATCCAGACCATCAGTTCAGCTGGTACTTAAAGGAACAAAAAAGAAAAGAGGAAAACAAGATTTAAATCAATGGGATTAACACCTAGGAATTCACAAATTGGGGATCCCATTCGATTAACTGATTTTTATTCAATGCGTTTAATTACAACAGAAAAAGAATTCAAACTTAAAAAATACCAATTTGATGGAGTTCCACACTAGCCATCCATATTCCAAACCACAGGGTAACAATCAAAAGGTAAAAAAAAACAATATATGTTTAAGGGGTATAGGATCCTGATATTATATATCCAAATATGGAAAAATGTGTCAATGACCTTCCTCTCGTACCACCAGATACCCCATTCCTTATAACTTTAGTGTACACTTCACACCCCAATTTAATTTGAACTGGAGCCGATATATGAAATTGCGGATCTGCCAGTTGAAAGCCTGGAAAGTCATTAGCAAAATTGGTCCACCAACAAGAAAATGGCCAGGTGTTAAGACATCTAAACTATCGACATTTTCCGTTAAAGGGCATAGTGGTTTAGAGTTGAGGCATGATTCAATACGTGCCAACAGTGTTGCAAATTCCTCGAATGTATATTTCAGGTCTCCAGCGATTTTTCTGAAATGATGCTTAAAACTTTTAACCCCTGCTTCCCACAAACCTCCCATATGAGGTGCACCAGGGGGGTTGAAATGCCATTGAAGACCTTGGTGTCCATAACTTTCGTTGATTGTAGAACATGTGATACGAAGAAATGCACGAAATTCTGACCGTATAATTTTTGAAGCACCTACAAAATTCGTGCCATTGTCAGAATGCATATTGCTGGGATATCCTCGCCGTGAAACAAATCTTTCAAATGCCGCCAAAAACGCTGGAGTCGATAAGCTACTAACTGCTTCCAAATGAATAGCTTTTGTAGCAAAACAGACAAATAAACAAACATATCCTTTCGTAACAAAGCAAGCCCGACCCTTAAAATTCCGAATGTCAAAGGGTCCGGTAAAGTCCACGCCAGTAGTGGTGAATGGACGAGACAACACTCTTCTAGAAGTGGGTAGAGCTGCCATAATTTGACTTTGAGTCGCTTTTTTTGCAAAGTACAACTCTTGCAGCGCCCAATTATCTTCTTTATTAAGTTTTTAGCTCGCGGGACAAAAAAACTCAGTACGCAGAACTCGTAACATAAGTTGGTTGCCGCCATGCAATGTAAGTTTGTGAACAAATTCAACAAACAAATATGCAAATCTACAACTCGGATGCAACACTATGGGAAATTTCTCGGTATATTTCACATATGTAGCATTTGCCAATCGACCCCCAACACGCATTATACTGTTTTTATCCAGAAAAGGCGACAAATTTAGCAGGTTTCCGTCCACGATTGGTTGATCGTTCGCCAACTTGTAGTATTCGGTCCCATAAAAAGCCTTTTGAGATGCGATTATAAGTTTTTTTCTAATGGACCGAATCTCTTCAGGAGTAATCTCGGGACTTGTAAAGTGTGCGTCTTGTTTCAAAATAAGTTTCCACCCTCCAACTACTAAAGCCAAAACACGCAACGCTCGAGGGTAAGATGAAAACCGTTCCAATAAATCATCAAACGACTGAAAATACGTAAAATACACTTGATGCGCACGCTCTTCTTCTTTTGTTCCAAATTCGGGAGTATTTAAACTCTCCCACTGATCGGATGCCGAAGATAGCCATGATGGACCATGCCACCAAAGTACATTTTCTACTAGATCTTGTGGTGGAGTACCTCTACTAATTAAATCGGCAGGATTTTCCGTCGATGAAACGTGTCTCCAACTATTTTTATCAATTTTTTCTACAATTTTCGAAACCCTATTTGCGACAAAAGTTTTCCAATTACCCGGTGGTTTTTGAAGCCAAGCCAAAACGATCATCGAATCAGTCCATGTATACACCTTTGTCCGACCTTCATCGAACCCGAAGTCATTTTTAACCGTGCTGATCAAATTTGCGCCACAAAGTTCCAAACGTGGTAGGGAAACTGTTTTTACTGGAGCTACCCTAGACTTCGCCACTAGTAAATGACATTGAATGGCACCCTTTTCGTCTTGCAGGCGCACATAAATACACGCGCCATAGGCCTTTTCAGAGGCATCAGAGAATCCATGAATTTGTACACAACTTGTCGGTGTAAATCCTACCCAACGTGGTATAGTTATATCATTAATAAATTTATATTCAGATACAAACTGATTCCACTTTTCTAAACTTTTTTTTTGATAAAACTTCATCCCACCCAGTTTTTTCGATCCAAATTAGTTGCATCAAAATTTTTTCCACTACAACTACCGGACCCAACCAACCTGCGGGATCAAACAACTTAGCGATAAGAGATAAAACCTCCCGCTTCGTAATAGTTTCTCTTGCAGGGAGGGGAGATGTTATGAAATAAAATTTATCGACCCGAGCATTCCATCTAATGCCGAGCATTTTCGCCGAACTCTGACTATCGATTTCCAAAAAATTTTGTTTTAAAATAAAATCTGCTGGCAAATCTTTTAAAATGCGGTCATCATTTGCAGTCCATTTTCTCATTGAGAATCCAGCCGACGAGCCAATAACAGCTGATCCCGAGCTGCAATCGCCAGATGAATATCGTGAGCTCCAGCTAGCGCATCATCTACATACATCATTCGACGTAAAATTTTCGAGGCCAAAAGCCACTCTCCCTGAACGTCGCTTGCCAATTGATGTAACGTTCTAATTGCCAAATACGGAGCACAATTTACACCGAACGGGACGGTTTTCAATTCAAAATCTTCTAAATCGTCCGTGGGATTGCGGCGAAACACAATACGCTGAAACCTAGAGTGATTAGGATCCACGAGAATTTGTCGGTACATTTTTTCTATATCGCCGTTAAAAACATATCGATAAAACCGCCATCTAAGAATTAACAAAGTCAAATCGTTTTGCAAAACCGGTCCAGTGTACAAAACATCATTAAGGCTCAGGCCTGAACATGACCGACTCGATGCATTAAACACCACTCTAACCTTCGTAGTGGTACTGTCAGGTTTAAAAACCGCATGGTGGCGCAAGTAGAAAGTTTCCGAACTTTTTAAATTATTTCTTGCAACTAAATCCATATTACCTAAAACCTTATATTCGGATAAAACATCATCATAAGTGGCTTTAAGTACCGGTTTCTTTAACAGCGACATCTCATTTCTAAAAAACTGACGCTGCGCCTTTTCACGAGAGGGTCCAAGTTCACTGTTATTCAAATATTGGGGCTTGAAAGGTAGCGAAACTATATAACGACCTTCACTGGTCCTTCTTGTGGTGCTTATGTAAAGGTCTTCACAATATTTATACTCAGGTGTAGACTTTGTTATCCTTGGTGGCTCTTCTAATTGCCAAAACTTTTCCAACTCCTCGTCTAAACCTACTTCTGTGTAAAATGAACTAGAATTCATTACGGCTCGTTGCCCAACATCAGAAAATGATCCAGTTAGAATCCATCCAAAAACCGTTTCTTGAGCCATCAAACTTCCAATAATGTTTCGCTTAACACCATCTTTCATAATTTTCGAATAGATGTCAGCACCAATGAGGATGTCAATTTTACTACTTTTTGCAAAATATGGATCTGCCAATTTTAGGCCAGATAATGAAGAGCATTTTTACATATTAATGGATTCAGTGGGCAAGTTCCCAGTTAACCTAGGCAGCACCAACCCGTCCACATTGATTTTCAACTGGCTATCCACAGGCGATGCTAAATAAAAGTTGCAGAGTTTCTGAACAGCTCCTGCCATAGCATCATTCAAACCAGAAACTTGAGCTCGTATCTTTTTAACTGGTAAATTTAATTTTTGCTGTAAGCTTTCGGAAATAAATGTTGCCTGAGACCCCGAATCAGTTAGAGCTCTTGCACAAAATATCTCATTGCGACATAATATGTTGACTAAAGCTGTGCCTAAAAGAATTTGATGAGAGGTAGATGCGAACCCGTTCTGAATTGCCAGTTCTTCCAATGCCGACTGTCTCGTACAGGGTTCCTAAATTTGCTTCTCTTTCACCGCCTCTCTATACAACATCGTGTGATGCTTTGATTTACAAACTGTGCATCGAAAATTGCTGTGGCAAGCGTTCAATTTGTGTCCTTCGCCAAGACAATTGATACACAGATTGTACCGTTTCACAACTATAAATCGTTCTCCTGGACTCAACTCTCCGAATTTAGGGCAAGTTCTCAACAAATGGTCCTTCGAGCAACTATAACATGACCTTTTCACTACCTTAGCCTGATACGCTCTAACTTTCTTATTGGAAAATGAACTTTTTGATTTTTCAGGGCGCTGATCACCTCCCCCCGAAAAATCCTTTAAATAATTTGGTTTTTCAATTAGCTTGATAGGATTGGCTCTAATACCAGAAACGGTTTCTAAGGCCTGAAAACGAGAAGTCAAAAATCTGTCCATCTCCTCCCAACTTGGGATTTCTGTTTTGTCTTTTATTGAATGTTCCCAGGCCGACAAGGTTAAATCAGGCAACTTGATAGAGCAGAGGAAAATGAAAATCGAGTATCAATTGCTAATGTTAACTTCATGCAAATGTAGAGCTGCTATGCAGTTATTAATATCTCGCTGTAAACGCTTTATTTCTGCAGCTGACTCTGACTGGACTTCGACCAAGTTAAACAAAGTCTTTAACTGTATATTAACTAAAATCCTTTTATTCTCATATCGGTCTTTTAAATTTTTCCACGCAGTGTCAAAGCCTTCATTTGTTAGTGGCGATTTCTTGACGATCTCTAACTGCCATACCTAAATAAAAGCGTCAAGCGCAACGTTTTTTTACGCCGAGCTTTAACGCTGAAATGCCATACCTAAATAAAAGCGTCAACGTTATGTCAAAACGATTAAAACAGTGTTATCGAACAAACAAATCAAACAACCCTGATTATTTTAACAGGTTGCCGGACCACATTGTTGTTTGTGATTTTTTTATTAAAATTTTGTTATTTAAATTAAAATTAAAATAAAATAATTAAAATTTGAAAAAATTAGTTATTTAGAAGAGTTAGAAAATTTTTTTTCTCATTTGGTAACTTTTAAAGCGAATTTTGGTTGTAAAAATTTTTTGGGTGTGGCAGCACTAAGCATTAATGACACATTAAAAAAATAAACAATAGTACTTCTGCAGTCAACTTCACTTCTTTACGCGTTGTCAAAATCGGATTTTCCAATAGCAAAGCGTTGACGCCGCGTAATTTCGGTATGCTCCATACAAAATGTATGGGAATGAGAACTTTTGACAGCCAGACAACGCTTGACGCGCCAATTTAGGTATGGCAGTAAAGCTTCATCCCGAGTGTTTTGCCTAAGATAGAATAACCTCTCGACGGCACTTAATGAGGTACCGTTAATATACACAGCCACAAACATATCTCTAAACGCAGGCCATGACTCATAATCGCCAGAAAAAGATTCAGTGGTACATGGTGGTAACCTAACATGATGGCTTACTGAAGCACTTGCCTCATTCGAAGGTGTAACACAATGGGTGGAAGAGAGCGTCGGTCTATTTAATAACGATTGTGATAATTCACCCATCAACGCGGCGCAGGTTATATATGCCATTTTGCACTCTTTGAAAAGAGTTTTAGCTGCTTCCCAGTCCTCTTCGGATGTCGAATCCCCACTCGCGGTTGCAAAGGTTTCATAAGCTATCCTAACTCTTTCCCATAAGGCCTTAAATTTTTCCTTTTCGAGTTCAATTGTAAACGCTGTTTGGTTGGCGCGATGAGTTGCATTAAAATCATTTTCAAATTCGAGAAAAAGTAAGGCATATTTCTCAAATTTCTGCAAGTTATCCGATTTTACCATATTGATTGCTCAAACTACTATCCCAATATAACCGAAAGTAAGATCCCTGATATTCAAATCAATTACGACTATCAAATGATTTATTTCCAAGTAAATAAATCGGTAAATTCTAGACTATAGTAGAAAATTATCCACATAAACTTGTACGGTCAAAGTTTTCAAGAACTGTTTGTTGGAGGTAGACTTCGATAACAAAATAATTGGAATGTCAGGTTTCGTTATTGAATGATTTTAATACACACTCCAGAAAAAAAATTATAATCCAAATATTAGGAATTTTACTTTCTCAGTAAAAGTGTTTCGCAATTTGAAGAGGTATTTTACATTCAAAGGAATTTATATGGTAAAGCTTTGATTTCCCTTAATTAAAAAATTGATAAAAGTGTGAAATTTTAAAAGCCGGTTGTTAAGCAACTGCTAACAATAGTATTTTTATTTGTAAAGAAATCGGCAAGTCACAAGATCCTCTAGTAATATTATAGGAAACGAATATATATTATTTAGGCCTTAATATGCGTTTTAATGTAACACATAAATTCAGTTTTAATTTCCCACGAATTAATTCTGAACTGTACCTTACTGTACTTCAAGAGTTGAATTAATGTATTTTTAAACTATTTGTTTTTCCAATTAAATTCACATTCCTTCTGACTAAGGAATGTTAGTGAATTAAAGTACAGATATATTTCAACCCCTGAAACTTGAATGAAGTACTGGACATACAAAATATCCTACACTTTATTTCCGATGAATTGTTCGTTGGGAAAGCACAATATAGTAGAAAAAAATATGATTTTTCTCACCTAATTTTTTCAATACTTCACCAAGTTTATATCGCCACAGGTTTAACTCACCAGGTTTTTATTATTTTGATTCAAAATAGATATGGATTATTTTGATTTGCTCGTTTTCTTCTTCTGTCGCTCACAAGATGTTATTTTCCCTTACTTTTATATATGCAAAGCTTGTAAATATTTTTCCCAGTATTAATCATGCTCTTTATAAGGCGATCATATACATATGTAAAAAATTACTTTGAATGTTTTAATTAGCTACTTGTAAAATATAGACACTTGATCACTACAATGTGAAGTTGATATTGACAGCTGTGATATCAGCAGGTCGAGGTTACAAGGAATTACACAACAAAGACAGAGTTGAAAACAGCAGTTTTACACAATTGCATTAATGCAGTATTCAGTTTGTGGCTTTGCTAAATCAATTGCAATTATAACTTCACCTTTCCAACTAAAATTGGGTTCCCAATAATTCCAGAGATCCGGTTCGATTGGACCAATAAAAATGCGCTAAGGGTTGTTCGAGATAACTTCCAGACAGTTGTCTCTACTGAATTGGAACCACCAATATACCTGATCAAGACACAGGACGGATATCGACCAGAAAAGAAAAACTAGATTTTTTTCTTTTTTTTATATTATTAGCAAACGTTATAATTGAGTTTTATGATTTTTGTTAGCAAACAATTTAAATCAATACGTATATAAAAAATGGTTTACAAAAAAGATGTCGATGGCGCAAAAATCTATACAGCAATGAATACAGAAAAATTAGAAAAAGATAATTAAAAAATTAAAAACTAATAACTGCAGCGCCCTTAGTGGTTAAAATTTCCAATCAAAATTTGGCACCACCCACTGTAAACGGAGATTAGCAACCACTTCTGTTCAGACATAAACATTCCGGCCGCCTTGCAGTACTGCAATCTTCATCCAGACCATCAGTTCAGCTAGTACTTAAAGGAACAAAAAAGAAAAGAGGAAAACAAGATTTAAATCAATGGGATTAACACCTAGGAATTCACAAATTGGGGATCCCATTCGATTAACTGATTTTTATTCAATGCGTTTAATTACAACAGAAAAAGAATTCAAACTTAAAAAATACCAATTTGATGGAGTTCCACACTAGCCATCCATATTCCAAACCACAGGGTAACAATCAAAAGGTAAAAAAAAACAATATATGTTTAAGGGGTATAGGATCCTGATATTATACATCCAAATATGGAAAAATGTGTCAATGACCTTCCTCTCGTACCACCAGATACCCCATTCCTTATAACTTTAGTGTACACTTCACACCCCAATTTAATTTGAACTGGAGCCGATATATGAAATTGCGGATCTGCCAGTTGAAAGCCTGGAAAGTCATTAGCAAAATTGGTCCACCAACAAGAAAATGGCCAGGTGTTAAGACATCTAAACTATCGACATTTTCCGTTAAAGGGCATAGTGGTTTAGAGTTGAGGCATGATTCAATACGTGCCAACAGTGTTGCAAATTCCTCGAATGTATATTTCAGGTCTCCAGCGATTTTTCTGAAATGATGCTTAAAACTTTTAACCCCTGCTTCCCACAAACCTCCCATATGAGGTGCACCAGGGGGGTTGAAATGCCATTGAAGACCTTGGTGTCCATAACTTTCGTTGATTGTAGAACATGTGATACGAAGAAATGCACGAAATTCTGACCGTATAATTTTTTAAGCACCTACAAAATTCGTGCCATTGTCAGAATGCATATTGCTGGGATATCCTCGCCGTGAAACAAATCTTTCAAATGCCGCCAAAAACGCTGCAGTCGATAAGCTACTAACTGCTTCCAAATGAATAGCTTTTGTAGCAAAACAGACAAATAAACAAACATATCCTTTCGTAACTAAGCAAGCCCGACCCTTAAAATTCCGAATGTCAAAGGGTCCGGTAAAGTCCACGCCAGTAGTGGTGAAGGGACGAGACAACACTCTTCTAGAAGTGGGTAGAGCTGCCATAATTTGACTTTGAGTCGCTTTTTTTTGCAAAGTACAACTCTTGCAGCGCCCAATTATCTTCTTTATTAAGTTTTTAGCTCGCGGGACAAAAAAACTCAGTACGCAGAACTCGTAACATAAGTTGGTTGCCGCCATGCAATGTAAGTTTGTGAACAAATTCAACAAACAAATATGCAAATCTACAACTCGGATGCAACACTATGGGAAATTTCTCGGTATATTTCACATATGTAGCATTTGCCAATCGACCCCCAACACGCATTATACTGTTTTTATCCAGAAAAGGCGACAAATTTAGCAGGTTTCCGTCCACGATTGGTTGATCGTTCGCCAACTTGTAGTATTCGGTCCCATAAAAAGCCTTTTGAGATGCGATTATAAGTTTTTTTCTAATGGACCGAATCTCTTCAGGAGTAATCTCGGGACTTGTAAAGTGTGCGTCTTGTTTCAAAATAAGTTTCCACCCTCCAACTACTAAAGCCAAAACACGCAACGCTCGAGGGTAAGATGAAAACCGTTCCAATAAATCATCAAACGACTGAAAATACGTAAAATACACTTGATGCGCACGCTCTTCTTCTTTTGTTCCAAATTCGGGAGTATTTAAACTCTCCCACTGATCGGATGCCGAAGATAGCCATGATGGACCATGCCACCAAAGTACATTTTCTACTAGATCTTGTGGTGGAGTACCTCTACTAATTAAATCGGCAGGATTTTCCGTCGATGAAACGTGTCTCCAACTATTTTTATCAATTTTTTCTACAATTTTCGAAACCCTATTTGCGACAAAAGTTTTCCAATTACCCGGTGGTTTTTGAAGCCAAGCCAAAACGATCATCGAATCAGTCCATGTATACACCTTTGTCCGACCTTCATCGAACCCGAAGTCATTTTTAACCGTGCTGATCAAATTTGCGCCACAAAGTTCCAAACGTGGTAGGGAAACTGTTTTTACTGGAGCTACCCTAGACTTCGCCACTAGTAAATGACATTGAATGGCACCCTTTTCGTCTTGCAGGCGCACATAAATACACGCGCCATAGGCCTTTTCAGAGGCATCAGAGAATCCATGAATTTGTACACAACTTGTCGGTGTAAATCCTACCCAACGTGGTATAGTTATATCATTAATAAATTTATATTCAGATACAAACTGATTCCACTTTTCTAAACTTTTTTTTTGATAAAACTTCATCCCACCCAGTTTTTTCGATCCAAATTAGTTGCATCAAAATTTTTTCCACTACAACTACCGGACCCAACCAACCTGCGGGATCAAACAACTTAGCGATAAGAGATAAAACCTCCCGCTTCGTAATAGTTTCTCTTGCAGGGAGGGGAGATGTTATGAAATAAAATTTATCGACCCGAGCATTCCATCTAATGCCGAGCATTTTCGCCGAACTCTGACTATCGATTTCCAAAAAATTTTGTTTTAAAATAAAATCTGCTGGCAAATCTTTTAAAATGCGGTCATCATTTGCAGTCCATTTTCTCATTGAGAATCCAGCCGACGAGCCAATAACAGCTGATCCCGAGCTGCAATCGCCAGATGAATATCGTGAGCTCCAGCTAGCGCATCATCTACATACATCATTCGACGTAAAATTTTCGAGGCCAAAAGCCACTCTCCCTGAACGTCGCTTGCCAATTGATGTAACGTTCTAATTGCCAAATACGGAGCACAATTTACACCGAACGGGACGGTTTTCAATTCAAAATCTTCTAAATCGTCCGTGGGATTGCGGCGAAACACAATACGCTGAAACCTAGAGTGATTAGGATCCACGAGAATTTGTCGGTACATTTTTTCTATATCGCCGTTAAAAACATATCGATAAAACCGCCATCTAAGAATTAACAAAGTCAAATCGTTTTGCAAAACCGGTCCAGTGTACAAAACATCATTAAGGCTCAGGCCTGAACATGACCGACTCGATGCATTAAACACCACTCTAACCTTCGTAGTGGTACTGTCAGGTTTAAAAACCGCATGGTGGCGCAAGTAGAAAGTTTCCGAACTTTTTAAATTATTTCTTGCAACTAAATCCATATTACCTAAAACCTTATATTCGGATAAAACATCATCATAAGTGGCTTTAAGTACCGGTTTCTTTAACAGCGACATCTCATTTCTAAAAAACTGACGCTGCGCCTTTTCACGAGAGGGTCCAAGTTCACTGTTATTCAAATATTGGGGCTTGAAAGGTAGCGAAACTATATAACGACCTTCACTGGTCCTTCTTGTGGTGCTTATGTAAAGGTCTTCACAATATTTATACTCAGGTGTAGACTTTGTTATCCTTGGTGGCTCTTCTAATTGCCAAAACTTTTCCAACTCCTCGTCTAAACCTACTTCTGTGTAAAATGAACTAGAATTCATTACGGCTCGTTGCCCAACATCAGAAAATGATCCAGTTAGAATCCATCCAAAAACCGTTTCTTGAGCCATCAAACTTCCAATAATGTTTCGCTTAACACCATCTTTCATAATTTTCGAATAGATGTCAGCACCAATGAGGATGTCAATTTTACTACTTTTTGCAAAATATGGATCTGCCAATTTTAGGCCAGATAATGAAGAGCATTTTTACATATTAATGGATTCAGTGGGCAAGTTCCCAGTTAACCTAGGCAGCACCAACCCGTCCACATTGATTTTCAACTGGCTATCCACAGGCGATGCTAAATAAAAGTTGCAGAGTTTCTGAACAGCTCCTGCCATAGCATCATTCAAACCAGAAACTTGAGCTCGTATCTTTTTAACTGGTAAATTTAATTTTTGCTGTAAGCTTTCGGAAATAAATGTTGCCTGAGACCCCGAATCAGTTAGAGCTCTTGCACAAAATATCTCATTGCGACATAATATGTTGACTAAAGCTGTGCCTAAAAGAATTTGATGAGAGGTAGATGCGAACCCGTTCTGAATTGCCAGTTCTTCCAATGCCGACTGTCTCGTACAGGGTTCCTAAATTTGCTTCTCTTTCACCGCCTCTCTATACAACATCGTGTGATGCTTTGATTTACAAACTGTGCATCGAAAATTGCTGTGGCAAGCGTTCAATTTGTGTCCTTCGCCAAGACAATTGATACACAGATTGTACCGTTTCACAACTATAAATCGTTCTCCTGGACTCAACTCTCCGAATTTAGGGCAAGTTCTCAACAAATGGTCCTTCGAGCAACTATAACATGACCTTTTCACTACCTTAGCCTGATACGCTCTAACTTTCTTATTGGAAAATGAACTTTTTGATTTTTCAGGGCGCTGATCACCTCCCCCCGAAAAATCCTTTAAATAATTTGGTTTTTCAATTAGCTTGATAGGATTGGCTCTAATACCAGAAACGGTTTCTAAGGCCTGAAAACGAGAAGTCAAAAATCTGTCCATCTCCTCCCAACTTGGGATTTCTGTTTTGTCTTTTATTGAATGTTCCCAGGCCGACAAGGTTAAATCAGGCAACTTGATAGAGCAGAGGAAAATGAAAATCGAGTATCAATTGCTAATGTTAACTTCATGCAAATGTAGAGCTGCTATGCAGTTATTAATATCTCGCTGTAAACGCTTTATTTCTGCAGCTGACTCTGACTGGACTTCGACCAAGTTAAACAAAGTCTTTAACTGTATATTAACTAAAATCCTTTTATTCTCATATCGGTCTTTTAAATTTTTCCACGCAGTGTCAAAGCCTTCATTTGTTAGTGGCGATTTCTTGACGATCTCTAACTGCCATACCTAAATAAAAGCGTCAAGCGCAACGTTTTTTTACGCCGAGCTTTAACGCTGAAATGCCATACCTAAATAAAAGCGTCAACGTTATGTCAAAACGATTAAAACAGTGTTATCGAACAAACAAATCAAACAACCCTGATTATTTTAACAGGTTGCCGGACCACATTGTTGTTTGTGATTTTTTTATTAAAATTTTGTTATTTAAATTAAAATTAAAATAAAATAATTAAAATTTGAAAAAATTAGTTATTTAGAAGAGTTAGAAAATTTTTTTTCTCATTTGGTAACTTTTAAAGCGAATTTTGGTTGTAAAAATTTTTTGGGTGTGGCAGCACTAAGCATTAATGACACATTAAAAAAATAAACAATAGTACTTCTGCAGTCAACTTCACTTCTTTACGCGTTGTCAAAATCGGATTTTCCAATAGCAAAGCGTTGACGCCGCGTAATTTCGGTATGCTCCATACAAAATGTATGGGAATGAGAACTTTTGACAGCCAGACAACGCTTGACGCGCCAATTTAGGTATGGCAGTAAAGCTTCATCCCGAGTGTTTTGCCTAAGATAGAATAACCTCTCGACGGCACTTAATGAGGTACCGTTAATATACACAGCCACAAACATATCTCTAAACGCAGGCCATGACTCATAATCGCCAGAAAAAGATTCAGTGGTACATGGTGGTAACCTAACATGATGGCTTACTGAAGCACTTGCCTCATTCGAAGGTGTAACACAATGGGTGGAAGAGAGCGTCGGTCTATTTAATAACGATTGTGATAATTCACCCATCAACGCGGCGCAGGTTATATATGCCATTTTGCACTCTTTGAAAAGAGTTTTAGCTGCTTCCCAGTCCTCTTCGGATGTCGAATCCCCACTCGCGGTTGCAAAGGTTTCATAAGCTATCCTAACTCTTTCCCATAAGGCCTTAAATTTTTCCTTTTCGAGTTCAATTGTAAACGCTGTTTGGTTGGCGCGATGAGTTGCATTAAAATCATTTTCAAATTCGAGAAAAAGTAAGGCATATTTCTCAAATTTCTGCAAGTTATCCGATTTTACCATATTGATTGCTCAAACTACTATCCCAATATAACCGAAAGTAAGATCCCTGATATTCAAATCAATTACGACTATCAAATGATTTATTTCCAAGTAAATAAATCGGTAAATTCTAGACTATAGTAGAAAATTATCCACATAAACTTGTACGGTCAAAGTTTTCAAGAACTGTTTGTTGGAGGTAGACTTCGATAACAAAATAATTGGAATGTCAGGTTTCGTTATTGAATGATTTTAATACACACTCCAGAAAAAAAATTATAATCCAAATATTAGGAATTTTACTTTCTCAGTAAAAGTGTTTCGCAATTTGAAGAGGTATTTTACATTCAAAGGAATTTATATGGTAAAGCTTTGATTTCCCTTAATTAAAAAATTGATAAAAGTGTGAAATTTTAAAAGCCGGTTGTTAAGCAACTGCTAACAATAGTATTTTTATTTGTAAAGAAATCGGCAAGTCACAAGATCCTCTAGTAATATTATAGGAAACGAATATATATTATTTAGGCCTTAATATGCGTTTTAATGTAACACATAAATTCAGTTTTAATTTCCCACGAATTAATTCTGAACTGTACCTTACTGTACTTCAAGAGTTGAATTAATGTATTTTTAAACTATTTGTTTTTCCAATTAAATTCACATTCCTTCTGACTAAGGAATGTTAGTGAATTAAAGTACAGATATATTTCAACCCCTGAAACTTGAATGAAGTACTGGACATACAAAATATCCTACACTTTATTTCCGATGAATTGTTCGTTGGGAAAGCACAATATAGTAGAAAAAAATATGATTTTTCTCACCTAATTTTTTCAATACTTCACCAAGTTTATATCGCCACAGGTTTAACTCACCAGGTTTTTATTATTTTGATTCAAAATAGATATGGATTATTTTGATTTGCTCGTTTTCTTCTTCTGTCGCTCACAAGATGTTATTTTCCCTTACTTTTATATATGCAAAGCTTGTAAATATTTTTCCCAGTATTAATCATGCTCTTTATAAGGCGATCATATACATATGTAAAAAATTACTTTGAATGTTTTAATTAGCTACTTGTAAAATATAGACACTTGATCACTACAATGTGAAGTTGATATTGACAGCTGTGATATCAGCAGGTCGAGGTTACAAGGAATTACACAACAAAGACAGAGTTGAAAACAGCAGTTTTACACAATTGCATTAATGCAGTATTCAGTTTGTGGCTTTGCTAAATCAATTGCAATTATAACTTCACCTTTCCAACTAAAATTGGGTTCCCAATAATTCCAGAGATCCGGTTCGATTGGACCAATAAAAATGCGCTAAGGGTTGTTCGAGATAACTTCCAGACAGTTGTCTCTACTGAATTGGAACCACCAATATACCTGATCAAGACACAGGACGGATATCGACCAGAAAAGAAAAACTAGATTTTTTTCTTTTTTTTATATTATTAGCAAACGTTATAATTGAGTTTTATGATTTTTGTTAGCAAACAATTTAAATCAATACGTATATAAAAAATGGTTTACAAAAAAGATGTCGATGGCGCAAAAATCTATACAGCAATGAATACAGAAAAATTAGAAAAGGATAATTAAGAAATTAAAAACTAATACTGCAGCGCCCCTTAGTGGTTAAAATTTCCAAAAAAAAATTTGGCACCACCCACTGTAAGACGGAGATTAGAACCACATCTGTTCAGACATAAACACTCAGTAAACTAAAATTGTCTCACAACAAAAATTTCGTTTAGAACGAATGGGTGAATTCACCTTTAGTCTTCCCTAAAAAGAGAAAAAAAAATTATAAAATCGAGTCAAATTTACTGTTCAAATAATGGAACATTGGGACGATATGGGTTAATTACACTATGGAACATTTTTGGGATTATTGTCTGGGGGGTGAGAAATTCCAAGTCAGGGCGATGGTACTAGGTCAGTATAGTAAAACCCTCAAAGGGTTTGGCGTTCGTATGTGTCAGTTTTTTGTTATGACCTTTTAAATTTTTTCCTTATCTTCATGTTTTTCGCTTAGTTGTAACATTTTGGCAAAAACGTAGTTTAACGTAGTCCGATTTTGATGAAACAAATTTAGAAAAATTAAGAATTACAATTTCTTTAATCCGTTCATATAACGTTTTCCTATATGTTCAACACTTTCGATGTTAAAAATGAATGTATGAAGGGTAAAAAGTATTTTTTGCCTAAAAATTTAAATATTTTTTTTTTAATTAATAAAAAATCCAAAATGGAAAAAAGGATCAAGTGTTATTAATTTCATGTAAAGTCACATAACCTATAAACAAAATGCGACATAGATCATAGAAATCGATTAACGCGTTCTGCTTTTATTTACAATTAAGTGAAGTTTTTTCATCATTCACAAGGAATAAACTTTGGAGTGTTGCCTGACGACTTCGATAAGCTGTGACTTTCACACCGGGTGCCAACAAATTGTTTGATTTCAAAATGGAAGCCAGCTCTTCCGATTTATGCTGTGTTAATTCCAACTTGGCAACAATTGAATCAAGCTTATTTTGATTTATTAAAATTGGCTCATTGGATACTGATGGCTTATATGGGGGATCATCACGTGCATGATATGTCGGAGCAGTCGTAGAAGAGAAAATATCTGGGCTAGAAGCTTTTGGCACAGGAATGTGGTCCGAATGAGGCACTGGTGTTGCTGCACTTGCAACACCAACGTAATTATACGATTTTCTTATCCTTTTAGCGGCTCCTTTATTCGCGCATGCATAGCAATTCAATGGATTGTGACCTTCGCCAGAATTAGTCCAACTCATTGGGATACCGAATGGCATACTTTCACGTCTTCTATTTTTCCAATCCATTAGACGGTTGTAGCAGCTTTTACACACTATATTTGGTACCCAATTTTCGTTCACTATAACATTTTGGTTGAAGTACATCTCGTATGTTTGAACAAAATCACTACTGAAATTTCCCCTTTTTTATGTGTTGAGACATATTGACCACAGCAGTAGCAAAAGCTATAATATATCTGGCTTGCATAGTTCAGTTTTGTTCACTTTTAAAAAAATGGAGAAAAATATCAATATCAATATTTCTCTTTTAGTACGGTAGAAAAATATGAGAGAGTTCGGCTTGTGAGTGTCAATGTTTTCTCCAAATAATGTTGTGCATATCTGGAGCAAATTTTTGAAATTCATACATTTACCTAATTGTGAATAAATGAGAAATGCGTGGATCGATCTATGCCTTTTTTTGCTCATGAGTTATGTGACTTTACGCGAAAGTAATTAGTTTTGGCACTTTTTTCCATTTTGGATTTTTTTATTAATTTAAAAAAAAATTTTAAAATTTTTAGGCAAAAAATACTTTTTTCCCTTCATACATTCATTTTTAACTTCGAAACTGTTGCACATATAGCAAAACGTTATATGAACGGATTAAAGAAATTGTAATTCTTAATTTTTCTAAATTTGTTTCATCAAAATCGGACTACGTTAAACTACGTTTTTGCCAAAATGTTACAACTAAGCGAAAAAACATGAAGATAAGGAAAAAATTTAAAAGGTCATAACAAAAAACTGACACATACGAACGCCAAACCCTTTGAGGGTTTTACTATACTGACCTAGTACCATCACCCTGACTTGGAAAATCTCACCCCCCAGATTTCCTGTTGTACTGTGTTATCTTCCCGAAGAAATTGAACTGTGCTGCCAGATACACACATTTTTTATGCAAAATTGAAATGCGTTGCCACATCATATTATATGTACATATGTATGTATAGTAATATACAGAGTATCAGGCATGTTCTGAAATCACGGTGATTTTAAATCACTAACGATTTTGAAATCACGAGATTGATATTTTGGTGTTCTGAAAATCACGAGTATTTTAATTTTTAGTAGTGATTTTCATGTTCTAAATCACGAGCTAACAGCTGATTTGCTTTGTTTACATTTAAAATTTTTTATATTTAAGTGATTAATCAGAAAAATATAACAAATTTAAGAGTTAAATTGTGAGTGTCGTTAGTTATTTCAGAAAATAAAGTGAAAAAAATGCCTGGAGCAACCTTTTTAGCAATACATGACTTAAAAAGAAAGCAGTTAAATAATGAGCGTCTTAGAAAGCGATACCTGAGAGACTTATCCAATCCTATAGAAGTGGATGACAAATCGTAAGTAAATATAAGTTTGGCCGCATTCCTAAACGTCCGTTTGCAATGCGTCCATAAATTGTAAACATTTTTATAATACTTTGCATCTAAATTGCATTGCAGACAGTCATTTAGATATGCAGCCTTTGTATATAAATCATGATTTCATGTAAATGGCCTTTCAGATTTATTTCACTTTACCGCCTTAACAAAAGTGCTTTCAAATTAGTACTGGATAATATAGCAGCACATTTGCCAAAATGCTCCATTCCAGAAAATATACAACTGGCAGCTGTGTTAAGATATTTGGCTGTTGGATCGTATCAAGGCGTTATTGCTAATGATATGAACATAAGTATGGGGCGGTCAACGTTTTGCAAAATCTTATGGACCATAATGAACGTATTGGAGGAAACTTTGTGTCCAGGTTGGATTCAGATCGATCTGAACCCACAAGCGCAGACGCAATCAAAGTCTCATTTTTATCACCAATATGGTATTCCCGGAGTAATTGGATGTGTTAACGGCACTCATATAAGACTAACGAAACCATCATCGGATCACAGTGTATATTTTAGCAGAAAGGGTTATTATAGCTTAAATGTTATGATCGTACGTAGTTAACATAATCATAAAAATGTTTATTTGATTAATGCATCTTCTATTTTAGATTTGTAGTTATGAAATGCGCATTTTAGCAGTAGATGCTTGCAGGCCAGGATCATGTCACGATTCCTTTGCGTGGAGAATGAGTGATGCCAGCAGATACTACTCTGAAATGTATAATGAAGGCTCTCGCAACTTTTGGCTATTGGGAGATTCAGGCTACCCGTTAAAACCATACCTTATGACACCCTACAAATGCCCCGATTATGGTACTGCACAGCACATATTCAATCAAAGGCACGCTTCTGCAAGGAATATAGTAGAAAGAACAATTGGAGTTCTTAAAAGTCGATTCAGGTGTCTTCAAACTGTTCTTCCTTATGTTTCTTCTAAAGCCGTTACTATTGTTAATGTGTGTTGTGCCCTACATAATATATGCAAACACTACAACATAGGGCTTGACGAAGAGGTTGTTGTTAGCGTAGACAACGATGACTTTGAAACAGCGGAACAAGATGATAGTACATCAGTAACTGTGAGGGATAATATTGCCCGTTCATTGAATTAAAGCATAAAATTTTTAAAACAAAAACACTTTATTTAATAAAAATTCAGTTCTTTAAGAAAAAAAATCAACAATTCAGGTACAATTAATAAAAATTATATGAGATCAATTTGATTGTGGTTTCATATCCAGCTTCATTTGCTCCAGCTCCAAAAATTTCAGTTTAATTTCATTTCTTGTTTTCATGCTTTTTTCTACTACATAGTTATGCCTAATAGTTTCTTTTAGTTCTTTTTCTTTTAATATTCTTAACTCTCTAAGGTTTTTTGACAATTCTTTTAAATATTTGTTGCTTTCTTTCGTTTCTTCTTTCATCCTCTCCAAACTATCAGATATTTTAGTGAAGTGCTCGGCTTCCATTTGCAAAACATCCTCAATATCCGCAACCTGCCTCTTCCGTTTTTTGATTTTTTAAAGGGGTTGAGATTATTGGCGTTAGAAAATTAGAACCCGGTATTTCAACGTCGGAAAATTCTAATGGAGAGTCTGTAAGGATTTCATCCGTGCATGTGGTGGTACATTGCGCATTGGTGGTACATTGCGCAGTAGCTGATGTTAGCATTACCTGACTTGATGGTGATTTGAGTGTAGCTTGCGACGCCGTGGGTAAATTTTTTTTTGGCACTCCATAACTTTTGGCACTTTCAACACCATTAACTGATGCGTACAGTCCGCATATAAGTGCAATCTGCTCTTCAGTGGGAGATATTACATATTTATTATAACGTCCGCCACCAGTTTTACCCACTTCCACTTTATTGTGTGCTAAACGTTGCTTGACGCTTAGTTTCATAACAGTCCATACCTAACAAATACCTTTAGTAACCTTTATTGAATTATTGGTTTACCTACCTTTTTCCAGCCTGTGACTTCCTTGGTGGGTGGTCCCGAAGCATTTAACTCACTTGCAAGATCTGCCCATAATTGATCGAAATGTACGCGATCACCCTTAACAAACCCCTTAGCCATATCGGTGTGCTGCTCCATAAATTTGAAAAAAATTTCAATTTGAGCATTATTTTTATGTAGACCCTAAGAAACATAACTTTAAAAAGATATTTACTTTTAAGTTTATTCAATTCTACTTACATTCTTATTAATTTTATTTAATATATGTATATCTATGGAGCGCAATCACAAGTCTGCAGCGAAAATTTGAAGAATAAAAAGTTGTCACTTTTTAGCGCATGTCACATTTACTCTAAGAAGAGACACTTGTTCCCCCATTCGAATCAACAACCAAGTTGTGCCTCAACATTCACAGGTAAAATACCTTGGTATACACCTTGACCGACGGCTTACATGGAAACACCACATCGACTCTAAGATGACACAAATGAAGCTTAAATTAACTCAGATACATTGGCTGATTGGTAGAAATTCTACCCTCAGTCTAGATTGTAAACTTTTAATATACAAGTCGCTTTTGAAACCCATATGGTGTTACGGAATTCAGCTATGGGGCACTGCTTCAGCTTCCAATGTAGAGAGAATACAACGTATGCAAAACAAAATTTTAAGGTTAATAACATCGTCTCCTTGGTACATGAAAAATTCTATTTTACATCGTGATTTAAATATGCCACTTGTGACCGCTGAAATTGCAAAATATGCAGGCAAATATTTAACAAAACTCGAGTCCCATCCGAATCCGCTTGCCCGAAATATCTTGAACTTTACTGGACACATCCGCTTAAAAAAGAGGGATACTACGGCTTTAATACGCCACACTGCAGATGAAACTTTTTGAAAATATTTTTTGTGCTTAACTCTACATTTATGTATTTTTAATTATTATCACTAAGTTTATGTCCGACACTGGTTGGGCCTAATTATTCTATCTATATTTAAGATTTGAACACTTTTTGTTAGTTCAGTTCTGAAGATACAAAAATAAAAATTAGTGGGAAAAAAAAAACTTTTTAGCGCTTCTTTTTATAGTGCTGCCACACTCATTTAGTACTTATTGTTGCCATTTGCACTCTTTTTTTCTTTGTTTATCAAAATTTAACCAATCGATTTTCGTAATTATCGAATACTTTTAATTATTTTTTAACAAATTTAACAATTTTTATTTTTAATGATAAATTTAGGTGAATTAATTAGTCATATGCGACAAGCCATAAAAATTGCCTTGCTCTAGTAACCACAGACGTTTTTTTGATAAGCAATGCCAGCTGACTACTAAAAAAGAAAAAGTAAATCACGAAGAATACAAATAAAACTAAACAATTGTACACCAAATATAAAGCGTCTATCTAAATTTATAAATTTTAAAGTTTTTCTTTGTAAAATAATAGATTTTATTACTAAAACAAATAAAGAACCAATCATATTAAGTGTATGTAATCATTTTATTATCGAAATCAAACCAATATGCTAAAAAAACGCAAAGTGATTTGATATCGTCAGACATTAACCTGACCGGTTTTAAATCACGAGATTTCAAATTTTTTTGTGCGCAGAACACCTTTTCAGTGATTTCAAATCACTTTAGGATAAAGTGATTTTCAGAACATGCCTGTATATTTGTAAATTTTTTATATTTATTTAACAAAATAGCTATTAGAACATGCACTCGACTTTTATTCATTTGTATATTTTTTATTTTATAAAAATTTGTTTAATTTAGAACACAGCAAATTGCAATCATCTGTCACTGTGCTGCCTGCTTGTAAAAGTAACACACATCATTTACAGAGTTGTTCTATATGTTAGCTTTGTTTGTGCAGAACATTTGTTCGATGTGTGTGAATCTTTTGAGAGCAAACTCTCAGTAAACTAAAATTGTCTCACAACAAAAATTTCGTTCAAAACGAATGGGCGAATTCACCTTAATAGTCGCGATCAAGTACCGTTATGGGTTGTGTGCAAAAATAAACCGTATGTAAATGTTTTCTTGTTGAACTTCTTGAATGAAGATAATACTTTACATGTTTTTTTCTGTGAAATATATAAATATATATATATATATATGTATGTATATATACATACATATATATATATATATATATATATATATATATATATATATATATATATATATATATATATATATATACATATATATATATATGTATGTATATATATATATATATATATATATATATATATATATATATATATATATATATATATATATATATATATATATATATATATATATATATATATATATATATATTTTCCTTTTTATTATTTAAAATATTTTCCTCTTAAGATTGCGTGTTATCCTCGCCGGTGCTAGTTTTCTTCTGTGTTCTCTAGTTTTAACCTTTTATTATGCTTGTAAAAAAAAAACTGTCGAAAGTATAGAAGCTCGGTTCTGATTGGCCAACAGTAACTCAACGAGCATCGTTTAAAAACAATTTTAGAAGCCCGCTGATCATTGATCAATCAGTACGTTGCCACTCGTATTGAACACTGTCAGAGTTAACGAGGTCCCAGAATAACTCGTTACAATCAGTACGTTGCCACTAGAACTGAACATTGTCAATTTTGACGAGGTGTCAAAATAACTGGTTACAGCTTCGGCCAACCTGACATCTCAATCGACCTCGATTGCAAACAAACACACGGCTAGTATAACTCACAATATTATAATTACTTTTATATTCTTATCGCTAGAGGTATTGCCAATTGCATTGGGGTCATTTATCTGAATCATACAGATGCATCGTCGTTTATTAACCATCTCCTTAGCCTGGAAGACACTATGATGCCATCGTATGGTGTTTACGTAAGTTGGCAATTCTCAACATCCTTAATTACGTAACGATCATGTGGCAAAATCTTATGAATGACATATGTATGGGCCGCGATATTTTGGAATCAATTTCTTGTTCGTCCCGGCGGCAGTGTCCACATTTCGGATGACGACAAAATCACCCTCTTTGTACTACTACGCCGGCCTGCTATGCTGCTGAAAACGTTGCTGGGAGTATTCCTGTGACCTTTTTATCGCATCTAGAGCAGATGACCGAACTTCATTCAAGTTACAATTCGTGTCTGTATTCAGCTTTTCGTCGAGATATTCTGTAAGTTCGTCAACCTCACCACCCCTTTGCTCCACCCCAAAAAGCAGTCTACTTGGAATCTCATTAGTCGTAGAGTGCACGGTATTGTTCAAACCGTACTCTACCCTACCCAGCATAACGGCCCAATCAGAATGACTAATTGGCTCCGCTATCTTGCTCAACATAGCCTGTATTACCCTGTTTACACGCTCCACCTGCCCATTAGCCTGCAGGGAGGCGGTCGCAACCTTAACGTGTAATATATTGTTCCTCAACAGATAAGCACCAAACTCAAGGGAAGTGAAACAGGTTCCCCTATCAGATACGATGAGCCTTGGTCTGCTGTAATAGCTAAAATATTTGTCCAAGCATGCAATAACCTCCCTCGTGCTAGTGGAAATGACTGGGTAGAGGCGCACGTATTTCGTGAAGGCGTCGATAATCACTAGAATGTGTTTCCTCTTTGAGTTGATAGACGGTAAAGGGCCAAAATGTTGTATATGTATCGTATCGAAAGGAATTGGCCTCTTAGGTATACTATGAAGATTCTGTGCACCAATATGGGCAGGGGCCGAACACATAATACATCGAATAGAGTTCTTTATAAACCTCTCTACCTTATGCCTCATCTTTGGGAACCAGTAATTCCTTTTTATGTGGTTGCATGTCTTTTCCACTCCCAAGTGGCATATCTATTCATGTATTACCTTATAACGTTATACTCCATCTCGGAGGACACGAATAATCGCAGAGTCCCAGGTCCGCAGATTCTGAAAACTAAAGCGTCCTTCAATTCAAAACCCTCCACCGTTGCCTTCTCCAACATTTTCCTTAGTCGGACAATCGTACCATCCCTATTCTGGGCAACCTGAATATAAAAATCTACCTCGTGCGAATCCACGGTCGATACCAATTCGCATTTCTCATGCCCCTTTCTACTCTCTACAGCGGCACAAGTATCGACATCACCAGTCCCGGCCGAGGAGCAGCGGCTAAGGGCATCAACATGCCCCTTGCTGACACCTCCTCGGTGCACTATTGTGTAATTATAGTCCTCTAACTCAAGGGCCCAAAGTGCAATCCTTGCATTCAGTTGTTTCCTACCCAAAGTCAATGCCAATGAGTTACAGTCAGTTACAAGTGTGAAAGGAATCCCTTGCAGATAAACTCTAAACCGGCATAGAGCATATATGATGGCCAGAGTCTCCAACTCAAAACTATGATACCGCATCTCAGCAGCCGTCGTTGCCCTAGAATAAAACATGACGGGATGAAACTTTCCATCCATTTGGCGTTGTAGTAGAACCGCCCCAAATCCGGATGCGCTTGCGTCACAATGCAATTCACTTTGTTTATGCTGATCATAAATAGCAAGAACAGGACCAGACGATAAAATTTTCTTTAACGTGTTAAAGGCCCTATAACATTCATCTGTTGGCTCATATCTCCCGTCTAGTGTCAACAGTCTCAAAACCTTCGTAATCCTTGCATGACCCGGTACAAATTTCCTGAAGTAAGAAAATAGCCCTAAACACGTTCTCATCTCGGCCTGGTTGCGTGGAAACGGATAACACCTTATCGCAGATAGATGAGAATCACCCGGCCTGATTCCCTCAGGACCCACACAATATCCCAAGTACTCTATACTACTATAGCCAAATTTGCATTTGGGTATCCGCAACTCAAGCCCCCTCTCCTTCATTCTCCGTAATACCTTGGAAACCAATTGCAAGTGTGCCGTAAAGTCAGTGGTGGCAATAATTATATCGTCCATATAAATGATTATCCTTCCCTCATCAACCAAATCCCTAAATATATCATAAATATATCGTTGGAAAACAGCGGGTGCACTCTTCAGGCCGAAGGGCGTACGCAAATACTCGAATTGGCCATATGGCGTCACAAAAGACGTGTATTTAACAGAATCCTCGGCCATCTTAACATGGAAAAATCCGTTACGCAAATCAAGGGTCGTAAAATACCGCTTTCCACCCAAGTATTCTATACAATCTTCAATAAGGGGCAGTGGGAAGTTGTCCCTGACAGTAAGTTTATTCAAAGGACGATAATCCACACACTTGCGAATGTCCCCGTTCTTCTTCCCCACCAGCACCACAGCGGAGGCGTATGGGGAGCCACTGGGCCTAATTATCTTATTAGCCAGTAGCTCATCCGTAATCCTTTATAATTCACCCCTCTCGTAATAAGACAAACGGCGTGGCAAGGAATGAAACGGAACATCGCTTGTCAGTCTAGTATTCAACTCATAGTCGTAGGGTAGCTCCTTAATGTCACCTGCCTCAAGATAATTCTCCCTCAAAGTCCCATACAGCTCATCGAAATATTCCTGACTGAGGTTCGGATTAATGTCAACATCCGAAGAAACTACTGTAACACAGCAATCTCGCCTTAAGCCACATATATCAGCAGCATTACAGTCATGCCCGTTCTCAAATCCACAAGGGCCGCCTGAATAGTTCCCCAGCAGATCACCTCCATCTGGATGAACCGCAGACTCCCCAATACCGAACCGATCATAACCCCTACTACCAGAACCATATCCCAAATAGACCCCATCAATAACAAAAGAGCCTCTTACGTTACGACTAACATCTGCCTGACCCTCTGTTCTAAGTTCCCCCGGATCAAGTGCACAGATAGACGAATGATTCTTATCAAGAAATTCAGTTGATTTATTTGCAACATCACTCTTATCCAATTTTTGGCTAAGTCAATGTTAAATATTTTAAGAAAATCCCGCCCCAATATAAGTGGGAGCGACAAAGTTGTATCTGGTACAACATTCAAAGTAAATTGT
Organism: Germaria angustata; assembly: GCA_963681545.1. Classification (NCBI taxonomy): domain Eukaryota; kingdom Metazoa; phylum Arthropoda; class Insecta; order Diptera; family Tachinidae; genus Germaria; species Germaria angustata. The sequence goes on along the minus strand of OY813002.1, from coordinate 44,519,628 downwards.
TTACATTTATTTTTAAATTTAATCTTCACTCCAGTTTTTCCATATGTCATCAAGTTGGATTTGCCAAGGCCACAATATTTGGACTTAACCGCGGTGTTAGTTATCTTAAATGGAACAAACGATTTCCTAACGAAACTGGTTGGGCTACCAGTATCAAAAAGAGAAGAACATTTCATGAATCTATTGCACTTGACCCTGCTATCACAAAAGGCAATACTTACATTGTTAACAGCTTTTATAACCCTCCCGTAGAAATCTTCATTGACCTCGGTTTCATCATGTTGTACAGCGGCTACTTCCTTCCTACGCATGACTAATGGCTTCTTCGGGTTAGTGCAATTGCGATGATCATGCCCCATCTGCCAGCAGCGAAAACAGCTCCCATCAGGTCGTCTTTCATATGGGCACTTGCTTTGATAGTGCCCCATCTGCGTGCAGTTATAGCAACGTACTTCAGACGTAGATTCATTCACCTCAGCTGATTTTGTCGACATTACCCTTTTCTTTTGTGATGCTATGTCATGGCTAATCAAAATACGATTTTCACGACGTTGCTCGTATAAGTCCAAGGACTCCTTAAATTGATCCATTGTACGCGCGTTCATCAGCAGATATGCCTCTGGAGTATTGTCCTGCATACCATCAATTATAAAGCTGATTAGTTCAAATTCGCCGATGTCACCGCAGCGAAAAGCAATATTTTCCATCTCCAAGACGTAACGGCGCACATTATCCTTTTTATTCCATTTGTGGCTGGCTAGTATTTTATAAATTTCGCCACGGCTTATAGTACGACCAAATTCTTTAATCAGTGCTGCCTTTAGCTGATTATAGCTCAAAATATCAGTTTTATTTAGGAGAAGTCTCGCAGTGCCTGTCAATGAGTTGCATAGTGAGGTATACTTAAACAAGTCTTCAGCTGCGACCATGTCCATGACTCTTTCGAAATTGCGCAGAAAATCGTTTACATTATATGCCCGATTTTCCCCATCAAACTTCACAATGGCGTGTTCGATATCGCGAAAAGTAAGTCTACTTGTAGTGGCGATTGCGGACGTTTGAGACACTACAGGCCGCGATGGTATATTGCTCTCTAACGCAGCTATGGCGTGTTGCAGCTCTAGAACTTCACGTTTTTTTCGCAGAGTTTCCAGCTGTCTGTCTAAATCAACGGGTTCACCGGCAAAAGCAAAAGCATGGCCAGCGTGGGACTGACCTTCTACAAGAGCATCTGACTTAACGTCAAGTCCAGATTTAGCATCAGCGTTAGTTCTGGCACAGACCTCAAGAGTTACCTCAGTGGCTTCAGTTTCTATGTCGGCATCAGCGTCTTCTAGACTTAAGGCATCGGGAGCGGTAGCTACGGTTAAGCTTTTGCCTAATATGGCGTCTTTATCTTTTTTTTTCCAGGCTAATATATGTTTATTGTATCTTCAAATAGCTGAACTAACAATAAGTGTTCAAATCTTAAATATATAAATAATTATTAGGCCCAACCAGTGTCGGACATAAACTTAGTGATAATAATTAATAATACATAAAATTCATGTTACGCACAAAAAATATTTTCAAAGAATTTCATCTGGAGAGTTGCGTATTAATGCCGTAGTGTCCCTCTTTTTTAAGCGGATGTGTCCAGGAAAGTTCAAGATGTTACGAGCAAGAGGATTAGGATGGAACTCGAGTTTTGTTAAATATTTTCCAGCATATTTTGCAATTTCAGCGGTCACAAGTGGCATATGTAAATCACGATGTAAAATAGAATTTTTCAAGTACCATGGAGCCGTAGTTATTAACCTTAATATTTTGTTTTGCATTCGTTGGATTCTCTCTACATTGGAAGCTGAAGCAGTGCCCCATAGCTGAATTCCGTAACACCATATCGGCTTCAAAAGCGACTTGTATATTAAAAGTTTACAATCTAGACTGAGGGTAGAATTTCTACCAATCAGCCAATGTATCTGGGTTAATTTAAGCTTCATTTGTGTCAGCTTAGAGTCAATGTGGTGTTTCCATGTAAGCCGTCGGTCGAGGTGAATACCAAGGTATTTCACCTGTGAATGTTGAGGAACAACTTGATTGTTGATTCGAATGGGGGAACAAGTGTCTCTTCGTAGAGTAAATGTGACATGAACACACTTTTGTTCATTTACTTTTATTCTCCATAAGTTCAACCATAGTTCCAACAGGCTAATATGATTCTGAAGATAACGGGATGCCTCGTGAGGGTTTTCATGCATACTAAGGCAGGCTGTATCATCGGCAAATGTAGAAGTGAAGATATTACTGCTCAGAGGCATATCACAGGTATAAATCAAATATAAAACTGGTCCCAGTATACTACCCTGTGGCACACCGGATGAGATAGTTTCGGGCACACTCATGAAGTCTCCTTCCACGACAGTGAACTTCCGGGCAAGAATGTAACTTTCCAATAGATTCACAATGTTCATTGGTAGATATGTCCTCAATTTCAAAATCAGGCCCTCATGCCACACTTTATCAAATGCCTGAGAAACATCAATAAAGAGGGAAGAACAGTACTTCTTTTCTTCAAATGCTCTTCTTATAAAATGTACCAATCTATGACATTGTTCAATGGTGCTATGCTGACTTCTAAACCCAAATTGATGGTCCGGTATGCACCCATTCTCAGCTAGAATTGGGGATAATTTTGTCATGAGCAGTTTTTCGAAGAGCTTTGAAATTGTTGACAGCAAACTTATTGGCCTATATGATTCAGGCTTAGTAAGATCTTTACCCGCCTTTGGAATCATTTTGACCATGGCAAGTTTCCAGCTGTGTGGATAATACTCCACTCGTAAAATGCCATTAAAAATGAACAAGAGGATTCTAATAGCAATACTAGGCAACTTCATCAGCATCTTGTTACTAATTCCATCAATACCCGGGGCCTTCTTCGGGTTGGTTTCAGCAATTAGTTTTTGTACATCACGCATCTTAAACTTTGTGGGTCGAGGGGGTAGAGCAACTACACTCGGCAAATCAACAGCACCAGTACATATGTTTGGGGTAAATACGTGTTTTAAATGCTCAGCAAATATGTTACCTTTTTCAGTATTAGTTCTTGCCCAACCTCCGGTAGAAGTGCGCAGGGGTGGTTTAGACTCAACGGGTGTTTTAAGTTTTTTAGCAGCGCGCCACAAGGAGTAATTAGATGCTGCTGTAACATCGAGACCTTCCAGATAGTTCTTAAGAGAAGCAGATTTTTCAGATGCAAGCAACTCTTGGAGTCGTTTTGTGCATTCTCTAAGTCTAATTTTATGTTGGGGTGATCTGTGCTGTTGCCATTCCCTTCTAGCTCTTCTTTTTTCACATACGAGACGTTCAATATCCGCTGAATAAATTCTATTAAACCCAGTCTGCGGATAGGAAGTAGTGGCATGTTTAGCAGCCTGTTTAATATTCTCGGTAAGATTGGCAATGTTAAGTTCAATATCATCGGGAGTTCTAAGCCTGATGTTTCCCGTACAATGACTACTGAGATATTTTTTGAACCCCAGCCTGTTAACATGATTTACCATCTTCACATATGGGTGAGGTAAGTCACTTCTTAGTGGGCTACAAATTGTAACGATCGTTGGCGAGTGATCGGAGGAGAGATCATGAGAAGCTTCAACATGAATTAAATCCCTAGAGATATTTTTCATGACGCCAAAATCTATAACATCTGGAATTTTTTGTGGGTCAGTAGGCCAGTAAGTAGGCTCCCCGCTAGAAATGACATCCAAACCCATTTTTGAAATTGTGTTGAATAATGCTCGACCTCTAGGTGTAATAAGACGCGATCCCCAGAACGTATGTTTTGCATTGTAGTCCCCAGCTTCCACGAAACAAGGTCTAAGAGTTCTGTAAAAATCCTCATATTGATCCTCAGAGATTGAAAATCTGGGAGGGGAGTAAATTGATGATATCACAAAATTTGTACAAAAATTTTCGATACAAATATTTGTTGCCTGCAGATGGTCCTCACTAATATTTTCAAGAATGTAGTGTTTGAGTCTTGACTTTATTAGAACTGCTGATCCTCCGCATGCTCTTCCTCTCGGGTCCTTTGTATCATATAAGGTATAGCCACTAATTTTAAAAAGGCTTCTTGAAGTCAAATGAGTCTCAGATACCAACATTATATCCGCCGTGAGGAAGTGCTCTAGTTCATTTTTATGTTGGCGAATGCCGTTTGCGTTCCAGAAACATACTTTTAACGTGTTCATGGCTTGTTAACTAATGCTAGAAGCAGTGTGTTCTGCATTCGCAGCATTTCTTGCATCATACTAGTCATATTTGTTGTAAAGTTGTTTATAGTTTGCACCAAATTATCAATAGTATTTTCAAGGCGACTGAAATTAAAGCTTGCATTTGCATTTGTTGTATTAGTTGGTGGTGACACTTTTTGCATGGGAACGGAGTTGATCTTCACAGCGTCAGCATACGATACTTGTGTAGAGATTGGTTGGGCCATTACAGGATAATTGGCGGAGTACGTATTTCCTGCTTGCGCTGGGACTACTTTAGGCTTTTGACTCATAGCCTGTTTAACGAAAGAGTATACAGGACATCCCCTGTAGTTAGCAGTGTGATTACCTCCACAATTACTGCACTTCTTTTCTTTCTGGTCCTTCGACTTATTGCAAATAGCAGTGTTGTGTAATTCACCGCACACAACACAAACAGTAGGTAATTTACAATAAGTTTTAGTGTGGCCGTATTCTTGACAATTATGGCACTGTACGGGTCCAGAACGCTTGTGTGGTTCTTTAACTGTGATTTTTCGGTATAAGAGATATTTTAAATTATAAATGGGATGGGTCTCATTTTTCTTCAATATTATATCGTTAGGCTCCAGTTCAACACGAAAAAGAGGTTGGGGGATCTTATCCCTGTTTATTATGTTGGATACATTTTTTACCTTGAATCCTTGGAGGGTGAGAGCATCTTTTATTTCAGCAGGGACAACGTAAGAATCTATGCCCTTCAGTACGATCTGTAGGCCTTTAGCGCTTTTAAGCTGGAATGTGTAAAAACTTGTTTTATTCTTTTCGAATTCATTAACCATTTTCCGGAAATCTTTTTCTTCATATATTTGAATTTTAGTTTCGTCAATGTTACCACGTTTTATTGGGACAATGTGAAATGCCTTTTCGCCAATGACCGAGATTAGTTTTTTGATGAGGGAGTTTGAATTTTTTTCTCTCAAATAAATGGGTGGTGGTTTGGAGGTTTTTTTTGAGGATGCTTCGGGTTTATCAATGTCATCCTGCAATATTTTAAAGCGGTTTTGACGGTTAACTGTGGCGGTATCGATATCCCTGGATATCTTGGGAACAGATGAGATCTTTGAAGAATTTGGGCTTCGCCCGCGCTTTACCACTGTAATATATCGGTCCATTCCGACAGGCACCTTTGGTTTCTGAATAATATTGTCTATTGTAATAACTTGGTTAAGTGAGGAACTCGAGCCCGGAGCGGATAATGGCGCTGACTTAAATACAGAATTACTAGGCAACGGTAATGTTAACGAATCACTACTTGGCATTGGAGTAAGCGAATTTGATCGCTCACGTAAAATTGGCTTTGCCGTTAGAAAAAGACTGTCATCGGATTTTTTTATTTTTATTTTGTGCATTAAGAATATCAGAACTCACAGTAAAATAGGCATTTCTGCCGTTAGAACTCACTTCACAATTTTTGTTTTTGAGGTACTCATACAGAGTATTCCTCAGTCACTTTGTTTGTGTTTTTTTGTTTGTTTTTGTTGTTTCAGTTTATACGAAAAATATTATTAATGCAAGTAAAGCAAATTTAGCAAAAACTGTACTTATTACGAATCAGTACTTATTACGAATATTTTTTTTGTTGTATTTTTGTTTGTTTAGTATGTAAAAAAGAAACTCCGCTAACACGTCTGTTCACTACGAAGGTTCAACAAGACCTTTATCTATCACCGCATTCTCGTACAAATCGCGGAGGCGAGCAGAGGTGGCGTTTGCCGGAATTTCCACACCAGCATTTTATAATGCCTCCAGTAGCTGTTGCTTTGATAGTCGAGCGGCCATCGAAGACGTAGTATTTATTTATTTTTTTTATTACACTTTATTTTAAAAGCACCCCACAAATGAGCTGTTATTCCAATGATTTTTGCTTTTTTCCTTTTTATTATTTAAAATATTTTCCTCTTAAGATTGCGTGTTATCCTCGCCGGTGCTAGTTTTCTTCTGTGTTCTCTAGTTTTAACCTTTTGTTATGCTTGTCAAAAAGAAAACTGTCGAAAGTATAGAAGCTCGGTTCTGATTGGCCAACAGTAATAACGTGGTTTCCATAGCTGCATTACGACTTTTGTTGAAGTAGGTGAAAACATACGGCAGGGATTCTAGAATGGGAATACCAATTTCTTAGTATTTCTTGACCACTCCAAGGTACTATTTGACGCGGTAGACCATGCAACATTTATTAACAAATTAAAACACTTTTTCAGATTTTCGGTTACGTTAACTAACCTTATTTCATCATACCTTTCAAATCGAATACAATCGGTTCTTGTAAACAATGTTTAGTCTGATAAACTGACACTTAAAAGGAGAGTGCCTCAGAGCTCCATCTTAGGCCATCCTTTGTTATCAATATATGCAAATGATTTGCCAAAAATACTTTCAAAGTGTAATAGGTTAGGTTAGGTTAGGTTGATTGGAGGGGTGTGATAGCCCATGTCATACGACATACACTTAAGCCAGTGAAGGCTTGTTGTGCGCTCCCTTTAATTATCAAATACAACTGCCAGAGTTCTGCCGGCAGGGTTCGAACCTGGGACCCTCGCACTACTAGTCTAGTGCACTACCTACTAGTCTACGAAGGTCAGTTGTAATACTCATCTCTATGCAGATGACATGCAACTTACTTTCCTCCGGCATATTACCCGTAATCGGCTTATGTCCGGTAAGATGTCACCCCCAAGATATCGGGACCTTATTTGTGAGAAGGGGGGCATTGGCACAAATAGTGTTCCAATGTTTCACTCTCCTCCTCTTACTTTAAGTGTCGCAGCTGAAAACATTGCCACAGGTATCTCACAGTTAAATCACGAATTAAATCAAATTTGTCTCTTGGCTAATGAAAATTTGCTCTGTTTGAACCCTAAAAATTTTAAATGTATTGTAAATTGTAAGAAATATAGCTTCATTTATTTCTGGAGCTATCCTTTTAAATGATCAGAAATTTTAAATCGAAATAGAGCGAAAAATTTAGGTATAATTTTAATAACCAATTTACTTACTCATGTAAACTGGTTGGTTAGTCGTATTTGAAATTACAAGAATTCTGGTCTCCGCAATATTTTACACGCATCAGAATTAGAATCTTTCTTGCCAAGATATATCTGAGTCCTTCCTTATTGTATGGGTGTGAATTATTTGCAAACTGTGACTCTGTTAGTCGAAGAAAACTGAATGTTTTATTTAACAATAATGCACGGTATGTGTACGGATTGAGAATATCTCATCATGTTTCCTCTGCTTCGAAAAACCTCTATGAAGTCAGCTTATTAAAAATTCGCATTCTGGTTTTTTCCATCAAATAATACGTAATCAAACTCGCAAATACATACTTAAAGATATCGAGGGCCTATAGTCAAATTGTGCTATTTGCAGATTAGTCTAAAATGGGATTTTAATGCCAAATTGTCTAGTAATCCATTCCGCATCTATTACTACGTTTATACGCACGTCTTATTTGCAAATAAAAAAGAAGAATGTTGCCGTATAACTTTTTTATTGTAACTTATTAACTCACTTAAACAAGTCGTGAATAACGACACTATTTGCAAATAAAAAGGAAGACGTTGCCACTTCATGAAGGTTTTTTGTGTTTTACTTACCAAACAATCATATTTTCGTCACATGGCATCACTAATAATAACATAAGTTCTGTATGCAATTTTCCGTATAAACAGTGAATTAGTTATTTGCAAATAGTTCTATTTGCAAATAAGACGTGCGTATAAACGTGGTATATTACTACGTTTATACGCACGTCTTATTTGCAAATAAAAAAGAAGAATGTTGCCGTATAACTTTTTTATTGTAACTTATTAACTCACTTAACAAGTCGTGAATAACGACACTATTTGCAAGTAAAAAGTAAGACGTTGTTTTTTGTGTTTTACTTACCAAACAATCATATTTTCGTCACATGGCATCACTAACAATAACACAAGTTCTGTATGCAATTTCCCGTATAAACAGTGAATTAGTTATTTGCAAATAGTTCTATTTGCAAATAAGACGTGCGTATAAACGTAGTATATAAGCCCTCGATATACGTTTTTTTCAATCACCACGAAACCGAAACATTATATTACTTCGACATCAATGTCTAGTCTTCAAATGGTGAGTTTCGATACATGCGGCTATACTTTGGATTAATCTTCCACTATGTCAAAAATTAAACAACATACATATGTATATGCATACATATTTACAGCTATAAAATAATAATACCTATTGAGGTGTTATTTCTTGTGTAACAAGTGCCTATAGCTATGCGCTACATTTTCGGTGGCTGCCTTAAAGTTAATTTCGTTTGTATTACTAATATTATTGATATGAAGCATTTCTAATAAATATATTCTCCTATAATTTGTTTCAGTGTTGAATACTGAAAAATTTTCAAAGTTCGGAGAGCGATTACATTAATGATAATGTAAAGACAATGCAGTTCTCTGTGAACTATTTTTTTTGTCAGATCTATGTCCTGCAGTTCTAACTTTTAACTTATTCTTTGTTACACCTACATACATACATATAACTTATCGCAATTATTACTATTGTTCCTTTCGCACGGTATTTTATATACAACCTACATAACTTATGTAATTTATTACCACGTTTATACGCACGTCTTATTTGCAAATAGAACTATTTGCAAATAACTAATTCACTGTTTATACGGGAAATTGCATACAGAACTTATGTTATTATTAGTGATGCCAAGCGACGAAAATATGATTGTTTGGTAAGTAAAACACAAAAAACGTTCATGAAGTGGCAACGTCTTACTTTTTTTTTGCAAATAGTGTCGTTATTCACGACTTGTTTAAGTGAGTTAATAAGTTGCAATAAAAAAGTTATACGGCAACATTCTTCTTTTTTATTTGCAAATAAGACGTGCGTATAAACGTAGTATATCTCTTGTTCTACTAAATAATTTGTTCAATGTACATACATACTATCCGCATTGTAAGCCGTTCTAATTTTTTCTGCATCATATTCTTGTATATAAATCATTCTTTTATAAGCTTTTGGAGCAATAATAATTGTTATTTCTTTCTCTCCTACGTTTATATTGATTAATTAGTTTATATATTAGTTCGAATGAAAAATCATTATCAATGAAAATATTTTTACGTTAGTTTCTTGTTTTTTAGCTAATCAGGCCTAAAATGTTTTATGACAATAAATTTTAAAAATTATTTATAATTATTTATGATTATTATTATAACTTTTGGTGCATTTTGTTGAGATATTTGTGCAATAAATTTTTTCTTTTTTGTATTAATAGCATTGCCAAAAATATTATTGTTTTCGATTTCGCCGTTTTAATTTTTTTAATTAATTCTTTCACTTTTATAAACATGTGTTTTTTATAGCAGCTTTCCAAACAATCATATTTTCGTCAACTGGCATCACTAACAATAATATAAGTTCTGTATGCAATTTCCCGTATAAAGCGTGAATTAGTTATTTGTAAATAGTTCTATTTGCAAATAAGACGTACGTGGTATGTATTACACTAATAAGTTAATATCTTAACATTTAACATCATCAATAAATAATTATAATTATAAATACAACAAACTTTTGAAAGAGCTTTTATTAAAAACGCACACTGTTTTTCCTGACCATCTTATAGTTACTGCTTAAGTTGTCAGTTACTACGTTTATACGCACGTCTTATTTGCAAATATAACTATTTGCAAATAACTAATTCACTGTTTATACGGGAAATTGAATACAGAACTTATGTTATTATTAGTGATGCCATGTGACGAAAATATGATTGTTTGGTAAGTAAAACACAGAAAACGTTCATGAAGTGGCAACGTCTTACTTTTTATTTGCAAATAGTGTCGTTATTCACGACTTGTTAAGTGAGTTAATAAGTTACAATAAAAAAGTTATACGGCAACATTCTTCTTTTTTATTTGCAAATAAGACGTGCGTATAAACGTAGTATATGTAAACTAAATTGCAGTTATTATTGTCATTTCCTTTACAAGGAATTTCGTATTTTTTTTTCAATTTTGTTATATACTACGTTTATACGCACGTCTTATTTGCAAATAAAAAAGGAGAATGTTGCCGTATAACTTTTTTATTGTAACTTATTAACTCACTTAAACAAGTCGTGAATAACGACACTATTTGCAAATAAAAAGTATGACGTTGCCACTTCATGAACGTTTTTTGTGTTTTACTTACCAAACAATCATATTTTCGTCACATGGCATCACTAATAATAACACAAGTTCTGTATGCAATGTCCCGTATAAACAGTGAATTTGTTATTTGCAAATAGTTCTATTTGCAAATAAGACGTGCGTATAAACGTAGTAATACATACATAGCTGTTTTTGTGTTTGCAAATATTGTACTTAATTTTAATATTCTATTGTTTGTTGTTGGCTTAAGCTGTGTTCACATTATGTGTATTTGCCTTATGGAATGTCAATTTTTTATACACATGATATTTTCTGTGTATGTCAAAATCTGAGTTTTACATAAGGTTTATAATTTTTGTGTTCACACGTTGGTATGTTACGTACACTTGACACAATATTAAAACAGCTGTGTGATTTTATTTATTTTAAAGAAGAAAAAAACAATTAATAAAATTAAAGATGGAAAAAAGAAAAGCTGACCAAATAATTGCATGCAGCTCTATTGCAATTGCAAATAAAAAAGAGAAAAATAAAAAAGAGAAAAGAAGAAAAGGAAGGAAAATCAAAGAGAAGCAGATTGTTATGGAGTCATAAGTGGCTGCTGCGGAGGGACACTGGTCTGGGATTTACCTCAATGGCTATAGATGAGCTACGTTTGGAGGATCCCAAGGCATTTAGAAACTTCTGCAGGATGTCGTACTCGTCCTTTGCAGATTTGCTTGAAGGGGTATCGCCTCTAATTTCGAGACAAAGCACTCAGATGCGAGAAGCTATTTCTGCTACTGCAAGGTTGACACAATTTTGGTTCCCAACACCTGTTTCATAATTCGAGTATCATTTTCTTTCATTCAGATTACTCCTAACCTTGCGATTTTTAGCCACTGGTGAAACTTATAAGGAACTGTCATATGGATTTAGAATTTCTGTAGCAGCAATAAGTGACATCATACCGGAAACGATTGATGCTATATATTCAGTTTTGAAAAGTGAATTTTTAAAGGTTCTTATTACCCCTTTCTATATATTACAAACAAACTTACATATGCATGTATGTTCATTAGAATGGTTATATTCAAAATCCAGTGTAAACTTATAGTTTCAGTGGCAAAGTTGCTTAAAGTTCTTCTTAGAATCATTTCTAGAATCAAAATTTTTGTAAAAAAGGACGACATCCTAATGTATATGTATTTATCTATGTACTTATAATTTAAGTTTCCTCAAAGCGCAAGTGAATGGAAGATTATTGCCGACGATTTTGAGAAGAAATGGAATTTTCCCTTTTGCTTAGGAGCCATAGGTAATAAAACAAACAAATAAACATTTATTTAACTAAATTGACCCAAGTACTTGCCTGAATTTATTTTTATTTACAAAGATGGCAAACATATCTCTATAAAAGCCAAGAGAGAATACGGTTCCCTTTATTATAATTATAAACGATTTCATAGCGTCGTGTTATTGGCAGTTGTGGACGCAAACTACAATTTTTTGTATGTAAATATTGGGTCTAATGGAAGAGCGCATGATGCTGCAGTTTTCTATGAGTCATCATTGCATGAAGGTATAAGGAATAATTTGTTTGAATTTCCACCCGACACTGCGTTACCTGGCTCTCCAAATAAAGTTCCTTACGTTTTTGTTGCTGATGAGGCCTTCCGTTTAACCCCAAGAGTGTTAAAGCCGTATGGAGAGAGATCAGTGAACTCAAATAAGGTCTTTAACTACAGACTGAGTCGGGCACGCCGCACAGTGGGTGAAAATCGTTTTTCATTGGCCAAAAGTCAAATTTTTTTTTGTCACCGATTTTTAAAATTTTTACGCCATTTTGGAGCTAATATATCCATATTAAGGTAGCCAAAAAATTAGGTTAAACTATTGATAATTGTGGGCGTGGCATGCTGTCAAACTCAACTGTTTTTTGTTATTTCAGTAAAAGGTGTTTTTTATCAGTTTTTTGTCAAAAATAAATGGTCACTACTCGCAAGCTATCATCGATAATGGCCTGCGGTCTTTTTTATAATATTGGTAGGATTATAGTCTTTAGTTGTTGTAAGTGGTTACCGCTCTAGCGTTTAATATTAGAGGTGTTATGAAATATTTATGAAACTACTATATTTTTCTAAAATTTAAACTTTAGTGGAATAGAACTTCTAGGGAACAAAAGGGAACAAGAAACGTATACCACCCGAAGAAAGGCGAAGGTGTCTTCTTTCACCCCATATAAACTTTTGCACCCGCCACGACCCGCCGGTAGAACACTTTTTTAATTTTAATGAAATTACTCCAAAAAAATCAAATTACTCTAATATAAACAGCCCTATAATTACTCGTATACAATGGTGTATTAAATTTTCACTTTTTTGCCTGAAGGTTTATGTTTTTTACTTTAGACTACCTAAAACTAAAATAATTATATATAATACCTGCGAAAGGGTTTTATGGCTTTGTTTTGATCAGCAAAAAATCAGTAATAAAAATATCACAATAGGTTTTACAGTAAACATATGATCTCTTTCTCTTTAATATAACTGTTAGGGTCAGCCAAAGTCATAAACAATTTTATAATAATAATCGCGACATTAAACGACTAAAGATAAAAAGAACCCCATATTGGCGAGATACTAATTAGTTTTACCTGATATTAAGGTCTGGATAACACGTGCAGTTTTGTTCAATTTAAGTACTACCTGCTATGAAATTGAAGATCAATGTGTGAATAACATGTATCTAAAAATATATAAAACTACGGATTCAATAAGGGATTACACAATAAGTTAATCCTTTACGTGTACGTACGTATATTTGCAAGTGATAAATCATAACAGACTCAAATAAAAATATTCAGAAAAATATGGAGAGCTTCGGTTATAAAGAACTGGCCGAACAGTATTTTACAAATAAAAACCAGGAACATGTTCTTACTTACGTTAAAATAAAATTAAGCTTAAATTCGTGTAGCACCGAAATACAAGAGCAATTATCTAATTTTGCAAAAGTACTAAAAAAACGCTACAAAGAAGTTAGCTACAGTAAACAAAAGTTTTATATAAAAAGTGAAAAGTGTTTAGAAGTGGTCGCTGCAGAAACAGCAAAGCAAGATAAGGTTGGAAGACCACGCAAATCATTGGACAACTGCAGCGATAAATCTAAGAGGCGGAAACTTAAAGATGTTAACGATGCAATTGGTTGTACAAATATAAAAGAATCTTTCCTACATCAATTACGATCACAGAACCAATTAACAAAAGTGGATATCATTGAAAAAGTTATTAAAGCTAGTCCAGTGAGAACAAAACGAATTCTTGAAAGTATACCAACTCCGAGCGATGCAATACAGTACACAAATGAGGAGGCATTAGCCTTATTTCTGGATTTGAAATTAACAAAACAGCAATATATTAAGCTCAGATTGCGTGCGATTGAAATGGCTCAAATATCTATCCAGCATATCATCACATAACTGCTACTAAAATGGACTGTTTTCCATCAAAGGATACTAACCAAACACACCAATTTCGGCAGAGGTACAACTACAATCTCTACTTGATCACACAGCCGAACGCTTGCTACAATCAATACCAGGAAATGCGTTAAAGAAATATGGAAACACAAAGCTAATTCTTTTTTGCAAGTGGGGATGTGATGGTTCTTCGGGACATAACCAATACAAACAAGTTGTATGTGAAAATATTTCGGACTCGGATATGTTCATGGTATCAATTGTACCATTGCGATTGAAAAAGATTTTGGAAGATTCAGAGCCTTCGACTAGTACAATGCAAACAATGGATATTTGGAAAAATGAGACACCATCTTCTACGAAATACTGCAGACCAATCAAATTTGAATTCAAAGAAGAAACTCGTGATGCCATTAACAAAGAAATTAGTGATATCAAGGCCCAAATTGCAACACTACCATTAGCCATTACAATTACAGTTAGATGGGCAGCAAATTGAAGTAAGCTACCAATTAGTCCTTACAATGATAAATGGAAATGTAGGTCAGGCTTTGACTAACACGAAGGCTGCATCCAGCTGCATTATATGCCAAGCAGCATAAACCCAATTAAACCAAGTTCCGACAAAATCATTAGATAATACCGATGCATATGAATTTAGATTATCACCACTACATGCAAGAATACGACTTATGGAACATATGCTAAAAATCAATTATGATTTATATTTCGGGTCTTCAGGATCCATAAGAAACAATAAAACCAACAAAGAGTTAAGAAGTTCAAAAAAGAAACATGTTCAAGATGAATATCGCAAAATTGGATTGATTATAGATCAGCCAAAACAAGGGTCAGGCAATACAAATGATGGCAATAGCGCACGAAGATTCTTTTCAGATCCAGAAACAGCATCTGAAAGAACAGGAGTGGATTTAAACCTTGTTTCCAGTTAATTTTAAAATTTTTTTTGAGTGTAAAAATTTTTTTGAGTGTAAAAAATTTTTTTCAGTGTAAAAAATTTTTTGAGTGTAACATTAAAAAAATTCCATTATCACAAAAAATAATTATAATTATTATTAAGATCAAAATATAAAATTTTTTAATATGCAAATAAAAAAAATAAACCCATATTTCACTCCAAAAGTTAAAAAAAAATCAAAAGTTCAACTTTGACCTAGAAGTCCTTAAGAAGTACTCAATCAATTTCAATGTAATTAAAACTGAGTCAAGCTGAATTAAATATCTATCCATTAAAAAAAGAATTACTTCAATATTTTGATCGGTTCAAAAGTTACAGAATTTTGGCCAATGAAAAACGTTTTTCAGCCACTGTGCGCCGCGTAGTTGAAAACGCATTTGGCATTTTAGCCAACAAATTCCAAATTTTCCAGAAAGAAATTGATTTACTTGTGGAGAAAGTAAATAAAATTACATTTGCTGCATGCGCTATACACAATTTCCTTAGAGCACGAGATGGCTTTGACGCAAAATTGATTGATATGGAAAATACTGCTACTGGAAGCTATAAATATGGGTCTTGGAGAAATGAGATCATGCTGACAGATCTCCAAAGAGCTCAGAGTAACCGTTCAGGAGAAGATGGAAGAAAAGTAAGGAATATGCCATACATAATTTCAATTTTTAAAATTTAAAATAAGTATATTTTAAAAGTACATATATGTTTGTTTTTGTCTTTCAAAATAAAAATTTTGTAAAATTTTTATTTGTGTTAATTTATCGATTTTGAGGTCTAAAACAATATATTTATTTTTCAATATTTTGACATTCTGTGGCTGTCTTCTTCAGGAAATTTTTTTTATAATTATAATTATAAAAAAATTTTCCTGAAGAAGACAGCCACAGGTTGTCGAAATATTGAAAAATAAAAAATAAATATATTGTTTTTAGACCTCACACTCGATAAATTAACACAATAAATTAAGAAAGGTCGAATAATATTATCAATTTATTGTAAAATTTTTATATACATACATATTTAATAAATGAAATTCATTTCAAGTCTAGTCTATTATCAATATTATTCGCTGTAGTATCCATAGATAGAATCTCGAAACTATAAAGTTATATGCCAAATAAAATGTTAATAAAGATGAATTTAAATAAAAAAAATAAATGAAATTCATTGATTTGTCTATTGATTAATTCGAAAAATTTATTTAAAATAACATACATACATACATTATACCTATATAAACTTAAAAAATACATTCCAATTCATTTATTTTAATTAATTTGTACATGTATATATGTACAAAAATAAACAAAAAACACACGAAACGCGTTAAATATAAATAAAAAAGTTACGATTAAAAATAACTTAAAAATTCCAATTTATTATTCTTAGTTAGTCTTTTTTATCTCCGTTAGTTTTTCTTATATCCTTGGAAACTAGTGAGATCTAATATTACGCTTGACTACGCTTAGTACTACATTAAGGAGTACCACAATATTATTCTTTAATTTAATACTAGGCGTAGTCGGCGACGTAATCAGTCTGATTACTATTAAATAAAATATAATGATAATATAATATATGTACGTCGTATACATCGTTACCTTAATGTATACATTAGATGTTCTTCTATGGAAATATACAAAAAAACGAGTTAATGCTTTTGTATATTAAGATAACGATATGTGCTTACAAATTAGAAAAACAGTTCATTAAAATGTTTAAGAATGAACTATAAGGCTTAGTGGGTCTGCTTTCGTAATCTTTGTTCTCTTTTGCTTTCGAGGAGAGCTAATGTTATTGTTTCCAAAAACTGATTTTTTAGATCCTCATCTATTTCATCCAGCTCCGTTTTTAAGTAGTTGCAAAATGCATCATCCTTTTCATTTCCAATTTTTCGGCTGTTTGCTATTGACTCAAGCGCTGATGTTGCTGCTGATAACATGACGTTTTCTTGGCTCATGGTACTTGAAACGGAGGTAACGTTATTTGCTCTTTTACGAGGCTGTGACGGCGAGAGATCAACTTCCAGCAAGGAATCATCCAGTTCTGGTTGTTGCTGTAGATTTAAATTTCAAATCATGTACATATACATACATATGTTTAAAACACCAATTTTAGGAAAATCCTCACATATAGATTACATGCACCTTTTTTAATTTTGATAAATTCTTCTAGGAAACTCATTTCGTTGTACCAAAACACACAGGGCACATGTACATCATCGGCACCGGACCCACTTCTTTTCTCTTTTGCTTTTGCCATTTCCCTGCTATATTGACCGCGCAAATAAGTTATTTTGTTCTGTGAACAAAAGAATTGCATGACTTTTATTGAACATAAATAACACTTTCAGTAGGTTTTACTTTTACTTCATTAGGGCCAATGACTTTCAACTTGTCGGCCATATCATTGTTGGGGATTGTATAAACATTCCTTGTCCTGCCACATTTCTATCAATTGAAGCACTGCTTCTTTGCACCAATCCAACTGGAACAAAACAAAAATTAACATATTTACAATGTATGTAAATTGTACATGCTTATATAATAACCGAATACTTACTTTTGTTAATCCTTTATCAACTTTTTCCTCCATTTTTACAGCATGCACATCAATTTAAATTTAATTTATTTTGAAATCCCACTTTCACGAAAATTTGTTTAATTAAAAACAGCTGATGTCACACGCTTTGCCACTTGAAAATAGAACACGCTCTAAATTAAAATTGTCGTTTGTACTGCACACAGAGAAATAACACATGTTATTGTTTGAAGGTGTTCAGACTATATGTACGAATTTACCATGTTAAAAAGTGACATTCCACAAGACAAATACACATAATGTGAACACAGCTTTACAATGGGCTGACAATGGTTTTTCTGACAACGTTGTAAGTAAAAAATTGGCAGTTCACACGATTGTAATACATTTTCAGACAATTTTACTGGCAATATTGTAAGATCTGCTAACCGTATGTACGTAGCTTTAGTTCAGTTTAATTAAGATACAATAAACAAAAAGTTAGTGGAAAAAAAGGAAATAAATTTTAAAAATAAAGAAATAAGTATTTTTCATATCATATTATATTCTAACATAACTTTGATTGTTAAAGCACGCAGAAAGATGAGAGTTGCCGAACTTTTTGCGTCACGCTGGGTTATAAGTGTTTTATGTGGCATGTTTCGTATAAGTAGGTACATTTCAGCACATCGACGTCAGCTGACGTTGATGTGCGCAGCTTATATACTCCTAAGATCGTGTTAGATACAACTTCTGCTTCGCGTTGCGTTACAGATTCGCTTTGACATTTAAGATGAAATGTACATACTTATACGAAACATGCCGCATATGCCTTTCACCGTTGATCCTTAGTTCATTTCTCCACTCTCCTTCTTGAAGCGTGCCATCTTCTGCCTCCCGGTCCACAAAGTTTACTGGACAATACCATTTTGATTGGTAGTTCAACATAATAAAATTGTGAAGTACTGTGCAAGCCAGTACAATAGTGTCAATATTGTCCGGGGATATTTCAATTGTTGTTAAGAGAATCCTCCAACGTGCACGGAGTATTCCAAAACAATTTTCAATTACACGTCGGGCTCGTGAAGGCCTATAATTAAACACTTTTTTACTTTTATCCAGATTTGATCCTGGGTATGGACGCATTAAATTGCTCCGCAAAGGAAAGGCAGCGTCGCCTATAAAATAATGCGCAAAGGAATCTGCACATTCTGGATTTAAAGGCTTATCTGATGGCACAGGTACTTTGCCATTAATCACGGATTCTCCAAATGACGACAAACAAAATATTCCTGTAAATAAATGTATAATAAATAAATTCTGTGAATATAATATTCATAAATAAAAAGCAAATCTATTTATTTATCTACCTCCATCACTTTGGCTACCAAAGCCTCCCATAGTAACGGACGTAAAAGTATATTTTGCATCACATACTCCCATTAGTACTGAACTGAAATATTTTTTATGATTGTAGAACATTGAACCAGAATTTGGAGGGCACTTTATAGCTATATGCTTTCCATCAATAGCACCCACGCAGTTGGGCATATTCCATAAAACATTGAAATCTTTTTCAATATCCTGATATTGAGATGTTGTTGGGTCGCTTAGGTAAATTGGTGACAATATGCGCCACAACACATCGCATCTTTGCAACACTATGAATCGGATCGTCGACTTTCCAAGCTTGTGACTCCAAGCTCGAGATTGTAATGAGCATCCATGACCCAAATACCTAAAATAAATTGTTATATACTATACATACATACACTGACTAAAATCTTTTCCTTACAGCAATGTTATTGAAAGTCTCTCTTCTGTACCAATTCGTTGTTTCGGCTTAGTAAGTTCATCACAAATCATAGCCAGTAATAAATCAAATAAATCAGGAGGCATACGCGTGTGTATAAAAATTGTTCCTTATCTTTTTTGTATGTTCCGAAAAACTTTTTTATTGTATCCCGCGACGATATAGTCTTTGTTTATGGGTCAAACGCCCCACCTTCTTACCCTGCGTCTTTTCTTATTTTTATTGTCTCTGTATATTTTGCACAAATGTAAGAAATTCAAACCAATAAACAATTGTTCCGCATCCATTAGAATAAATTTATGTACTCTATTTTAATACACATTCAAATATGGAAAAAACAACCCTTATTTGTTTGGTTATGTCAAAAACACATGACACGGTTTCTAGCGTTCTATAAGCATATCAATATTTACATTTACGATACATTTACGCTACATTTACATGTACGATTTCTACAGTCGGCTAACGGAGCCTTTAGTCAGTAGTTTGGATTTAACCGTAATAGTGTAAAGTGTCTTAAGTATAAAGAGTGGCTACTATGCTTTTAAGTACAGTACAGTGGTATTTAATTCACTAAAGTAGTAGCTGTTAAGTACTGTAAATCGAAGTATTGCACGTTTAATTTCATTTCAGTCAAAGGAACCCACGGAAAACGCTTTTAAAGAGGTAAAAACGTAACAATTGGTGTCAGAAGTGGGATTGCAAAATGAAGTTCGATGAGCTTAAGGTGGAACAGCTAAACCAAGAGTTGACCAAACTGGACCTGCCCACAGCTGGTAACAAAGCAGAGCTGCAGAAGAGGCGTTTATTCGGCGTGGCCTGGACATCAATACCCATGAATTCGAAGAAAAAGAAAAACTGGAGATGGGTACACGTTCAGCTACAAGCAACATTTACTTAAACTCAATGTTTGTCGTGATTATGCGGTCTATCCAGAAAATAGAAGAAAGCTTTAAGGCCAATAATGAAATGATATTGCAGAAAATGGAAGAAAGCGTTAAGGCCAATAATGAAATGATGTTGCAGAAAATTGAAGAAAGCTCTAAGGCAAATAATGAAATGCTGAAAGCAAAAAATAAAAAGCTGGAGAACATCTATTAGGGCGTGACTGTGAGGATTAACATCATTGAAGATAAATTGACTGACGTGGAGAGAGAAGTTCACAGCGTCAATGGAAAATTCGATGGGCCAGAAAAAGATGTTCAAAAGAAGCTTGATATGCTAGAGAATGGTGTCGATCAGAAGCTACACAGCCTGGAAATAAGAGTACGTAATCTTCAACCGCTGGAAGGGCCAATGCGAGTTATTCCGGAAGCTGCGAGTAGATTTGAAACTGTAGCCAACAGAAATGCATGGGTCGTGGAGGAGAAATGCACTGAGACAATCTTGGCATTAAAAGGCGCTGCTGCAGATCCAAAGAATGGAGCTAAACAGCAAAAGCCAAGGAAGATTATGAGGATACCGTCAAAAAATTCGAAGCCAATGGCGGCAGTACAGGGAACGGTGGTGGCAAGAAGCAAAGAAAGGCTGGCCAAAAGAAAGCTAAAAAGAGCAAGAAAGCTGATTCCGAAGAAGAGGAAGAAAATGAAAGGTACGATGGAGCTGCAAATTCGGATGGATTCCGCGAGGGACAACTGGTTCAACTATTTAACCCACGTAGGAAGAAAGGACTGTCCCCCAAACTACAAACACATTGGGATAGACCATACAAGGTGATAAAGAGATTAAACGATGTTGTGTATAGGATACAGAGGGACAATATCCCCCGATCTAAAATGAAGGTGGTACACTTAGAGCGGCTCGCATAATACGGAGGCAGTGGTTCTGTGCCTGTTCGGGATGAACAGGCTAAGCGGGCGGCAGTGTTACGAATTTGGTTGTGAACAGAGCTATTATAATTATTCTAGAACATACTTAATTATTGTTATTCTTATTTACTGAGTTGTTTAATATTTCTTATTTGCTTTTTGTTTACTCATTTTAAATGAACACATAACAGCTACATAACAGTCTTAAGTATAAAGAGTGGGTACTATGCTTTTGAGCATAGTACAGTTGTATTTAATTCAAAAAAGTAGTAGCTGTTAAGTACTGTAAATCGAAGTATTGCGCGTTTAATTTCATTGCAATCAAAGAACCCACGGAAAACGTTTTTAAAGAGGTAAAAACGTAACAATATTATCATTACTCGCGACTTTAATTGCAATATATTAATGTTTCTTTCACTCCTGGAGGGAGCATAGGGCTTCTACAAAGCATATCCATCTTTACTCGGGTTGTTGTTGTAGTTGTTTTTGCATTGTTATTATTTGTTTTTTTTCGCTTTGGTATCAGTTTCGGTAATCGGTTCTTGTTCGAGCTAAGTAGATGATTGGTCTGCTGTAGCAGGTCTAGGCTAATGGGGCTGCCATCTGTCGTTGCCTAGAAACAACGCCCCTCAGTATTTTGGTGTAGTAGTGAAGAACCTCGCTAATCTTTGATTCCAATCTTTTTTCCCAGAAGGTGGTGGCTCTACCTGACCTTTGTAATGATGTTATCTCCTTTCCAAGGAGAGGAGGTGGTCAGGGGGCTTAGTGGATGGATTTTTAGGAGGGAGTTGAAGCATGGTCAAAAATTTTTGTCCTCTGCCTGGGTGCGAACCTGGGGTACTTCTATTGTGAACATAAATTTATATGATTATATATCTGCGTCATGTTTTTGTAAACATATGTATTGCCTGGACTAATTCTGTTTTATGCTAACTATTGATCAGCAGTCTTATTTCTTAGAACGCTACATTTACTATCGTTTTGATTTAACAGTACCAATAAAACATAAAAACGTAGCACATAAAGGCAACCCATGGTTTTCAAACGCTATAAAACAAGCTATACATCAAAGAGACCTAGTATACGCAAGATGGAAAAGGTATAAAATTATCGATGTGACATTGCAATACACAACTGATAGAAAAAACGTTAATAAACATATAGATTTTCTAAAACCATTAATTATTCCACACAATTCATTACCCAAGGAAAGTGGTGAATATAGACCAATGTTTTCTTTCGAAAATGCGGAAAAAATTTTATGATCAAATGATTTCATATGCCCTATGCTCCTTATAGGATCGATGAGAACACATAGAGATTAATAAAGAAACCTTCAAAAGATGCATTGATTTCTAATAAAAATAAACAACTTTTTTGCTTTTTTCGAATAGTATTTTATAAACATAAGTTTTGCTAATATAATATAAACAAAACTTTTATAACAATGAAAAGTTTTATGTTAGATATAAAAAATAGGTAAATTTCTCTACTGTAAACAAAATGTTTGCATACTGGATAAAACTTTAAGTCTGATGCAAATTTTTGAAGTTTTGTTTCTAATATTTTGTGTGTCCACCTCGAGCATCAATTGTCGCTTGCAGATGTCTCGCATCAAGTAAATTAGCTTCGAAATATTTTATTCTATTTTATTCCCACTCGTCTTTAATAACCCGTCTTAATTCGTTTTTGTTCGTTGGCGATCTTTTCAAAATTTGGCGAAATTTTTGATAGGGTTTTTATCCGGTCTTTAGGCAGGAGTACAATAACTTTGGTACAGTTGCATAGTAGCCATGACCTACATAAATAAGAGTTATTCTTGAGATTATTATTTTGATAGTATTTGTATTTTAATTTATTCGGATTATCCGGCTTTATAAAACCAAACTTTTTAACGCTGGAGGTCAGTTCGTTTTTTAGTATATCAAGATATACTTTTTTAGTCATTGTTTCATCCAAAATTCTAACTCCTTTGCTGGTTATAAAGCCCTATCCCATTATGAAAAGTTTCCCGAACTTTACTGTAGGAATAAGATTTTTATTTTCTAGTGATGTTATAGGCTTACGCCAAAATCTTTACGGTCCGTCATGATAGTAAAACATAATTTTTGTTTCATATGAGAAAATAACATCGTCCCAGTACTCCGGAGGAAGTGAAACGAGTTCGTTTGCGTTGACGAATATTTGTTCTTTTGAAGAACATTTCTGATTGTTGCATGGGAAACACGTAACCCAAAGTCGTTTTCCATTTGAAGAGCTAATCGCTGTGTCATCTTTTTCGGAAGGCCTCTGGATCCTTTTAATTCTAGTCATCCTTCTTTTTCAGAACGAGATATGATATTGATATATGATATGATATATTATATGCAGTTCTTATTTTCAATGAAAGCATATCGACGATTTCCTTGGCAGATTTGCCGCTGTAGTGATTGAAATAGACCAATTGTATAATATCTTTGGAAACTCGTTTTCCTCGTTTCAAATATGAGGTTACTTGTTGCATTAAAAACGATCACTTTATAAATCTTTGTTTACCCCTTTCACATTTCACAAAATTTTTCAAAATAATGCAATTTTTGTCGTTTTTTTATTCTTTTCACTTATTATGCAAATATTTTTTTACCTTTTTTATGCTCAGTAAATTTCTGTTTATGTTGTTTTCGTTGTAATGTGTATGTACATTTATAAAGTTTTGGCGCCTATAGGTGAATTCACCCATTCGTTCTGAACGTTCCAAACGTTTTTTTATAAGTAGTTTGACGTCTCTATTTTTTAGAGAGAGAGAGAGAAAGGGAGCATATTTCATGCTTGAATTGGATTAATTTTAAAGCTGAAAGTCCCTCCCATTTGGCGAATTGGGGACGCTCGTCATGTCTTTCTGCTTCTGAAAGACATGGGGGGTACCGGGGAAATAAAATACCCGGGGGTGATTAAAATCTAGCACGACGATGGACCGGCAATGACATTGAATAACGATGGATATATTGATTAGGATCTAGACGTATATGGGCTGGGAGCTATCGTATTCTCTGACTTCAATAACCACGAGTGATATCGTGCTGAAATGGCTCACGGGCTAATGCGGGGGCTACCGCCGTCCCGTTAAAACCCTGGCAGGTCTTGTAGAATGCTCAATGTTTGTAGCCAAGTACGGCTGTGCAGATTTAGTTGAGATGACTCCTAATTAGTGCCTGACCTGGCTCTGTACGCAATATCTCATAAGGATTTGCGGCAACCCTCGCGAGGACCTCACTGCTTGCAAAGGTACCCTCGGGGTCAATGAAACGGGCAACTGCACCTTCGAACAAAGATAACAACTTCGAGCGGGGACCCGAAAGATAAATATGAACATACCCAAAGATAACAACGGCGATACAAATCCTTTTCGCCCCAGCGGAAAGGTGGTGAGATCCCCACTAAAGTCAGGACAACAAGTACTGGGATCAAAAACCAAAGAAAATCGTAAGGAGAGTACACCAAGCTTGCTGAGTAAAAGAGACAGAAGTATTCAAACACCTCTTTCTACACATGAGGTGCCAAGAGTAACAACACCCGAGACCAGATTTGGTAACGCTGCACGCACTTCCCCAAGACATGAATTTATTTCAAAGATAAGGAAATCGGAAGAAGAGACCATACAACGATACCTCAGCGTCCTCAAAAAAATAAGGCAAGCCATTTCGAGACAAAGGAACATAAATATGGATGTTCAAAATGGAGTGTCGAAGTTAGAAGAACTTTTCGACGTGTTTGGCGACTACCGCAAGAACTTTAAGAGAGCGTTAGCGATAGAATACAGCAATTCCACTCCTAAAATGCCTCAAAACAAGAGAAGCGCGACAAGTCCTGCCGAAGCAGCAAGAACAAGAAACAAAAAGATAACAACCAGGAGAATATTAAGAAAGCTGGCACTCTAGAAAAAGCAGATGATAAGCAACCAGGAATGGTTGTTACGGCCAAGATAACAAAAAAGCCGCGAAAGAAGAAAACGCGTTTCAAACTGCCAAGGGAAAAGGCAGAGGCAGTCACCGTCAAACCAACTGAAGGACACAGCTACGCCGAGGTTCTAAAAAATCTCCGGGAAAATGTAAAACCAGATGACGCTGACATCGCGATACGTTCTATCCGGAAGACAAAGACGGGAGCAATCCTTTTGGAAGTAGCCAAAGGAGGAAAGACCAGACAATTCTGCGACACTACTAAAGAAACACTGAAGGAAGCCGCTGACGTCAAAGACCTAAAACCAAAGGTCACAGTGGAAATAGGAGACATAGATGGCTTCTCAACAACAGAGGAAATTATTGCAGCCATAACAAAAGTAACCGGCACAGCGGAAGAAGATGTTTCAGTGCGTATAACAAACCCCATCTCCCGGGATCAAAGAAGAGCTTTCGTCTTGCTTCCTACCTCTGGAGCAAACAAGATACTAAAGACCGAGCGTATCAAAATAGGATGGACAAACTGCAGAGTAAAGTATCCCGAAGAATTAAAACGCTGCTTTAGATGCTTTGGACTCGGGCACATTCAAAGAGAGTGTGTGGGACCTGACAGGAAAGTGGCTGGATTATGTATCAAATGTGGCGGAAGAGGCCGCTTTTTAAAGCAGTGCAATAACCCTCCCAAATGCTGTCTATGCCTAGCAGAAGGTGAAACCCTATTGGAGCATTTACCGGGGTCTAAAGGCTGTAGAGCAAGCGGAGGGATATAGTGAAAATCCTGCAAGCTAACATGCACAGAGAAAAAGTGGCAGACGCACTCCTGCCGCAAATTATGATTGAACAAGAAGCAGACATAGCCATCATTAGCGAACAACACAGTAGGAAACAAATCGGCTTATGAATTGAAGACGACTCGAAGACGTCAGCAATATGGATGCCGGACTTGAGGAAATTAGCACCAGTAAAGTACGGAAACGGAAACTGTTTCTCATGGGCACAATTTGAGGACATAACAGCCATCAGCTGTTATCTAACACCCAATGACCACATGACAGACTTCCAGAAAAAACTGGACGATATAGAAGATTTTGGACGAGAGATTGCGAGACATCTCATAGTGGCTGGCGATTTAATGCTAGGGCACAAGACTGGGGCACGCAAACCACTAACTCCAGAGGAATATGCATAACTCAAATGATAGCCACACTAGGCATGATACCAGCAAACGTAGGAAATGTACCTACGTCCTGGCTGTGAGGGCACGATACCAGACATCACTCTGGTCTCAGAGAGAATCGCACATAGGATACAGGACTGGAAGGTTCTTGAAACATATACGGGTTGCGATCATCAATATATATCGTCCTCAGCTGCAGCTGGGAACGTTCCCAGCTGTGTACGTACACAGAGGAAATGCCGCACAACAGAGGACGAACACACAGAGATGGAATGTCAAAAAACTGGACACAGCAGCACTAGTAGCAGAAATTGACAGCAGAGTAGACAGTGTACAAGAGACTTTAGATGCGTCAATGACTGTAGGAAAAGTCATGCAAATAATCAGGAAAGGTTGTGACAAATCGATGCCCAGGGTTAGAAGGGACAACCTGAGGAAGAAAAAAGTATACTGGTGGAATGAGGATGTTGCAAACGTGAGAAGCGGCTGCTGCAGAAGCAGAAGACAATACATCAGGGCTAAGGGAAGGGGTCAAGCGGATCTCGAAAAAATGCATATAAAGAAGCTAAGAAAAAACTGCAAAGGGCGATTTTTGACAGCAAAAGAAGGCTATGGGAGGAACTTCGAGAAGATATAAACACGAACCCATGGGGTACGGGCTATAAAATAGTTAAGGAAAAGTTGAAGACCAGAGCAACAACAGCTGATGGACGAAGAAAAAATGGGAAACATCGTAGCGTCTCTCTTTCCGACGAATGAAATCCTCATTGATAGAAGGGACATGATGGCAGAGACAGAAATTCCATTGTTCACCACACAAGAATTAAAAATAGCCGCTGAAAAACTAAAACTCAAGAAGGCACCTGGACCAGATGGTATACCAGCAGAGGTGATCAAAGATATAGCGCAAAAGCGAAAAAAGCTGTTGCTTCACATGTATAAAAAATGCCTCATAGAAGGTATTTTTCCAAAGGCATGGAAATTATAGCAGCTAGTGTTTATCAACAAAGGGAAAGGCGACCCGAACTCACCATCAGCGTATCGACCACTCTGTATGCTATACACTGCAGGCAAACTTTTAGAAAGACCTCTGAAACCCAGGGTGATGGAAGCCATAACTAACAGAGTAGGACTATCATAAAGGCAACATGGCTTCAGACCTGGAAGATCTACAGTGGGGGCGCTAAAAGATGTTGTCGATGCTTTCAATGCCGCTCAACAGGAAATCATTTTAGTTGGCGACGCACTCTCCTCGTCACACTAGATGTTAAAAACGCTTTAATAGCTTAAAATGGACCGATGTCCTTCAGGCCCTAGAGACCAACTTTAGCATACCCGTATATCTGCTGCGAATAATAAGGAGCTACCTCAAGGATAGGGAACTTATATATAACACGAAGGAGGGACAGAAAAGAATCCCAATAACATGCGGAGCTGCACAGGGATCAATTCTGGGCCCAGATTTATGGAACATTACCTACGATGACATACTAAAGATTGAAATGCCGCAAGATACGTTCCTTGTGGGCTACGCTGATGACAAAGCAGCTGTAATAAAAGCCAGAGACACGGAAGAAGCGATACGAAAACTCAAGCAGGTAATGATCAGGACGAGGAGCTGGCTTGACGCACATGGCCTTCAAATGGCAGCGCAGAAAACTGAAGTGGTTCTCCTAACCAGAAGAAACATATCGCTGGAAATAAATATTAACATCGAAGAAACACAAATACGCACAAAGAGATTCTTAAACTATCTTGGCATACGACTTGACTCGAGGATGATATTCTCACACCAACTCCATTATGCAGCAAGCAAAGCGGCAAAGGTGACGGCACAACTAAGCCTATTAATGGCTAATATAGGAGGGCCGCGGCAACACAAGAGGAAGCTACTGATGGAGATATCCAATAGCATCATTCTTTATGGTAGTGAAATTTTGGGGCATGGAGCTAAATAAAAGCAGGATAAACGCCCTATTGGCTATGAAAAGGATATCTGCCCTTCGGATAGCTTCTGCTTACCGTAGTGTTTCATTCTCGTGCTAGCGGGAACGACCCCAATAGACTTACAAATGCAGGAAAGAAGGAAAATATGGATGAAGAAACAGCCTAACACACTTGAACAAGGGGACAAGGAGATAATAAAACAAGAGATCCTCCAAAGTTGGCAGGAAAGATGGAACCAGGAATCAGTGGCAAGATGGACAAACAGACTTCTCCCAAATATAAGCAGATGGCTAGAACGGAGAGTCGGTGAAGTAAACTACTACCTGACACAGATGATGACCGGCCACGAATTCTTCAGGAAACATAGGCAAGTGTAGTACACCATACTGCTTGTACGAAGAAAGAAATATAATCGATGACACTGAACACACTTTCTTTGGATGTTGTAAATGGGAAGAGAAAAGAAGAGAACTCGAGGTCTTAATAGCAGAAATAAATGCTGAGTCTATTGTGGATCGCATGTCCCAGGACGAAAACAGCTGGCGAGCAGTATCAAAGTACTGCGAATACATCCTAAAGAAGAAGAAACCTGATCTGGAGGCAGCAGACTAGGCACAGATCAACTCAAGCAGAGACCTGGACGCAGATCCAAAGGGGAAGAGAGCTGAAATCACAGCCAAGAGGAAACCACCCCGAAGTAATGCATCACAGCGGTTCCGGGGTGGAACCATTTTCCAAGAAGAGGACATAAGGAGGTTTTTTTAGTCGGTATACCATCTTGGGGAGCCCGACATAACACGGCCAGTGACGACTCCGTGTTTGCAGTAATGCATTTTTACCTCTTTCCCGCAAAAAAAAAAGCTGAAATTCCATACTATCCGTTGTATGCGTATGCGTTGTATGCGTTTGCTGTGCGTTCTATGCGTCAAGTTACATACAATTCGTTTCATGCGTCAACTTTTATATTTTGATCAGCTGTAGTGTAAATATTTTTGTCAAATGGAAGCAATTTAGGCAAAAATGGAATGTGATATTTTGATTTTAAAAGAATTTATGGAAGTAATTGAATTTATATACATAATATTTTGGTCCTACGGAAAATTGCAAAAGACCACGGAACGAGAAGTGAGTGGTATTTTTGCAGCTTCAATAAGATTCTTTTCCCTTGTAGTTGATTAAAAAATAATAAATAAAACAGAGATGACATTCAGTACATAAAAGTAATCGATAACTAGAACGCAAATTTTGTTAATGAAAGAAATATTTTAAAAATTTACTTTAATATATTTTATTACTAAAAGTAGTTGTAAATTTTAGCGCGAAAGGTTTTTCTTTTATTAAAAAATTTTATAATGCAAAAAAAAGAGAAAATTAAATTCCACCACACAAATTTTTAATCGATATCATTGAACATAAAATCTAATTTGTCATCCCTGGTTAACAAAAACAACTGATCTTTTCTCACCTTTTTCTCATGACGCATGAGACGCATAGAAAAGTAGAAAGTAAACCTACTTCATGCGTTCTATGCGTTCTATACCCTCTATTCGCTCTGTAACTTGTATGGACTTCCATCTTAACCCATATCGTCCCAAGGATTTTTTTACGAATAAACTTATAAAAGTTGGTAGTTTTAAGGTAATTTTGGGACCAGAAAATACGAATCTAAAGTCAAAAATTTGTAAAAAATTTTTGTTTTTGAGAAAAATGGTGTTCGATTAATCGAACACTGGACACTATTTAGCATATTTGTTTTATGGTTCCTATAGATTTTAGATAAGAAAAACAATTTTTTTGGATTCAAGATAATTTATTTAATTTACTAAAAGAAAAGTAGAAGAAGGCATTTATTTCAGTTAAAAATATAAACTATTTTCCCTCGTGATATACCTCAAAACAATGTGTATGAAGCGCAACATTGCACTTTTTGCATAAAAATGATCTGGGTTTATGGCAGTACTTACATCTCTATTTCTTATTGTGCTCAATTTATTGAAGGTCTAATTGAGCCACCAGCACTATCATCACTGGCTGAATCAATATCTTGTTGTTTCACCATTAAAGAATGCGCAATTTCGACTCGAAAATACTTTTGTGGTTGAGTACTTTGGTTTTGTTTGCGGCGACGGAAACAGTCAAGTTTCCAGGCGTTTACCAATGAAGAATTTAAGGTAGCGATCCATAAAGACCAGTACCACTTTTTTGCATTGTCATGCAAATCGACTCCTCCCATTCCCTTGTTGTAGTTTTTCAAAAGTAGTGGTTGGTTATAATTCACGAAACGACCGTGTTCTATTATGCTACCATTACTATTCTTTTTTTTGTTTTTTCCATCTTTTCGCTGGCACAATAGGGTATATCTGATCAAAGCTGGTCGCCATCGTTACTTCTTTATTGTCCTACCATCGGCAAATTAAAATTTTATTTCTGCTGTCAAACTGAAAGTCATGACCGCCTCTTTCTAATTTTTTTCTGGTTTTCAGCACAGCTCCTCCGGTTCTATTTGCTCGCACAGTACCTGTTGCACACAAACTTCTTTCAGCTAGTAGGCAGATGAGGAAGTAAGATGTAAAAAAATTATCGAAATACACAGTATGCCTCTCTGCAAACTCTATATTTCCTAACAACCGAAGAACTACATCGGCTCCTAAGCCAACTTCCTTGTCATAGTCGTCCAAAATATGGCACCATTTTTTCATCAACCGACAAATCTACCTCCCAGATTCCAAATTGCATAAATTTTTTATTGATCAGCTCATAAAAAGGACGTATCTTATATGAAGTAAATATAATAAAAATATACTAATAAAATAATTATTTGAAAAGAATTGAAAATACCTTTGCCATTTTATCGTCCTTGTCCAAATTAAAATTGTTGCTGAAGTGCAAAAATGTAATATCCAGTGCACGGTGTAATATCCAGATAACACCAAAATACCAAGGAATCCTTGGAGCATAATGCTATCTAATACAAAAGAAAAATTCTGTTGCTGAGCGGAGCGATTTGTTTCCTCTATTATCATGTTTAAAACCTCATCATCAAAAAATAGTCTGAATAAGTCTAAGGGCGTCTTTCCGTTCAGGCTATTTGCCAGTTTTTGCCTGATATCATCGACTGGTTCATTTATTGGGGAAATGTCATACTCCAACTTGCCTTCTTGATTTGTTCTTTGTGTCCACTTTGGCTTATTAAAATCTGACAGCTTTTTATATCTTGTGTTTTTTTGGAGCTGAACTTCATTTCGACATCTGTTTGACGATTGACTGACAATGGAAGTTGTTGAGGGTGTCATAGGAAGAAGGTTAACATCATCATAGTCAGTAAACTCATAAGGTTCTCCGGAATCTTTTCTAATGGCTTCCACCTCAAAAGTCCCATATATATATATATATATATATATATATATATATATATATATATATATATATATATATATATATATATATATATATATATATATATATATATATATATATATATATATATATATATATATATATGGGACTTTTGAGGTGGAAGCCATTAGAAAAGATTCCGGAGAACCTTATGAGTTTACTGACTATGATGATGTTAACCTTCTTCCTATGACACCCTCAACAACTTCCATTGTCAGTCAATCGTCAAACAGATGTCGAAATGAAGTTCAGCTCCAAAAAAACACAAGATATAAAAAGCTGTCAGATTTTAATAAGCCAAAGTGGACACAAAGAACAAATCAAGAAGGCAAGTTGGAGTATGACATTTCCCCAATAAATGAACCAGTCGATGATATCAGGCAAAAACTGGCAAATAGCCTGAACGGAAAGACGCCCTTAGACTTATTCAGACTATTTTTTGATGATGAGGTTTTAAACATGATAATAGAGGAAACAAATCGCTCCGCTCAGCAACAGAATTTTTCTTTTGTATTAGATAGCATTATGCTCCAAGGATTCCTTGGTATTTTGGTGTTATCTGGATATTACACCGTGCACTGGATATTACATTTTTGCACTTCAGCAACAATTTTAATTTGGACAAGGACGATAAAATGGCAAAGGTATTTTCAATTCTTTTCAAATAATTATTTTATTAGTATATTTTTATTATATTTACTTCATATAAGATACGTCCTTTTTATGAGCTGATCAATAAAAAATTTATGCAATTTGGAATCTGGGAGGTAGATTTGTCGGTTGATGAAAAAATGGTGCCATATTTTGGACGACTATGACAAGGAAGTTGGCTTAGGAGCCGATGTAGTTCTTCGGTTGTTAGGAAATATAGAGTTTGCAGAGAGGCATACTGTGTATTTCGATAATTTTTTTACATCTTACTTCCTCATCTGCCTACTAGCTGAAAGAAGTTTGTGTGCAACAGGTACTGTGCGAGCAAATAGAACCGGAGGAGCTGTGCTGAAAACCAGAAAAAAATTAGAAAGAGGCGGTCATGACTTTCAGTTTGACAGCAGAAATAAAATTTTAATTTGCCGATGGTAGGACAATAAAGAAGTAACGATGGCGACCAGCTTTGATCAGATATACCCTATTGTGCCAGCGAAAAGATGGAAAAAACAAAAAAAAGAATAGTAATGGTAGCATAATAGAACACGGTCGTTTCGTGAATTATAACCAACCACTACTTTTGAAAAACTACAACAAGGGAATGGGAGGAGTCGATTTGCATGACAATGCAAAAAAGTGGTACTGGTCTTTATGGATCGCTACCTTAAATTCTTCATTGGTAAACGCCTGGAAACTTGACTGTTTCCGTCGCCGCAAACAAAACCAAAGTACTCAACCACAAAAGTATTTTCGAGTCGAAATTGCGCATTCTTTAATGGTGAAACAACAAGATATTGATTCAGCCAGTGATGATAGTGCTGGTGGCTCAATTAGACCTTCAATAAATTGAGCACAATAAGAAATAGAGATGTAAGTACTGCCATAAACCCAGATCATTTTTATGCAAAAAGTGCAATGTTGCGCTTCATACACATTGTTTTGAGGTATATCACGAGGGAAAATAGTTTATATTTTTAACTGAAATAAATGCCTTCTTCTACTTTTCTTTTAGTAAATTAAATAAATTATCTTGAATCCAAAAAAATTGTTTTTCTTATCTAAAATCTATAGGAACCATAAAACAAATATGCTAAATAGTGTCCAGTGTTCGATTAATCGAACACCATTTTTCTCAAAAACAAAAATTTTTTACAAATTTTTGACTTTAGATTCGTATTTTCTGGTCCCAAAATTACCTTAAAACTACCAACTTTTATAAGTTTATTCGTAAAAAAATCCTTGGGACGATATGGGTTAAGATGGAAGTCCATACAAGTTACAGAGCGAATAGAGGGTATAGAACGCATAGAACGCATGAAGTAGGTTTACTTTCTACTTTTCTATGCGTCTCATGCGTCATGAGAAAAAGGTGAGAAAAGATCAGTTGTTTTTGTTAACCAGGGATGACAAATTAGATTTTATGTTCAATGATATCGATTAAAAATTTGTGTGGTGGAATTTAATTTTCTCTTTTTTTTGCATTATAAAATTTTTTAATAAAAGAAAAACCTTTCGCGCTAAAATTTACAACTACTTTTAGTAATAAAATATATTAAAGTAAATTTTTAAAATATTTCTTTCATTAACAAAATTTGCGTTCTAGTTATCGATTACTTTTATGTACTGAATGTCATCTCTGTTTTATTTATTATTTTTTAATCAACTACAAGGGAAAAGAATCTTATTGAAGCTGCAAAAATACCACTCACTTCTCGTTCCGTGGTCTTTTGCAATTTTCCGTAGGACCAAAATATTATGTATATAAATTCAATTACTTCCATAAATTCTTTTAAAATCAAAATATCACATTCCATTTTTGCCTAAATTGCTTCCATTTGACAAAAATATTTACACTACAGCTGATCAAAATATAAAAGTTGACGCATGAAACGAATTGTATGTAACTTGACGCATAGAACGCACAGCAAACGCATACAACGCATACGCATACAACGGATAGTATGGAATTTCAGCTTTTTTTTTGCGGGAAAGAGGTAAAAATGCATTACTGCAAACACGGAGTCGTCACTGGCCGTGTTATGTCGGGCTCCCCAAGATGGTATACCGACTAAAAAAACCTCCTTATGTCCTCTTCTTGGAAAATGGTTCCACCCCGGAACCGCTGTGATGCATTACTTCGGGGTGGTTTCCTCTTGGCTGTGATTTCAGCTCTCTTCCCCTTTGGATCTGCGTCCAGGTCTCTGCTTGAGTTGATCTGTGCCTAGTCTGCTGCCTCCAGATCAGGTTTCTTCTTCTTTAGGATGTATTCGCAGTACTTTGATACTGCTCGCCAGCTGTTTTCGTCCTGGGACATGCGATCCACAATAGACTCAGCATTTATTTCTGCTATTAAGACCTCGAGTTCTCTTCTTTTCTCTTCCCATTTACAACATCCAAAGAAAGTGTGTTCAGTGTCATCGATTATATTTCTTTCTTCGTACAAGCAGTATGGTGTACTACACTTGCCTATGTTTCCTGAAGAATTCGTGGCCGGTCATCATCTGTGTCAGGTAGTAGTTTACTTCACCGACTCTCCGTTCTAGCCATCTGCTTATATTTGGGAGAAGTCTGTTTGTCCATCTTGCCACTGATTCCTGGTTCCATCTTTCCTGCCAACTTTGGAGGATCTCTTGTTTTATTATCTCCTTGTCCCCTTGTTCAAGTGTGTTAGGCTGTTTCTTCATCCATATTTTCCTTCTTTCCTGCATTTGTAAGTCTATTGGGGTCGTTCCCGCTAGCACGAGAATGAAACACTACGGTAAGCAGAAGCTATCCGAAGGGCAGATATCCTTTTCATAGCCAATAGGGCGTTTATCCTGCTTTTATTTAGCTCCATGCCCCAAAATTTCACTACCATAAAGAATGATGCTATTGGATATCTCCATCAGTAGCTTCCTCTTGTGTTGCCGCGGCCCTCCTATATTAGCCATTAATAGGCTTAGTTGTGCCGTCACCTTTGCCGCTTTGCTTGCTGCATAATGGAGTTGGTGTGAGAATATCATCCTCGAGTCAAGTCGTATGCCAAGATAGTTTAAGAATCTCTTTGTGCGTATTTGTGTTTCTTCGATGTTAATATTTATTTCCAGCGATATGTTTCTTCTGGTTAGGAGAACCACTTCAGTTTTCTGCGCTGCCATTTGAAGGCCATGTGCGTCAAGCCAGCTCCTCGTCCTGATCATTACCTGCTTGAGTTTTCGTATCGCTTCTTCCGTGTCTCTGGCTTTTATTACAGCTGCTTTGTCATCAGCGTAGCCCACAAGGAACGTATCTTGCGGCATTTCAATCTTTAGTATGTCATCGTAGGTAATGTCATACTCCAACTTGCCTTCTTGATTTGTTCTTTGTGTCCACTTTGGCTTATTAAAATCTGACAGCTTTTTATATCTTGTGTTTTTTTGGAGCTGAACTTCATTTCGACATCTGTTTGACGATTGACTGACAATGGAAGTTGTTGAGGGTGTCATAGGAAGAAGGTTAACATCATCATAGTCAGTAAACTCATAAGGTTCTCCGGAATCTTTTCTAATGGCTTCCACCTCAAAAGTCCCATATATATATATATATATATATATATATATATATATATATATATATATATATATATATATATATATATATATATATATATATATATATATATATATATATATATATATATATATATATATATATGTATATGTATATGAAATAGTTTCACTTCTAAGCTACTTACATCGTTATTAGGAAGGATGTCGTCACCAAAATCTTCTTCGTCTGTATATTCGTCTGCTTTACCTGGAGGTACAATACAAACTTTATCTAATTCTGCCTCGCTCCAGCTATAAAGGATTGCCTAAAGTTCATATTTTGTAAGAGCACGTTTTGATCCTGTTTGTTTTTTCATTTTTAAAAAGATTTGTAAAAAAATATTTTCACACTAAACTTCCCACTGACCGCGTTGAAGTCTCAACAGAAAATGAATTATAACATACATGCAGACATACATTTTTTCACGCTAATATTTATTTATTGTATCTTTAAAACTGAACTAACAATAAGTATACAAATCTTAATATATATATATATATATATATATATATATATATATATATATATATATATATATATATATATAATTATTAGGCCCAACCAGTGTCGGACATAAACTTAGTGATAATAATTAATAATACATAAATATCATGTTAAGCACCAAAAATATTTTTAAAGAATTTCATCTGGAGAGTTGCGTCGTATTAATGCCGTAGTGTCCCTCTTTTTTAAGCGGATGTGTCCAGTAAAGTTCAAGATGTTACGAGCAAGAGGATTAGGATGGGACTCGAGTTTTGTTAAATATTTGCCTGCATATTTTGCAATTTCAGCGGTCACAAGTGGCATATTTAAATCACGATGTAAAATTGAATTTTTGATGTACCATGGAGCTGATGTAATTAACCTTAAAATTTTGTTTTGCATTCGTTGTATTCTCTCTACATTGGAAGCTGAAGCAGTGCCCCATAGCTGAATTCTTTAACACAATATGTGTTTCAAAAGTGACTTGTATGTTAAAAGATTCAAATCTAGACTGAGGGTAGAATTTCTACCACTTAGCCAATGTATCTGGGTTAATTTAAGTTTCATTTGTGATAGCTTAGAGTCAATGTGGTGTTTGCATGAAAGCCGTCGGTCAAGGTGTATACCAAGGTATTTCACATGTAAATGTTGAGGTACAACTTGATTGTTGATTCGAATGGGGGAACAATTGTCTCTTCGTAGGGTAAATGTGACATGAACACTCTTTTGTTCATTTACTTTTATTCTCCATAAGTTCAACCACAGTTCTAACAGGGTAATATGTTCCTGAAGATATCGGGATGCGTCGTGAGGGTTTTCTTTTATACTAAGGCAGGCTGTATCATTGGCAAATGTAGAAGTGTGGATATTACTGCTCACAGGCATATCACAGGTATAAATCAAATACAAAACTGACCCCAGTATACTCCCCTGTGGCACACCGGATGATATAGTTTCGGGCACACTCATGAAGTCTCCTTCCACGACAGTGAACTTCCGGGCAAGAATGTAACTTTCCAAAAGATTTACAATGTTTATTGGTAGATACATATGTCTTCAATTTTAAAATTAGGCCTTCATTCCACACTTTATCAAATGCCTGAGAAACATCAATAAAGAGGGAAGAACAATACTTCTTCTCTTCAAATGTTCTTCTTATAAAATGATCCAAACTATGTTTTTTTTCAAAGGTACTATGATGACTTCTAAAACCAAATTGATGTACCGGTATACACCCATTATTAGTTAGAATTGGGGACAATTTTGTCATGAGCAGCTTTTCGAAGAGTTTTGAAATTGTTGACTATAAACTTATTGGCCTATATGACTCAGCTTTGGTAAGATCTTTGCCCGCCTTTAGAATCATTTTGATCATGGCAAGTTTCCAGCTGTGTATATAATACTCCAGCCGCAAAATGCCATTAGAAATAAATAACAGGATTCTAATAGCAACTCGAGGCAATTTCATCAGCATCTTGTTAAAACAACAGTAAAAAAATTAGTAAACAACAGAAACTGAGAAAGCAACAACAAACGTCAAATATTATGGAGAGTTCAATAGCAGCTCCCGAGCCAAGACGATTAAGAGAAGTGATCCAAACATCATTAATTGAAAATACCCCGAATTCCCGTAGCCGTACAAACACAGAATCTCTTTACTCAAATAATGTAAGCTCTCCGCTCAAGCTCATGCAAATTATGTTTCGTGAGTGTGAGAGCCGTTTACTGAGTGAGATAGATAAAAGCTTTAACAGCATTAAAAAAGAACTGCATTGTGTTACTGAAAGAGTCGAAAAATTGGAAACAGTCGCGGTAAACATTAAAAGTATGCAAGACGAAATAAAAGCTTTGAAATCTAAAGTTAAACAACAAGAAAATATAAATGTTGCTTGTGAATTAAGGCTTAATGAAATTCCTTACAAACCTAATGAGAACTTATTAGACATTTTTGATAAAATCTGCAAAACAATTAATACTTCGGTTCCAGCAATTAAAAGGATTTATCGGCTACAAAATCAAAATAATAAACATAGATCAGACTCGAGAGATGCGGTAATAATTGACAAGTTTTGGACCACTTATGATAAAAACTATTTCTTGAAAACACTTTCTAATTGACGTAAAGGTAATCCGCGGTTTTTCTTTTCATTGAGACATATTGGAGAAAATTCTGACAACAAATTTTATGTTAATGAAAATCTTACGTGCAGCTACTCGCCTTAAAAAAGATAAGCACATACATAGTGCTTTTACTATACGTGGCTTGGTTTACATAAAAATGTCTTCCAATGACCAAGCAATATGCATTGATGACATGGAGCATCTCAACAATTTATTTCGAGCCTCCGACGGACCTTCTGCTGCTTAAAAGGAATCCTAATATTAAAATCATATTAATATCAATTATTTTAGCTATATTTAATTTTTCCATTACTGTTTATTTTGCTAATAATCCTTATACATTATCCAGATATGGAAATCCATTATACTCCTCGTGCGTTACTTCCTCTTACCTTACAGTTAACATTAATGAATAATTTAAATAATAATAGGGTTCATTCTAGAGACGGGATTGGGACGATGGTAAAAGGTTTGGCTAGCCAAAGGAGAGGTATCAAAATCTGTCACATCAATGCCCAAAGCTTGAGACCTAAGATTGAAGAGTTTAGACTAATCTTTGAAAACTCTGGCGTTGATTTGATATGCGTATCCGAGACATGGTTTAAACCAGATTTCACTGATTTATCAATTTCTTTGCAAGGATACAATATCAGGAGGGTTGATAGAAATGGGTATGAAGGTGTGGCAATTTATGTTAAAAAAGGAATCGCAATTAAAGTCCTCAGTAAATCTACAGATAATGTTTCTGGTGCTGATAGATCTGTAAATATGCTAGAATATTTACTTCTTGAAGTAAGTTGTGAGGGAAGAAAACTACTTTTAGTTTGTGTCTATAGACCTAATAATCGTATTTGTATTGAGAGATTCATGAGCACTTTGGAAACATACACTGTCACATATGAAGATGTAATTATTGCAGGCGATTTTAATTCTAACATCCTAGTAAACCCCAGTCTAACTGACAGCATGCTTACACTTGGCCTTAATTCCCCAAACACAATCAATGCTACACATTTTACAAGCACCAACAACACATATCTTGACCTTTTCTTCGTCAGTGATATTTCGAAGGTGTTGCTTTATGACCAACTGTCTGCATCCTGCTTTTAACGTCATGATCTAATTTTCATGACGTATAATTTTCAGTTGAATGTGCCTGACCAATTTGTTATATATCGGGACTTTAAAAACATTGACTATGTTAGATTAGAAGAAGAATTTCGCAGCATTGATTGGAGTGTGATATATAACTTAATTTCTATTGACGATCAACTCTCTTTTCTGCAGTGCAACCTAAACTACTTATACGATCTTGTAGTTCCCTTAAGAATGAAAATTGTAAATAGGCATAATAAGCCCTGGTTCACTCACGACATTGAACAGGCGATTAATCGCAGAGATCTTCTATATGCCCGATGGAAACGTTTTAGAAGCACAGAGTTACATGACGAATATCGTGTATCACGTAAGATTACCAACAGTTTAATTAAAAAAGCCAAGTCAGACTACTATGCTACTAAGTTTTCTCCTGCCATAGGCTCGAAGAAAACTTGGCAAACGATTCGAGAAATTGGCGTTGGCAGTCCTGGTAGCCAAGAACCTTGTGCGGTCGATGCAAACACCTTAAATGACCAGTTTCTGAATACTCCAATTGGACAACCAAACTCTGATTACTACCATTTCTCCAATGACATTTTAAACAATAATTTCATTTTCGCAAATGTAAGTCAATGTGATGTCTTATCCAGCCTACTATCAATAAAGTCCAATGCAGCTGGTGTGGATGGGATAGATCCTAGGTTTTTGAAAATTCTCATTCCAAAACTTCTTCCTTTTATACCATTTGTTTTCAAAAAGATTTTTACCACCAACCGCTATCCCAAAATTTGGAAGCTTGCTAAGATTTTTCCTATTCCTAAATCTAGTTCTGATTACAGGCCGATAGCAATCTTGCCGTTTTTATCTAAAGCCTTTGAAAGATTAATTCATAACCAAGTTATACAGTATCTTGAAACCAACAATTTGCT
Source organism: Germaria angustata (assembly GCA_963681545.1). Lineage (NCBI taxonomy): Eukaryota > Metazoa > Arthropoda > Insecta > Diptera > Tachinidae > Germaria > Germaria angustata. Next base: position 44,479,294 of record OY813002.1, on the reverse strand, counting down.
CACTGACCGGCAATCTGGTTTTCGTAAAAATCATAGTTGTATAACGGCCCTCGTAGATTTTGCTGAAGATATAAGACAACAGGTAGACTGCGGTAACGTTACATTTTTAGTTCTCCTGGATCATTCCAGAGCATTTGATACGGTGGACTATAACATTTTGTGTCTTAAACTTAAACACATGTATAGATTTGCATCAACTGCCACAGATCTAATATATTTATATCTAACCAATAGATATCAATATGTTGAGATACCTACCTCCGTTTCAAGCTTTTTGCCGTTAAGTCGAGGTGTTCCACAAGGTTCGATCTTAGGCCCTCTACTTTTTTCGCTATACGTGAATGATCTTAAGGATAAACTCGAATACTGTAGGGTTAGATTGTATGCAGATGACGTTCAGCTTTATATCAGTTGCAGCAAGATCGATGTTGATGAATGTGTAAGGACTTTAAACCAGGAGTTAGGTATCATTCATGAATGGGCCACGGCTAATGGGCTAGCAATTAATCCCACTAAGTCCAAGTGTTTGATTATTAAAAAAAGTTATTAAAACTTGACTGTAATCCTATTTTAATTTTAAATAACCAGGCCATAGATATTGTTAACTCTGCCAAGAATCTCGGTGTATACTTTAACAACACTCTGACTTGGTCTAATCACGTTAACTATGCCTGCAGTCGAGCGTTCTCAATTTTAAGGAATCTTTGGCAAACTCAATATTGTACTCCAATTAAAATTAGAATACTTCTTGCAAAGTCTTATTTAATACCTATCTTATTGTATGGCTGTGAATTATTTGCCAGCTGCGATAGCGAAAGCAAAAGGAAACTTAATGTGGCGTTTAATAACATTATTAGGTATGTATATGGTCTAAGAAGATATGACCATATCTCACCCTATGTAACTTTACTTTACGGCATTAGCTTTGATGATTTTTTAAGAGTGCGAGTTTTACTGTTTATGCACAAAATTATATATACACACCAGCCCAAACATCTCCATGAACGTTTAAACTTTTCAACACTTGATTAGGGCAAAAGAATTCTAGCATTTGGTCATCGTACATTGATTTGTAAATACCATTTCTTTATTCATGCTATCAGTCTCTGGAATGGAATCCCCTATAGATCACAAAGCATTAGTAAAGCAAAGGCCCATTTAGCCGACCGTAAATGTAGAAATGTAAATGTTGCCGAATCAGCTGATCGTTTCTGTTATATGAGAATGTATGCAAACGCTTAGCTGACTGGCAGTGTCACGTTGTTGTAACGTCTGAACCTGTTGAAAATAGAATTTCATTACGTTCTTACGTGACAAATGTAGACAGTGATGGGTTGTACGAAAGTTGAATGCAAATGTGGCGCTGTAACAATTTTTTGGTACTTTTTTATTTTTAGATTTGAAACTTTTTTTAGTTGCTAAATTTATATACACACACTATATATAATCCGTTTAAAATAATTTTGTAGCTGGAAATCTCTAGTTTTTTATACAAAAATTAACAATTTCTAGTTTATATTCAATATATTATTTTTCTTTAGAAAACTTCTACGGAAATATTCATTTAGAACTGAATAAAGAGCACAGGAAATAGAATCAAGATAATTTAATAAATTAAATATATAAACTTTTTTATTTCTTAATACGCTAATTGGGCCTAAATTTTCCAATGTAAGTAAAACAGATTTAAGCTACTTACATTTTTCCCAACGCTTATGAAGAAATTATTGTAAAAAGATATTACATGATACATGAAGTTTCGCCAAACACATACTACCAAATAAACTTAATAAATAATTAATATTGAAATCTATTATTTGGAATATTCTCCACAACTAATCGTTAGACACAATTAGAGTTTTTGCAAAATGCATAGAAAAAATCAAAAAATGTGTGTTGTGGCTTTAGCTCTTCATATGCCGACATTTCATTGGTTGCTAAAACCAAATCGTCAGTGAAGTTTAAGCAGTTTGAAAACATTCAACCTCGGATGTTTATGCCACATAAATCAAATACAATATGAGAATTTCAATATTGCATATGAATTACAACAAATACATAATCAATAATTTTAATATTTTATTGTTTGTTGTTGGCTTAGCTAGATATATGCCTGCATTTTTTTATAAAATAAAAAAAATTTTATAAAATCTACCAAGGGACTTTGCCAATGTCTGTGTTAATATTTTGCAAAATGTATTTATATTCAAAATTACAAAAGAAACGTACACACAGTGTAGAAAAAGATGAAACTAGCTTTCTCCGAAAACTTTCCAACTTTAAATGTTCATCTTATTTTTTCAATTTTGTATCGTTCTATGTAATTTTTTTAATTTTAGTGCTATGTACGTAAGTAAACTAGATTTGTTCCATTTCCGTATTTTTTCCGTACAATCATAAATATTTTGTACACATTGTCCCATCAATGTATTGGAACAGCTGTTTTGCATTTATAAATAAATGAAAATTATTTATTGTGGAAAAAAAGAAATCTAAGTAAATAATTTAAAACTGAGGGCAGTGAAATGGACGATGAAAAATGAATTTTGTTGGTGCAGGGGAACGAATACCTGTATAACAAATATTTAAGAGCAACACAATATTATATGTTCAACAATGTACATAAATCATTTTTTTCTGCTTATACATTTACGATACATTTACATCTACGATTTCTACGGTCGGCTAAATGGGCCTTTAGAGAATGCACTAAACGACTCCAAGAGTTGCTTGCATCTGAAAAATCTGCTTCTCTTAAAAACTATCTGGAAGGTCTCGATGTCACAGCAGCATCTAATTACTCCTTGTGGCGCGCTGCTAAAAGACTTAAAACACCCGTTGAGTCTAAACCACCACTGCGAACTTCTACCGGAGGTTGGGCAAGAACTAATACTGAAAAAGGTAACATATTTGCTGGTTATTTAAAAAACGTATTTACCCCAAACACATGTACTGGTGCTGTTGATTTGCCGAGTGTAGTTGGTCTACCCCCTCGACCCATAAAGTTTAAGATGCTTGATGTACAAAAACTAATTGCTGAAACCAACCCGAAGAAGGCACGGGTATTGATGGAATTAGTAACAAGATGCTGATGAAGTTGCCTCGTATTGCTGTTAGAATCCTGTTATTCATTTTTAATGGCATTTTACGACTGGAGTATTATCCACACAGCTGGAAACTTGCCATGGTCAAAATGATTCCAAAGGCGGGTAAAGATCTTACTAAGGCTGAGTCATATAGGCCAATAAGTTTGCTCTCAACAATTTCAAAGCTCTTCGAAAAACTGCTCATGACAAAATTGTCCCCAATTCTAGCTGATAATGGATGCATACCGGACCATCAATTGTGTTTTAGAAGTCAGCATAGCACCATTGAACAAACTCATAGATTGGTTCATTTTATAAGAAGAACATTTGAAGAAAAGAAATATTGTTCTTCCCTCTTTATTGATATTTCTCAGGCATTTGATAAAGTGTGGCATGAAGACTTAATTTTAAAATTGAAGACATATCTGCCAATAAACATTGTAAATCTTTTGGAAAGTTACATTCTTGCCCGGAAGTTCACTGTTTTGGAAGGAGACTTCATGAGTGTGCCCGAAACTATCTCATCCGGTGTACCACAGGGGAGTATACTGGGGCCAGTTTTGTATTTGATTTATACCTGTGATATGCCTTTAAGCAGTAATGTCCTAACTTCTACATTTGCGGATGATACAGCCTGCCTTAGTATGCATGAAAACCCTCATGAGGCATCCCGTTATCTTCAGGAACATATTAAGCTGTTGGAACTGTGGTTGAACCTATGGAGAATAAAAGTAAATGAACAAAAGTGTGTTCATGTCACATTTACTCTACGAAGAGACACTTGTTCCCGCATTCGAATCAACAACTAAGTTGTTCCTCAACATTCACAGGTGAAATACCTTGGTATACACCTTGACCGACGGCTTACATGGAAACACCACATTGACTCTAAGCTGACACAAATAAAACTTAAATTAACTCAGATACATTTTCTGATTGGTAGAAATTGTACCCTCAGTCTAGATTGTAAACTTTTAATATACAAGTATACCCATATGGTGTTACGGAATTCAGCTATGGGGCACTGCTTCAGCTTCCAATGTAGAGAGAATCCAACGAATGCAAAACAAAATATTAAAGTTAATAACATCGGCTCCATGGTACATGAAAAATTCAATTTTACATCGTGATTTAAATATGCCACTTGTGACCGCTGAAATTGCTAAATATGCAGGCAAATATTTAACAAAACTCGAGTTCCATCCTAATCCCCTTGCTCGTAACATCTTGAACTTTCCTGGACACATCCGCTTAAAAAAGAGGGATACTACGGCCTTAATACGCCACACTTCAGATGGAATTCTTTGAATATTTTTGTGCTTAACATGAATTTTATGTATTATTAATTATTAACACTAAGTTTATATCCGACACTGGTTGGTCCTAATTATTATATCTATATTTAAGATTTGAATACTTATTGTTAGTTCAGTTCTGAAGATACAATAAATAAAAATTAGTGGAAAAAAATATTAATTTATTATCCGTACACGGTATGCCGCGCTACACGATTGTTGTGTATTTCTTAAAACAATTATTTATTATTACGTATGCCGGCCTCCCCCTCCCATTCCGCCAAAATTTGGCTTGCAACTGTACTTTATTCTAATAGGAACTCAAATTAAATTTAGATAGTCGAACTATTGTAGTTGTGTAGATACAGGGAAGTAAAACATAGCTTTTTATGGATGTTACAATGTTCCCCTTGTCAAAATTATAATTTATCCAATATTAAATATTAAAAAAAATTGGTCTCGGAGCTTGGCTTCCTTGCCTTAGTATGCATGAAAACCCTCACGAGGCTACCCGTTATCTCCAGCAACATATTAACCTGTTGGAACCGTGGTTGAACTTATGGAGAATAAAGGTGAATGAACAAAAGTGTGTTCATGTCACATTTACCCTACGAAGAGAGACTTGTTCCCCCATTCGAATCAACAATCAAGTTGTTCCTCATCATTCACAGGTGAAATACCTTGGTATATACCTTGACCGACGGCTTACATGGAAACACCACATTGACTCTAAGCTGACACAAATAAAACTTAAATTAACGCAGATACATTGGCTGATTGGTAGAAATTCAACACTCAGTCTGGATTGTAAACTTTTAATATACAAGTCGCTTTTGAAACCCATATGGTGCTACAGAATTCAGCTATGGGGCACTGCTTCAGCTTCCAATGTAGAGCGAATCCAACGAATGCAAAACAAAATTTTAAGGTTAATAACATCGGCTTCTTGGTACATGAAAAATTCAATTTTACTTCGTGATTTAAATATGCCACTTGTGACTGGAGAAATTGCAAAATATGCAGGCAAATATTTAACAAAACTCGAGTCCCATCCTAATCCCCTTGCTCGTAACATCTTGAACTTTCCTGGACACATCCGCTTAAAAAAGAGGGATACTACGGCCTTAACACGCAACACCCCAGGTGAAACTTTTTGAAAATATTTTTGTGCTTAACACGACATTTATGTATTTTTAATTGTTATCACTAAGTTTATGTCCGACACTGGTTGGGCCTAATTATTCTATCTATATTTAAGATTTGAACACTTTTTGTTAGTTCAGTTCTGATAATACAAAAAATAAAAATTAGTGGGGAAAAAAAAAGATAAAGATGCCAGTCGTACAACTACTTTAAATATTTTGAATAAAATTAATTTTTTTTACTTTTAGTTTTTCTTCAATTAATCAAAAAATTTTAATATAGGCAATAAATTTATGTTTCTTAAATGAACATCAAAACCGTTTCTATTATTTATTTGGAAAGCTCATATTAATAGATACAACTATTAAAGAATGGAGTAAGTACGGTAATACATTTTATTAGAAATGAAGAAAAATATGACATTTTATCTGAGCGGTTTTGTATTATTGCAATAATGGTTGAATTTCAACCACTAGGCGAACACTAGTATATATAAATACTAGCTGACCCGGTCCGCGTTGCTGCCCCTAAGCAAATATTAGTGTTATATTACCACACGATTTAAATTGAGCTTTTGACGAAATTTACGGCCTTTAAATAAAAATCCGTATTCAATGGATCATATCATAAATTTTTGGAGTCCATACGTTACATATATATATCCTGCTTTATATATATAGATCTTTAACTTATTGTACAATGTTGCATCTCAGTAAGCGCGGAATATCTTGTGTTATCTAATGATGTAAATATTTTGTAAATAAACCGAAAACTCGGATTTTTTAATGCAACATTTCGAAAGTTTTAAAATTTTGATATTGAATCATTATTAACATAGATTTTTTGTAAATATCTTCGGAACTACATAACCGATTTAAGAGTTTGATACCTCGTTTTGAAGAACTTGACAACGGCTTTAAAAAAAAATAAAATAAAAAAGCACAAAAATAAATATATGTATGTATGTATATGTCATTGGTGGTGCAATATGAAAATTGGATTTTGCCACGCCCCTCCGCCCACAGACTTCACAGTGTCACCCGCCCGAGTATTCTAAAGGTTCCCTGAAAATTTTGTCAAAATCGGCCCAGCCGTTTTGGAGCCATTACGTTACATACATACATACATACATACATACATACACACATCCTATTTTATATATATAGATATGTATATATGTAGATTTTATATACAGTGGTTCAAACGCCTAATCGTACATACCAAGCGTTAGAATCTAGCGTGGATTTTCAAGAGAAAAATTCACTTAATTAGAAATAAAAAAGTCTTTTTCATTTCTTTAGAGTGTCATTTATTTCATCACGTACATAATTTTACTTTTTTTGCAACACTTTCATAAATAAAAACAAAAAGAAACAAAATCAAAAACACTTACGTCCAAACGAATAATCGTACATAAGAAGATGTCGATAGGATCCCATTATCTAACAAGGATGTATTCAAATTATGCAACCAACTGGACGATAAATAGATCATTGTTTAGTTATCCTTACGATTTTAAGTGATTAAGATATTTTTTTTAATAATGGCACCATCCCGAAAACAGACAACCATAGAAGAACGGAAACATACAATTAAATTGCAAGAAGAGGGAAAAACTTACAGAGAAATTGCAGATATAGTCCATGGAGCTCATTCTACCATGCAATACATTATTAAGAGATATAAAGATGACCTTTCGATTGCAAATAAAAGTCGCCAAGGTCAAGGGAAAAAGATCAGCAATTCCGAAGAACGTAGGATTTTAAGAGAAATCGATAAAAATTCCCTTGTCACAGCGCTAAAAATCAATCAGACGCTTAAAGAAATGACTAATAAGATAGTTTGTGATGAAACAGTCCATCACTGATCCGCCACTGTGCTTCACAGTAGGTCTTGTGTTTTTACACCCAAATTCTGTGTTGGGTTATCGCCAAACAAAGTATTTTCCGTCCGACCCATTTAAATTAAATTTGATTTCATTGGTGAATGAGACCTTTAAATAATAATTTTTGTACAAATAAAGTATATTTTTCTTTTATTTTACCGTTTCCAGAAGTCCAAGTCTTTGGTCACATAGTCAGCAGCTAATTTCATGCGAGCCTTTTTGTTTTTTGAACTAATGTAGGGCTTTTTTCGTGCTATTCTTCCATGATAATTATTTCTTTTTAAAACATTTCGGACTGTTTCATCACAAACTATCTTATTAGTCATTTCTTTAAGCGTCTGATTGATTTTTAGCGCTGTGACAAGGGAATTTTTATCGATTTCTCTTAAAATCATACGTTCTTCGGAATTGCTGATCTTTTTCCCTTGACCTTGGCGACTTTTATTTGCAATCGAAAGATCATCTTTATATCTCTTAATAATGTATTGCATGGTAGAATGAGCTCCATGGACTATATCTGCAATTTCTCTGTAAGTTTTTCCCTCTTCTTGCAATTTAATTGTATGTTTCCGTTCTTCTATGGTTGTCTGTTTTCGGGATGGTGCCATTATTAAAAAAAATATCTTAATCACTTAAAATCGTAAGGATAACTAAACAATGATCTATTTATCGTCCAGTTGGTTGCATAATTTGAATACATCCTTGTTAGATAATGGGATCCTATCGACATCTTCTTATGTACGATTATTCATTTGGACGTAAGTGTTTTTGATTTTGTTTCTTTTTGTTTTTATTTATGAAAGTGTTGCAAAAAAAGTAAAATTATGTACATGATGAAATAAATGACACTCTAAAGAAATGAAAAAGACTTTTTTTATTTCTAATTAAGTGAATTTTTCTCTTGAAAATCCATGCTAGATTCTAACGCTTGGTATGTACGATTAGGCGTTTGAACCACTGTACATATGTAGATGTCTAAATGTGTGTATGATGACATGTGAATAAAATAGTGCACTGCAAACAAAATGAATATGGCCATCGCTATACTACTTCATTATACTATAACATTATTTTCAATATTATTTAATATGATAATCTAAACTAATAATATAAAGAGGAAACATTTGTGTTTTTTGTTTGTGTATGTATGTTTGTGATGTTTTCACACAAAAACTACTGGACCGGTTTCAAAAACTCTTTTACCATTAGAAAGCTGCATTTTCAATGAGTGACATAGGCTATATTTCATAAAAATAGGGCTCCCTAATAAAAATGCATTAATGTAACCCTGCAGCGCACGCGATGACAGATTTTTTGTGACAAATTTTTTCACACCTTAGGTTACATTAATGCATTTTTATTAGGGATCCCTATATTTTTTTTAATAAAATATATGTATGTAGCCTATGTCACTCAAACATACACACACAAATGTTTCCTCTTTATAATATTAGTATATATGTATATATATATATATATATATATATATATATATATATATATATATATATATATATATATA